>PPMA02000010.1:0-319499 GCA_003707865.2 Komagataea pratensis
ACAAGATGGTACTTTTACATTGGAAATCAGTTATCAAATCCAATGAACTTTCCCAGAAGCAAATATTCATTAAGCTTTATGATATGAAGAAAGAAATCATCAAATATAGAGAGGTAGCTGATATCAACATGTCTTTTGAGTCTTCGAAAGATTACTTAACTCATGTCCCATTTGCCAATTTTCAAAGAGAAGTCAATGCGTATGAGAGAATTGGAAGTTTCAATCAGGGAAAATTATTAAATTCGGTGGGTGATCTAGCTATAGTCAGAGTACCTACCGTGTTTCATTCAGGTCTTTTTGTTTCCCTATACAGAGGTGAGATATTAGAAAATGCACCATTTGGTGTAGGTTACAGCATCATCATGGAATTCATTCCTTGTGCAATTTGTGAAGAAGACCTTCCTTTACCATCACATATCGTGGAAGACGCTGTTCGCCAAGTTCAAGTTTTGGGAAAGTATTGCAAGTTATCTCATGGAGATCTTGCCCTAAGAAACATGAGAAGAAGAAAATCTGATGGATTTGTGGAATTGATAGACTTCGGAAACTCCGTAGATTTATCCAATTATACTGAGGATCAAATTAATCAATTTATTGAGATTGATATGGGAAAGATGAGAAGATTATTAACAGATGGTGCTTAGAAAACTGCTATTCCTTTTCTAACTTGTGAAATATCATTAACTAATTCAGGAACGTAGATTGTTTCGGGGTCTTTGTAGAACTTGATAGATACTCTCGATGATTTCCGATACTCACTTCTAATCAGATATAATAGAAGAGTATTGTATGGAAACGTCACGTGCCACATGTCCTACAAATATTCGCGAACAAGGTGAAATTCCTTGTTTGTTTTGTTTGTTTCTTTCTTTCTGTCTTTCTTTCCTGAGATGGACTGATTTCAAATTCCATCCATTCGACATGTCTGAGTTCGTCAACCAATTGCAGTCCACTTTGAAAGGTCTGGACAACAGATTCGCGTCAAACTCGATTCTGACCCAATTCGAAAACCAATCCGGATTGCCTCGTTCATATGCCATCTTGTTCTCAGGTGGTTTCTACTTCTTACTGATTTTCATCAATGTCGGTGGTATTGGTCAATTGCTTTCCAACATTGCTGGCTTTGTCATTCCTGGCTACTTATCCTTACAGGCCTTGTCCACTCCAGGCACCAAGGATGATACCGAATTATTGACTTACTGGGTTGTGTTTGCCTTCTTGAACGTCATTGAATTCTGGTCAAAGGCCATCTTGTACTGGATCCCATTCTACTGGTTCTTGAAGACTTTGTTCTTGTTGTATTTAAGTTTACCTCAATTTGGTGGTGCTCAAGTCGTTTACAGAGGTTTGGTCAAACCACTTGCTGATCAATACATCTTGAAAGATGATAAAGTTGCTCATTTAAGTTCTAAAATTGATGATGTTGCAGATGCTGTCTCATCAGCTGCCTCAATTCACACCAAAGCTGATTAAAATATTCACTACAGTCAATTCATCTATTAAATCGCTATGTCAGACTTTGAAATAGTATCCCAAATTTATATCCTTATCAAGTTTTGAACAACCGTAGCAAACGAACGATCCAATTGATTATTCTCACTTATCACTTCATACTTCATACGGTCTTCTCTTAGTGAACGTCAATAAATGTTACATTTTGTATCTTTATACACATAGATTGTATCTCCTGATCTGAAAAATCTATAAGCTCTTATTGAATGCAAAATCGAATTGTTCTGATTTTGAACCACCATTAATTTCATAATCAACTTTAGCTCTTAATTTCAATTTAGTTCCCTCCTTACCAACAATCTTCAATTCTTGTTTGAAGTCATCGTTTGGATTGATTTCAGATGATGTATTACTGCTGTGCAAGATTGTCAACTTCTGAGTCTTTGGAACTGCAAATAGTATATGAATGTTAGAAATCTTGGTGAATTGGTTATTCTTGACAATTGAATCAATTTGTGCAGTTCCTGATATCAAATTCTTCAAGTTGAAATAAACATCAATGTCTGAATTACCAAATGCTCTCGTTCCTTGTATAGCTGGTTTGGAAGTAGATGATTGCGTATTAAATAAGTTTAATAGATCATCTTTCTGACTTTTAGAGTTGATAGTAACTGATGGTTTAGAACTTGAGCCAAAGATATCTTCCAATAAATCAACATTGTTTCTGTTATTATTTGCTGGGTTTGATCCAATGTTGATATTATCATCATCCATCAAGTCTAACAGTAGGTCTTCAGTCTTGGTATGTGCCTTACTGTCTGCAGTCTCTAGTATTGTTTTGGATCTGTTTGTTAATGTGAATGTATCATTATTGGCGATTACTGGAGGTGGTGGGATTCTATCCAATATACCAGATAATGCTAATGGGTTCTTTTCCAATTCTTTGATCAAGTTTGTGAAACTGACTGATTTCAATTGAATTGATAAATCAATGGAGTTTTCCTTGGATTTGATAAATTGTGACAATTTTGAAACATTTGTGGAGTTTTGTTGGAACTTGTTGATTAATTTTAATGAAGCAGTCAACAAATATGAAATCAAGGTTGATGAACCACGATCATTCAAATTGATCAAGTAATTAGTCAATGTGCTTTCAGTAATGACTTCTGAACCTTCTTGGGTTAGTCTGGAATTGACTAAGAAATCACCATATTCACCAACAAGGTAAACGTTGATTAAACTTAAACCAGGTTTGGAATCATCAATATGACTGATTTGGAAAATCTTATTGATTGTGTAACTTTTTAATTCATTATCAGTGATGTTTAAGATCAATGAAAGGATCTTGGAAATTATCAATTCATTGAATTGTAATTCATCGCCAACAATCTTTAAGAATTTGATAATAGTATCAAATTTCCATTTCTCATTTGGAATCAATTCTTTGATGGCTAAGATATTTGTCAAATTTCTGATGATAAAATTCTTCAACTCTTTGTCGTTATTAGCTGGGTTCTCCAAGAACACTAAGATTTCTTTAACCAATATTCTGATATTTGAGGAGTCCAAAATGGCAAATGATAACTCCAAAGCACGTCTCTTGATGGACATATCCAAATCGTTCAAACATTGAATGATAATGGTACGGTGTCTTTTAACAGCCAATGGTTCATATTTCACAACGTCCAATAAAGTGTTTAATGCAACATATCTATTGTTGTTGTTAATTTCTTTGACATTTGATGAATTGTTATTTGTTAAGAATTGTGATAATGTGTTGATAGCTAAGATTCTCAAAGATGGGTCAAATGAAGAATCTAGATTGAAAATAGTTTTAATGGATTCATAAAGAATGGAAGCACCTGAATTTTTACCAATTTTGGTGTATGATAAGACATTGGTTAATAAATCCTGGAAAGAGTCAATATATTTGGCAGTAATGGCAGTTTGATCTTTATCAATGAAGAACAAGTTCAAGGTCTTGATGACTGAGATTTGTAAGAATGGATCATTCAAGCCCATAACATCATATTCATGATTCAGATTAGCCTTATCAATCAATGTTTTCATAATTTCAATGATCTTTTCAATACTCTTGGTGATGATCTCAGATCTGAAATCTGGGTTATGGGTGTATAAAGATCTAATCAATTTCAAATCAGATAGCAAGATACCATGATCAGTAGAGTTCAAGAAGTAGTAAACTTTAGGCAAGAAGATCTCACTTAAATCAGGATTCTTTTCAATCAATTTGGAAGTAACCATCAACGCTTTCTTTTGTAGGTATCCATTGTTCCCCATGATGATCTTCTCAACATCAGCATATAGATCATTAGATAACTCGTATGATGCGATATTACCCAAGGTGGAAAGAGCCAATGCGACAATAAACTGATTTGGATGGTTCAAGTCGTTGTTCAAAGAATTGGTCAACAAGGTCAAAATCTCCTGGTTCTCATCAAGAATTAGCATAGCTGCCAAATAACCCAATCTCTTATCGACAAAGTTCGAAGATGCCAGCAACTTGATACATTCGATCTGCCCAAAATGCGTCTTCTCCCCGATGATGTACAGATAGACCAACTTCTGGATGTTGATTCTTCTGGTTGTCTGCGAGAGGGTTGTCTCTTTGAATGATGTTCTGATTAGAGCCGATTCACGCTGGATCGTGGCTCTTTCGTCCGCCATTGTTTTGGCTGACCGGATGGCCTTGATGAAGGATCTGAGTGACGTGGTCATGGTCCGTGGCTTTTGCGGTGACTGGAAGCGCGCAATTGGGGTGGGTTCGTGTGTCGATTTAAAGAACAGGTTTCACGTTCGTTTGTTTATTTCTGTTTTGTTTCCGACATTTTCAAGAAAAATGGGAATTTTGGTCACTGGGAAGGACTCATTTAGAATTACTTAATACGGAAGTCAAGATATCAGAATGGTACGGGCACAAGACTATACGGGCCAGATACAACGTTCTATATATTGATTCTTGAAACTCGGTATGCACCTTTTGGATTAAATCACTAATTATCGTTATCAGATTTTACACCTTTATCCATAATAGTTAACAAGATGGATAAAGAAGTGAATCTTTGGGTAGTGCTTAATGGTGGACGGCTACTGCGAAGGTCAAGTTTACCTACTTATTATCTATAACGACTTCGAATTTTGAATCGATATATAGGATCAGGCAGGATTCAGTGTGTATAACCACCATGACATGAGATCATGGAGAACAATGACAACTTAAATTCTAGAATCTCCATCCATCTCAATAGGTTCTTGAATTGCTGTTCCATCCATAATTGTGATTGGCATCCGCCAACAATGATACCCAACATCAACGATCCCATCTTCACAACACCTCTTTCCAGCATGCTCTCCTTCTACTGTCTGCCGAGGAGCATCTTCAGAAGGGCGTGTTTCTCTCTCTGTGTGCTTCGACCCTCTGCGTAGCCCGACCCCACAACGTTCATTCTGACAGTGTCTCCCTTAACGTGAAGCTCGACGGGCTGCTTGTAGAGGGACCTGGTGAGCAGCTGGTCAGCGTTGCCGAGCGTGTTCAGGACAGTCTTCTCCATAATGTTCTCTCTGCTAATTACTAATGGGATGATCAAATAATAATAAAATCTCGTGGTGGCTATTTAAACAATGGAATGTCCGAAACTTTTCTCGTGCCACTACAATCACCACCATCACACTCAATTAACTCAGAAATGGCAGAATTCGCATCCCTCAAACCAGCCTTCTTCATCCACTTGGACATCGAGGACCCAGTCCCTATCTACTCCAACAAAGCCGGCTCATTGGCCCATGTCGTCGTTAAGAAAGGCTACACCAAAACCCTTGACCAGGCCTATCCCTTTGACACAACTGTCGAGTTTGGTTTCGACAACTTGACCACCAGCACTGCCACCGGAGGCACCACCACTTTAGACTGTCAATTGTTCGCCAAATCAAAGGTCAACGGTGCCGGTATCCACATCACTTACTCAGGTGTTGTTGTCCCATCAAAGGAACAGGCTGCTGTGTTTGCTGACGAGGCCAAAGAGCAAGGTTTCAACCAAGGTTACGTTACTAACCATCCAAAAGCCACTCTCGATGATGCTGTTGAGACCGAATCATGGATCTCCAACAAGAACTTGCTTGGTCGTGGTAGATTCTTGAGAAATTCAGAGAATGGTTTGGCTGTTGAGTACTATGTCTACGTTCTACAGTAGATTAATGATACTCGTATCTTCGTAACGACAACAACTGTTTATTTTACTATGATATTTGAAAGACTTATGTTTATATTTAATTGACTTGTTCTTTGTACTTCTCGACAATTGTATCAAACAATTCATTCTTGGAAGTGTAATCAACCACAGCTGGATGTTGTGGATTCAATTTGATCAATTCTTGTCTTTTTTCTTCAACTTGAGCAGAATCATTCTTGATTTGGTAATAGGCAATCTCGTTAGCTAATAAATCTTCACTAGTGACACCTAATTCTTGTAATTGACTCAATGCGATTTCAGCTTCTGGAATTTGGTTCAATTGTAAGTTAATAACAAACAACCCTAATAATGTAACAAGACTTGGATGTTGATGTGCTAATTCTTCAAAGAAGTATAGGACACTTCTCAAATTCTCACCATTCTTCACACTGTTGATCAAGTTCTCTGCAAAGTTCAATATGATTTCATCATTGGAGTTATTGATTTTCTTTAAAGTGATTTCTGCCTTTTTCAAATCATTTATGATTAAATAGATCTCAACAAGGAATAAAATGTTTTCTAAACTTTGAGTGAATTCCAAGACTTTAATGGCCTTTTCATAATCTTCCAATTTGATATAATATAAAGCACCTAATCTTCCAATGATTGAATCACTTGCATTTGATTCGATAAATTCTTCAAATTTAGCATCTTTTCCGTACCCAGAGCTAACAAATCTAGTGTATGATTCAAAACCCTCATATACAGCATCATCACCATGACCAGTAGCTAAGGTTTTAACTTCATTGAATCTCTTTAATGAAACAAATGATCTAACTTTGTAGAAATCAACTAATCTTTTGTTTTCTTCTGAATATTCATCATTATTCAATTCTAAAATTTTGGTGTATTCACCAGTGAAAAACAATTGGTACAAACTGAACAATTCGTCGTGATCAGACATCTTATCTATCAAATATTCCTTCAACTCTTTAAGTTTACTGGAATAAAATCACGATCCATTTTCTTGTTTTTATTTCTGACACGTCGAGATTGCTTATGTAAGATGTAAAATAACTGCTTAGTCAGGATTTTTACCATTTCGTAATCTGAAAACCGATTCTACCATTACAATCTGCATTAGAGGGTTTCGCATCAAGTCAATTGTGCCAGTTCATTATCTTTACATTCAAAATGACTGAAGAATACCCACCAGATGTCGTCAGGGGTAATACTTCCTCAGAACACGCATTTAATACCGCAGTTAAATTTTATGAATTGGATCATGATTTGAACAAATCGCAAAGATTGAAACTTGCAGATGCCTACAACAGCATCTCATACACTTCATTAGGTGCAGGATGGTCTGGTTTCCTTGTTGCCGGTAGTATCCCGTTCCTATACCAAAGGATCTCAATCGATAAGGAGAAGATCCCACAAAAGGGAATATTTGGAGCAGTTAAGTTAATTCAACCCAAAGGCCGAGCTAATTTAGGTCTTGCTATCATATTTGGGATGGTTGGTATGCTGATTGCATCACCAATCGGCTCAACATACGCATATAAGAAACAGAAGGAACATTTGGCACAGACTGATCCAAGATGTGGGAAGATTATGGATTTGTTAAGTCCTAGTGAGGCAATGAAATGGTGGATGTATTATAAGATGACTATTGATAAACCAGAATTGACCATGAAGGATCCAAGAGGACAAGGTGCCTATAATAGAAGACTGGAGAAACAAGGAAAGAGTGCTATCTTTGAAAACGGTAGGGATCCATTGGGGTTATATTCTGGTCCAAGACAAGAGTTGAGAAAGAAGGTCAACCTTGATGATGTGAAGGAGGATGAAGCTAGAGACGATATTCCTGTTCTTGTCGAGGATTATAACGACGATCCATTTGAAGTGAAGAAAAAGGTTAATAATGAGTACGGTTCAACTTGGGATAGAATTCGCTCTGAGAAGAAACAAGCTAATTTGGGAAGTGGGAATAATGTCAGTGCTGGTTCTGCTTGGAATAGAGTCAGACAAACTGGGTATCAGAGTCCAGGAACACCCTCATCGGTGGAAGATCAACCTGAACAATCAGGCTCTTTCGAAGAATTGTTGGAGCACGAGAGACACAGTAACGATGAAGAAGATAACAAGAGATGGTGATATCGAAATCGGTACTAATAGTCACATGAACATACACATTCGACAAACTTCACATTCTATACATATTATATAACTAACGCAAATATTTATTCAAGGATTATGTGTAGACTAAGTCTAAATCAAAGCATTGTCAGATCTCTTGGATTCTTTCAATTCTTGCAATTGTTTGATCACAAGTTCTAACTCAACAGCATCATTCTTGGTTTGTAAATCGGTGATATCACGGTTTCTGATGTTAACTGATTGTTCAGCTTGTTCAGTTTCACCAACGATGAAGATGAAATTGTATCTTTGTAATTGACCAGTTCTGACTTTCTTTTGTAAAGTGTTACCAGTCAAATCAACATCTGAGTAAAAACCAGAAGCTTTTAATTTACTGTTGACTTCTTGAGCATAGTCAAAGTATTTAACACCAACTGGGACAACCAAGACGTGTCTTGGTGATAACCAGAATGGCCATTTACCAGCAAAATGTTCAGTTAAGATAGCAGTCATTCTTTCAACAGAACCTAAGATGGCTCTGTGGATCATAACTGGTCTGTCAATATCTTTAATACCATCTTTTTCAGAAGCAACATCCTTTGTACGATATTCCAATTCAAATCTATTTGGTAATTGGAAATCTAATTGGATGGTTGCACATTGATGCCATCTCTTTAAAGCATCAGAAATCATGATATCAATTTTTGGACCATAGAAAGCACCATCACCTTCATTGATTTCCCAAGCACCACCCCATTGATTCAATGCATTTTCTAATTTCTTTTCAGCATTGTTCCAGGTTTCGATTTCACCAACATACTTTTCTGGTCTGGTGGACAATTCCATTTTGAATTCAAAGCCAAAGACACCATAAATATATTTCAAGAATTCAAAGATCGAAGTGATTTCATCTTCGATTTGATCTTGGGTACAGAAAATATGAGCATCATCTTGTTGGAATCTTCTAACTCTGGTTAAACCAGACAAGGCACCTGAGAATTCGTTTCTGTGAATAACGCCAAAATCAGCAACTCTCCATGGCAATTCTCTGTATGAACGTTCTCTGGATTTAAACATCAAACAATGACCTGGACAATTCATCGGTTTCAAACCGAATTTTTCCTTCTCAACATCAAATGTGAACATATTTTCTTTGTAGTTGGCCCAATGACCCGAAGTTTCCCATAATTTAGCATTGTACATATTTGGAGTGATAACCTCTTCATATCCACGTTTAGCGTATTCAGTTCTTAATAAATCAACTAAAGTGTTGTAAATTCTAGTACCATGAGGTAACCAAAAACAAGAACCTGGTGACATTTCATTGAAGTAGAATAACTCTTGTTCTTTACCAATCTTTCTATGATCTCTCTTTGAAGCTTCTTCTAAGAATTTCAAATGTTCATCCATCAATTTTTTATCTGGGAAAGAAACACCGTAAATTCTTTGTAGTGAGTCATTAGTAGCATCACCTAAGAAGTAACAAGATGAGTTCTTCAACAATTTGAAGGCTTTGATACGACCAGTATGTGGAATATGAGGACCAACACATAAATCAATTAATGGACCACATCTGTAAACAGTGGTAGCACCTCCATCTGGAACTTTGGTTTGAACCAAGTAAGTTTTATACTTGGAGTAATGGAACATTTTCAACAAGTCTTCTTTTTTCATGACCAATCTTTCGAATTTTTGCTTTTGTTTAATAGCTTGTTTGGCAACAGTTTCTAAGTTTGGGAAATCAGCTTGAGAGACGGCAGTTTTACCACCATCAACAGCGAATTCATAAAAGAAACCATCATCAGTTGGTGGACCTAAACAAATATGAGCACCTAAATTGCATTCACAAGCTTCACCCAAAACATGGGCAGATGAATGCCAGAAGACTCTCTTACCTTCTTCAGTTTCGAAATCGAAGAATTCTAGTTTAGCATCACCTTCTAATGGACGATCCAAATCCCATAATTCACCATCAACCTTAGAGATACATTGTCTTTCCAAGAATGATTTACCAATGGCAGTAGCGATTGATAATGGAGTGGTTTCCCAGGCAGTACCTTCTTTGATGGAACCATCTTTCAATTCAATCTTGATTGAAACACGAGGTTGGCTTGCAACAAATTCATCATATTCGCCTTTCAATTTGTCGAACAGAGCGAGACGTTCATCAATGAATTCTGGTTGTTGATCCAAGTATGGTTTTGGTTGAACCGCGCCAGATGCCTTTGATTTCTTAGCCTTTTGCTTTGGAGGGTTTTGTGGTTGTTGAGGTTTCTGTTCTTCAGCTTTGGACGCATCTGCCACTGAGAGCTTTTGGACTTGTGCCACGACTTCTTCGACCATTGTTCTCCTGCGTGTCCCGTGTCTTGTTTGTGAACGAGGTTTGTCCTTAGTCGATGAGTAAGAATTAAGTTTCTGAGATATCAAAATTCGTTGTCCACACGAAAAAAGAAAAAAAAAAATTCTTTGGTTGGTGCCCTTCGCGAAATTCACGTGACTTGTCATGTGATGCTTATCACATAACTGGAAAAAAAATGAAAATGCATAAAGTTTTCATTATCACTTTGTTTTTGTTTTGATACCACATAAACATTGTATTATACCAATCACTATGGAAACAGAGAAGGAGTTCATGCCTCCACTGGACAAGGTGGTGTCCCTTTCCTTTGACCAGGTGGACAGCAACCCAGATGCTTTGATCGAGTTGCGTGGTGAAGGAAGATATTTCGGTGTTACAGATCCAGATACTAAAGCTGATGATGGTCCATTATGTGCCAACTGTCACCAACCAGGACACAGACGTAACAAATGTACCACTGTTGTGTGTCATGCGTGCGGTGTTGTTGGTGATCATTACACTCAACGTTGTCCTAAATCTATGGTGTGTTATAATTGTGGTGAGAAGGGTCATTATGGGAATACTTGTACTCAACGTGCAAGAAGGTTGTTTTGTCAGACTTGTGAATCTAATAGACACATGGGGAACCGTTGCCCATCTATTTGGAGATCATACCTAACGAAGAGTGAGCCTACTGGTAAAGCACGCACAGGCCTGCCCAATAACATGTACTGTTATAATTGTGCTGATAAAGGTCATTATGGTGATGATTGTCCATTGCCTAGAAGTTCTAGAATGCCTAATGTTGATGGATCTGCCTTTTCCGGACACAACCTGCCACAACATCTGAGAGAGACATACCACAAACTGCAGAAGAAGAGAAAGAGAGAAGAAAGAAGTGATGAAGATAGAGGACAGAAAAAGAAGAAGTTGTTAGATCGTGTGAAGGGCGTTTTCAAGACCAAGACCAAGACCAAGAACAAAGACCAAGGATCAAACAAACCGGGATCACGGAACGGTAGACAGCAGCAGCTACATAAAGCACAGAGTCTTCCAATGATGCGTAAGAGTGGGTATTTGGAACCAGATAGGTATCAAGATCAGAGAGGAGGACAAAGATATGGAGGACAACGAAGTTATGGCCAGCAGAGCTACGGACAAGGCCAAAGCAGCAGAAGAAACAACAATAACAATTACTACAACGATGGTGGAAACGGTTATCCTCGTCCATCGCGTTCTGGTACGTATCTTTAGAACTAACACTAATTTCTAGAGATTTTGCATGCAGAGAGAATTCATGATTGTTCAAATAAATGTCATTTTTCCGAGTCACCAAAAAAAAATTGTGTAGAAATGTAAAAAAAAAAGTCAAATCATGGAGCACATCAACAAAAGAAACTGACCCGGATTAAAACAAAATGCTCAGAAATTCTTTAAGACGTTCAGTCGCTCTTGTCCAACGCTCTGTTTTGAGTTCGACACTGCGTCCAGCACATGTGCAACCGTTGAAAACCGTTTTGTCCAGCACTGCGGCTTACTCCACCAAAAGCCATGTCAAATTGACCAGTGAGACATACCCATCGGTCCAACGTGGTGAGCAATACGCCAAACTCACATCAGAACACATTGATTTCTTCAAGTCCATCCTTTCAGAATCGTCCATTATCCAGGACGAAGACGATTTATTGTTCTACAACGAAGATTACATGCACAAATATCGTGGTGATTCCAAACTGACATTAAAACCAAAAACTGTGGAACAAGTTTCCCAAATCATTAAATACGCCAATGAGAACAAAATTGCTATTGTTCCACAAGGTGGTAATACTGGTCTTGTTGGTGGGTCTGTTCCAGTGTTTGATGAAGTCGTCTTGAGTTTGTCAAACTTGAATCAAATTCGTTCATTTGATGAAACTTCTGGTATTTTGAAAGTTGATACTGGTGTCATTTTAGAAATCGCTGATCAGTTCTTGCATGATAAAGGATATATATTCCCATTAGATTTAGGTGCTAAGGGTTCTTGCCATGTCGGTGGTACTGTTGCTACTAACGCTGGTGGTTTGAGATTATTACGTTATGGTTCGTTACATGGTTCTGTCTTAGGTTTAGAAGTTGTGTTACCAAACGGTAAGATTGTTTCATCTATTGATGCTTTGAGAAAAGATAACACTGGTTATGACCTGAAACAACTATTCATTGGCAGTGAAGGTACAATTGGTATCATTACTGGTGTTTCCATCTTATGTCCGATTAGACCAAAGAGTTTCAATGTTGCATTCTTGGGTTTAGATACATATGAACAAGTTCAAAAAACTTTTGTTGCTTCTAAAGGTGAACTAGGTGAAATCCTATCAGCTTTTGAATTAATGGATTTGAGATCTCAACAATTAGCCAAAGATCATTTAAAACAATCTCATCCATTAGAAGAAGAACATAACTTTTATGTGTTGATTGAAACTTCTGGTTCAAATAACACTCATGATTTAGAAAAACTTGAAACTTTCTTAGAAAACTCATTTGAAAATGAATTAATTCAAGATGGTGTTATTGCTCAAGATGAAACCCAATTGAGAACTCTATGGGACTGGAGAGAACAAATTCCAGAAGCTTCACAAATCAATGGTGGTGTTTACAAATATGATGTTTCATTACCATTAGATCACTTATATGGATTAGTCGAAGCTGCTAGAGAAAGATTAAACGCTGCAAACTTGATCGGTGATACTGATGAATTCCCGGTCATTGACGCTGTTGGATATGGTCATGTCGGTGATGGTAACTTACATTTGAATGTTGCTGTTAGAAGATACACCAAAGAAGTTGAAAAGGTTTTGGAGCCATTTGTCTATGAATGGGTCAGTGAAAAGAAAGGTTCTATTTCCGCTGAACATGGTTTAGGTTTCCAAAAGAGAAACTATATCGGTTACTCTAAATCTCCAGAAGAAATTGAATTGATCAAACAATTGAAATCCATTTATGATCCAAATTTGATCCAAATTTGATCTTAAATCCTTATAAATATGTGTAAATGTGTATAGAAATATGACTAAAAATTAATTATTTTACTTCTTTTTCTTCCCCTTAGACTTCCCATTGCTACTTTGTTCATCATGATTATGTTTTATGAATTCACCATTTCTCAAGGCCTCCATAGCAGCGTTGCAAATATATCTGAATCGACTACTTCCCATAGGAACACCACCGTACCATCTAGTGACTATCACCAACACATCATTGATATCAGATTTTTGCAGAATATACATCAACTTCATCCCAGCTCCTGATTCTCCACAATCATTTATCCCTTGCTTCGTGACACCATTCGGCTGTTTCTTGATCCAGGCGCACATGGCAGGATGTGATGACTTTGATATAGACTTTTCACTCTCCACTAATTCATTGATTATGGACTGGATACTCTCACTATCTGAATCTTTGATAAGTCTGATCGAATGGCCTTGGAATTTAGAGTTCTTTGAACTGGTTATTTCCGACTTGTACCATACTCTTCCTGACTTCAGAGTCGTTGACATCGATGACATTGTGCTGTATGTTCTTAAACCCTGCCGTATTCCTAACATAGTACCGTATGGCTGATGGCAAAAGACATTGATCAACCTATTTTACAGGATTTTTATACTCTATGGACCTAAAGTGCAAGAGCAACGAAGAACTCTGGACAACCAATTGTATTAAAAACGATAATGTTCAAATCATTAATTTTTCATCAAAGCATTTTGTTTATTGAAATCATCCCGATTCGGAAACGTTACGAAGCATTGTTTTTATATTTTATATCTGTCACATCACGTAATCAAAGGGTGAGTTTTGATACGCGCCACAACATTGTTTACATTCTACAGGTTTCTTCCCCAGATAACAAAGACACCTTTTTTCATAAAAAGGGATAAAAACATTAGGAAACTGCTAGTTTGAGCTCAGTTTTTGTTACGGAGGGTCAGAAAGAAGTTAATATGAGGATACTTGCGGCAGGACTCGAGACAGATGGGGCTATTGAGTACGAGTTGGGACCTGGATCTTTGAAGCTGAAGAAATTGGGTGTTGTTGGGTCACAGGTGTCTAACGATGAAGGACGCCAAAGCCATATACAGAAGATGACACGGTTTGAATATAACGGATCAAAATACTTCGTATTTGCCAAGAAGGGCTTAGTGCTGGATGTGTACCTTGATGTTCCTTATGGAGAAGAGAGAGAGGGTTTGTGGTTTACTAATAGAAAAAGATTGATATCGAATCAAGTCAAGTCTGATTTCTTTGTTGGATTGGAAGTTAATTATGAGGTAAATGCTAGTAATGGGAAAAGAGAAGGATGGGTTAGATGCTGTACTGGGTTTGGGTATTGTTATTTCATAGAGCTAGAAAAGTTGATGGCATCCAATTATGAGAATTTTGCCATGAGTTTTGGTATGAGTGGGTTTGTTGGGTTTTTTCACATGTTCAAGTTTAATGAACGCAGTGATGATGAGATTTGGAAGATTGCGTATGGTGGTAAAGATCGAGCAATCAGTGTTCTGGAACTGAAGGAGAATTGCAACATATGGAAATCAAAGTGTGTTAGAACTTCAAACTGTCCAAGGCTGAAAAAGAACGAAATTAATGATATTCTGACTGAACCAGTATGGATCCAAGACGTTCTATTGGTCAATAATGTTCAAGATTTTGAGAATTTAAAGATATTGGCAGTTACCAAATTTGGTCAACTATTAAAGTATTTCCCTAATTTTTCAAAATTCCCAATTGATGAGTTTCAGGTGTTTGATCAGATGGCTATTAAGAACATAATCAAACTAACCCAAAGACTGGTATTGATGAATGATGGGTTCAACAACTTTGTTTTATTTGATGTCGAAAAATGGGGAAAAGTTGGTAACCTTGAAATGATAACCGGCTCATTGTCAACTTTAAATTCCATTGAGATAGATATTTCACTACTTTCTGGAACAACGGACATCGTTGAATCCGCCCATTTGATTTTCATTGCCTCAAATGTTGATAAATCCTTAAGAACATACATCATCTTCAAAACACAGCGCAGTTTCTGGCAAACGAAGTTGATCTCAAAACTACCAACAATGGGAATCATTTCAGAACTCTTCATTGAGAACGAAACATCAATCAGCCTACCAATCCAACAGATCAAAACAGTTATCAACAAATATACTACACCACCTACGAAACACATCACCATTCACGAAGAAGAAACGACCAGCTACATGACCAAAAGATCACGAATTATATAACACAAATTTATTAAGGTATCGCATATATTATCATCAGTAATCATCTATAGAAAAAAGTGTATCAAGCCATTATTGGGTATTAGGGCATCATTTGCCATTTCTCGTGTCAATAACACTATACGCTGGAGGTTCAACAGCACCATACGTTCTGTTATTATCATTGTTGAGGTTACTGCTGCTTCCCGAAGGTGCCACATCAGGGTCATTATTATGAGCATGGTGATGTGGATGAGGGTTGACTCTCACAAAACGAATGCTTCCCTGGCCATCCCTAGTGTATATCTGGCCGTGTTCTTCGTCGATGATCACGATGCCTTCGAGTGGGTATTTGGAAATGATATAAAATGAGTGGATCAGGCCAGGAAGGTAACCCAGTGTGGTCAAGAGGATGTTTATGAGGGAGTCTGCGGAACAGAGACCTCTTTTGATCCAGACTGGTAATGGGGGGAATACCAGCGCAATAAGAACAAGTATACAGTCGGAACAGCACATTTTGTAGTGGTTTGGTGTGGTTTAGTGGATTTCTGGTGGGACGTTTTGTGGTTTTATAGAAGGGGTTCGGAGGCGTAGAGATTTTTTTTAGTACTCGGTTCGGTATTATCCGGAGTCAATCTTGCATGATCACAATGGAGATACCCATTTTTCTACAGAAATCGAAAAAATTTAACATTGGATCGAATTAAAAGAGTGTAATAATATACAACTATATCTCATAACTTCTCATAGACGGATGTACTGTTCTGTCAAATCTGTACTCTCATTGATCTCTCCTTCCAATGCATCGTGGTAATTCGGTGGATCTTTACTCATTGTTCTCATCAGGTTATTCACTATCGCACTTCCCGTACTTCCTCTTCTGATGTCCATACTGTTGTGATTACTGTTCAACACAAGCTCATCAATTTGATCAACTAAATCCTCACTTCCATTTTCACCATTGTAAAAGGCGATTGGTGATCCCATGGTTGGAACTCTTGATAAGAATGTCTCTTCATATGGTGAAATGATTGGTGAGTTCAATGGTGAACTGAATGGTGAGACCGGAGGTGAGTTTGTTGGTGAGATGGCTTCTTCAAATGTTGGAAGTGTGTCAACGTATGGTGGAAGGTCAATATTCTCTGTCGTACAGGCACTGTTTAGAAACACAATTGGTGTATCTATCAACACTTCATAGTTATGGATTTTGTCTGTCTTTCTTGCAATTCTCAAAGATATTTGTAACTTGTGCTGCACATGAATATAGTTTGTAGATGCTGATGGTAATAATCCATCAATGAACTGAGAATTCAGCTTTGGTATCAAGGGGATTTGATTTAAGAATGTTTCGTTCTTGACTTTAGTTTGTAACTGTGTTCTATTCTTATGAATTAACAAATTTGACAATTTAGTATTCTCACTGTAGAAGAGGTTCTCTTTATAGTATTTCAATGGTTTTGATGGTTTCAAAAAAGTCATATATGATTTGATATTTAAAGGACCAATGATCTCTTGAGTATCATCGGCGTCCCTGCTATCATCGGCGTCCCTGTTATCGCCAATATATGAGCAAGTAAACAAGTTTCGATTTCTGATGAAATTCTCATTTATGATTTCTTCACGAGCAGCAAATGAGGTGAATTTTGAATCACTTGGTCTGATCTCTAATAAGTTGACACAATGACCGTTCTTGTATTTGACTTCATCCAGTTCAAATCTCTCATGGTTCAATTCTTTGTTCAAGTATGAGATTTTTTGTAAGACGTTGACTTTGATTTTACTAATATTGAGATGTTTGACTAATGGAGTGAAATTCAATTTTATCTGCATCTCCTTTTCACCAATAGTGACAAACTTCTGAGGAAATGAAATCTCATAGTTCAAAGCATCATCCCATAGTTTGTTGATATAAACTGGCTTGTTGTATGTCGACAGGTCTAATTTTGGTGGTGATCTAATCAAATTAATAAAATGCTCAACATAATAATCTTTTGTGTCATCAACATGAACATTGAAATCAAAGGAGTAATTAATCGACGCATGATCAGTGACAACCGACTCCGGGATACTCAATGGAAATAAAATTGGAATCAAATAAATGTACTCACCAGGAGGGAAAAATATCTGACTTGTTTTAGCTGCATTAGAAGGATCATCTTTGTAATATTCACTTTCAATAACATCATCAAGAATAAAAGGAGTGTATCTGGTAGAAGGTACCACATGCACATTATAACTTGCATTATAACTTGGAATTCCATCTCCACTCAATGGAATAAACATATTATAGTTCTGCAATGACAAATCAAACTTCAATTCACCCAATTCAAATACCTCATTTCTAATCTTATTAGACCCTGGTACGAAATTTGGCCAATAATTCTTACAAAGACACTTCAACTTCATCTCCAATGACAGCTTAGTCGGTTGTGGAACACTCAACACGACAGCAAACGTATGAGCAACACTATCATCGCCATCCTCCACATCATCATTATGCAACTCATCCTCATCATCCCTGGTCAGAGTCGGAAGGAAGACGTCCTCATTAGCAATCGACACTTTAACCTCCTCATTCAGCAATTTCTTTGGCTTAGGCAGTCCATTGGATCTCAAGAAGTTGGAAACATGGTCATATGCAGCTTCGTCGTCGTTCTTATCGTCAGTTCTGAAGTTGAAGAGGGATCTAATTCCAGATTTGGATGATTTCGACGATTTAGCAGACTCGTTGGAGTTGACTCTTCTGAGCTCGTTCTTGTCCTTTTTCCTTAACTTAGAGAACATTCTCTGTTTTGTGTGTGTTTCAGGTGATAGATATTAATGTCTAGGTTTGTCCTGTTTATAGACAATGGAAAGAGTTTATATTGTTCTGCCATTTTCTACATGTGTCATTAACTGGGGAACGGTTAGGGGCGATGGATGGATTTCTTGACTGCCTAATCGGGTAGTCGTAAATACCAGTCAACCCTTCTGTGATAGACTTTTGTGGTAAATTTTTGAGAAATGACACTGCGCTGCAAAACAAACTCTTCAAGTCTTTGTTTTATAACATAGAAGAAAATGTCAGGTTCTGATGTACCAATGCCACCACTGGCACCTGAGCAGTTAGAGGCAGACGACCCAATCGTTGATAAAGACCTCCTTCTTGCGCAATTAAATGCAACATCTGATAGACACTTCTCAATCCAATTGGACCCATATGCCACTTCCCAGGACCAAGACCAACTCAGGGCAGTGCTACAACATCCAAACACGTACTATGACCTTGATTTACTACCATCTACTGAGAATATCAAGAATCATCTCAAGCTCATCAATAACATTCAACGTTCAAGACTCTTGCCTTCGGTGGTCCGGCAAGAACTACAATCCATTGATGGAAATGATCTTGAACATGCTTCAGATGACTCGGCTGTTGGTTCGATAGATTCAAGTGAAAACAACTCATTGAAAAACGTCAATTTCAGATTTGAGGTGGTTGGCAAAATTGGTCTTAATGAGATCAACGAACCCGCCTTTGATTGCTACAGGGTCTTGGATCGTTTACATGAACAGAGACAGCAAAGCAATCAGAAAGAATTGAAAGAGAGAATGAGAGTGGCAGCCAGAGCTATTTCACTTACGAAATATCCAGATTTCTCATCAATTGAAGAGTGGAACAAACTACCAGAAGACATTAGAGTTAACCATGTGGTTCTTCAAGTAGTTGAGGCCGCTAGAGCAGTTTGTTCACTTCTGTCAAAGTCAGACATATCGTCTACCGTCAGTTCTAAGGAAAACTTGCTAGGTGGTGTTCCAGATTATGTCCTGATTCAGATGTCCCCAGAAGGCACTGAAGATAATACTCTTTTGGTAGTTGAAGTGAAAGATGGAACGTTAGGTACATTATCAAGGAATTTATTGCCGAAATCACACGTTGTCAGTTTTGGCGAATCATTTGGAGGTGAAACTGAGGCTTTTGAAGATAAGACTAGGCCTATGAATCTGGCAAGAAATCATGTCAAAACCAACACATCCGGTGGAAGTGTTCTTCGTCAATGCTTATTATATTTGAGTTCCAAAGACTTTAACACTGACGAACTCATATTAACAGACGGACGGTACTATATGTTGATACAACTAAGCTATAAAACTTTTACTCGTTCTATGGAAGGACCTGCGTCAGCAATTTCATACACTGCAAGTGGTGGTAGTATTGTCGGTGTTGAAATTCCTATCAGGGTCTTTTCAATTGACTCATGGTTGTTTACCAGTGATTTAAACTACATTTCACCAGCTTCCTTGATTTTATCTAGATGCTGTCGCAGAATAGGTCTTAAAGATGATGACTGGTTTTCCTATTCACAAGATATAGCCAAAGTTGAAAGAAGAATGGCAAAATGATACTGAATACAACAAAGCTTGTTTGAGCCTTCAAATAAGAACTTGCCTTACTCAAGCTGGGATCGGAGAGGGTGATGCAAACCAAGAAGGTGGTGGAAGAGTTGCGAACCAAGATAGAGACCATGAAGAAAATCAATATTCAGGGCAAGGTGGCGATAATGAAACAGGATCACAAGAAATGCTGGAGTCTGGGCAAGCTGGTGGAAGAAGTGATGGAAATGCTTCATCTGATGCTAGATGCAAGACTCCTTGCGACCATAGAGAACATGTGGGAGTTCATTTGGAACCAAAGTTTTATGATATCAATGGTACATATCAGCCTAGGTGTTGGAATGATATCAGAGTCTTACAAGAAGGTGCTCAATTTATTACAAAAGTGCTAAGAATGGATAAAGATACATTTTTAAAATTATTTGGATGGGAGAGTGACAGTCCTTCTATGTATTTATATTATCTGAATAGGAAGCGTGACAGTCCAAGCACTCCTTACAAAATCACAGCAGAAGATTACTACAATTCTAGCATCATATATTTTGATAATCTGGTCTTGAGGGTCTATGACAGAGTGCAGATCCATGATAACTATGAGAGAAGATGTGATGATGAAAATGATGGGCTTTCTCGGAACGAGATTGATCTAGATGAATATATTGAGAGGTTGAACAGAACTAGATTTGATGCTGAGGTTGAAGCTAACAAAAGGATATTTCCACTTTTGTTTAATCCTGACCCAGCCAGTTACCAAGATATGAGTACTTCAGGTCCACACATCCACTCGCCACGGCTTTTGTTGTATGGTTCGATTGATTTATTGCATATTTATGTTGAGAAAACTTATGCATCTAGGAAGATAGAGCGACATTATGCAATTGGTAAATATCTAATGTTTCCATTGGTTGATAATTATCCATCAATGTTATCTGAACACACTATTAAAGATGCAATGCAACAGATTGATCTAATGGCAGAAATACTGAATCTGACAAATTATCCAGGAGTGTTGAGGTTTTGATTATGATCACAGTTCCTTTGTAACAATGTGAGTTATCCGATGCGATATTATCTGACCTGAGTTCCAGAACTCTTTCAAGTTGATCTGTCATTGAACCTAGCTCTTGGCTGATATTGATTTCTAATGATATTGAACACTCTAGTAGCTTGGGTAATATTTCCAGCTTTCCGCTCTTCTTTGATGAGTTCATGACATTTTGTTCTTCTAGCAGTTCATCTTGCTTCCTTTCCTTGATACCGTCATAGAGGGTATGAGGCTGCAAAAGAACTCTGTGTGGGAATTTGTATTCAAAAAGGTTCAGATTCTGCAGAGAATCCTTCAAGAAATGAAACTTCTTTCTGGTCTTTGTCTTCTCCACTTTATTATTCTTTTCGATCATATTCATAATGGTACTGATTGCGAACATCAAGGGACTAACAAGATCATCAAAGTGATTTCCGGTTTTTCTAACATCAACTGGAATGATGACTTCCTGTCGTCTTCTCTCATGACTTCTATGGAATTCCTTTCCCGACTGAAAGCTTTTGACACGTTGCGGAGAGAACAAATCCACACCCTTCTCTGTTGCCAGATATTCCTCACTTTCTTTTTCAGTCATTGTTCCTTGAGGTACCAAGTTCAAAACAAATCTATTGGAATCAATCTCTTCGTCCTCCGTGAATCTAATATCACCAATCTTCAAAACTTTACCATTAGTTGAATCAACAACCTCAATATCATCCAGAAGGATCTCAAAGTGAATAAAGTGCATTACAGATATTTCATCCGGTAAAAGAAGTAAAGAATCTGCATTATCTTCGAAGAAAGAATTTCTGAAGCATTCCTTACCTAAGATTTTGAACCTTTTATCATTGTAATCCTTATCTGGGTATATACCAGTCTCAATAGTTTTCTTTGACTCTTCATAAATACTTCCAGTATCAAGATTTCCACTTACAAATGGAATCAAGGTCCTTTCATGTGCCTTCTCTACGTAGATATAATCAGTTACTGCTAAATTAATTAGTAAAGGATTAAGATTTATGTCTAAAAATTGTGGTTTGACACTTCCAACTTTTATTGTCTCTTCTGAATCATGACCGAGCAGATCCACACACAAGCTTGATAAACAGTCTAAACCCCAACCCCAGGAGTGCCCTGTATTAAGACTTTTGAACAACGTGGAAGCTTTCAAGATTACATTGAACAATGGGCTCTTTTTTTTAAAGGCTCTGCCTGCGTTATCAATAATTTCACTGATTCTTAATCGGTATGTTTTGATCATCTCACCAAAACCCTTTCTAATTGACTCGTTTACCCTCTTCCTGTCCTCTCGTTCGCCGTTCAGAAAAATCAACTCGGGTTGCATAGCATACCCAAAGTGCTCATCAAAAAGGATATTCAATGCCCAATCAGGGTGTTCAGCTTCTTGTTCATACCTTTGGGCCCACTTATCAAGAAAATTACTTCTGAAACACAAAATAATTGTTAAAGGGGCATATGTCAGAAAATCTGTTAACAATTCCTTAGTGAACTCAGTTTCCCAATATTTTTCAAATTCGGTCTCCAATTCTTCGAAATCAAACTTATAATAGCCAGAACATTCAAGCTGTTGTACCACCAGTACAAATAACCTCAGTGGAGTGCTAATAAATCTTTGATAATCATCTTGAATCTCCTTGACTAACGCATCTAGCCCTTTATCGAACCTTTGTTCTTCGTACGCCAACTGAAGCAGCTTGAGCTTCCCCAAATACTTAATGATCTCTACACCCTTCATCTCTGAACCAGAGTCATCATCACCCAACATTGTTGTGTATGCTCCTCCAATTGAGAGGCGAAACAAAGAGAGATGAGAAAAAACAACTGTAAAATATGACACAAAAATGCCAGTGCCCCAACCAGGTTTTGACAGCTGGTCTGCGCCGCATAACCAAAGGGGTCGGCTTGCGCGATTTACCCGATTAGGAAGTGGCACAACCTGAGATGGCCGGATGGAGACAGGTCACAGGATCCCGACCCCACACTCACATAATCAACACCGAAAGCCGACTCGCAATTGCATTGTTTTGTTCCATTTGTCAACACATGACTGGGTTATAATAGGCCTATAAAGAGATACAGCTGTCCCTGTTACCAACATCATGAATCATGAATGCCCAAACAGCCAGCCATGAAGCGTTTCCAGTCCACACTCTCAAGGTTTCCCTACCCCACGGCCCAGGCACAGGTTACTCATCACCAGTCACGAGTCAGCCAACTCAAAGAATGGTTCAACAGTTCTCGATTCGAAGGTATCAACAGGCCGTACGATGCTGAGTTCCTGGCACGCCATCAGGGATCGTTGCCAATTGAGTATCCCTCTTCACTACAGGCACAGAAGTTATTCAGCTTGCTAAATGAGAGATTCAAGGAGGGTCAACCAGTTCATACTTTAGGTTCCATAGATCCTGTCCAAATGACACAGAATGTTCAGAATCAAGAAGTCGTTTATGTTTCTGGGTGGGCTTGTTCTTCGGTTTTGACCACCACGAATGAAGTGTCGCCTGACTTTGGTGATTATCCGTATGATACGGTGCCTAATCAAGTTGAGAGATTGTTTAAAGCACAGTTGTTGCATGATAGAAAATCATATTATGAATGGATTTCCTTACCTGCTGAAAAGAGAAACTCTACAAAAAGAATCGATTACTTAAGACCAATTATAGCAGATGCTGACACAGGACATGGAGGAATCGGCTCTGTTATGAAATTAGCCAAATTGTTTGTGGAGAGAGGTGCAAGTGCAATTCATTTAGAAGATCAACTACATGGTGGTAAAAAATGTGGTCATTTAGGTGGGAAAGTTATTGTTCCTACGTCTCAACATATTTCAAGATTGATTGCTACTAGATTACAATTTGATCTAATGAATGCTGAGAATTTGATTATTGCTAGAACTGATTCTGAATCTGGTTCATTGTTAAGCTCTGTTGTTGATGGAAGAGATCATGAATTTGTTCTTGGTGTTGCTAATGACGTTAGACCATTGAGTGAATTATTGGCTGAGGCTGAGACTAGAGGTGCTTCAGTGAAGGATCTGAATGACCTCGAATCCAAATGGCTGAATGAAAACAAATTATACACATTCAATGACGCTGTTAAGTTGAGATTATCAGAAATCAATCAATCTGATAAATACGAAGAATTCCTGTCACAAACCAAAGATCTCAATTCTAATTATGAATCACGCAAAGTGTACAAATCATTGATTGGTGATGATGGGCTCATTTTCGATTGGGATGCGCCAAAGACTAGAGAAGGTTATTACTTGACCCAGTCATCAATCGACATTGCTGTCAAGCGTGTCTTAGAATACGCACCATATTCTGATTTACTCTGGCTGGAGACCAAAACTCCAAACTTGAAATATGCCCAAGAATTTGCTAATAGAATCCATGCTGTTTATCCAGATAAGAAATTAGTTTACAATTTATCACCATCATTCAATTGGAGTGCACATGGTTTCAATGATAAAGATTTGAAGACTTTCATTTGGGATTTGGCTAAATCTGGTTTTGTTATTCAATTGGTTTCATTAGCTGGTCTACATTCAAATGCACTTTCAAGTTGGCAATTGTCACAAAGTTTCGTCAGTGAAGGTATGAAAGCATATGTGGATTTGATTCAGACCAAGGAAAAAGAAAGTGGTTGTGATGTTTTAACACACCAGAAATGGTCTGGTAATGAATATTATGACTCATTGATTGGTAGTGTTCAAGGTGGAAACTCATTGACTAGTTCTGGTGGTGCTGATAGTACTGAGAATCAGTTCTAATTGAGTGATGTTATTTATTCGGTTATGATCATTTATTATTTATTACACTCTTTCGACTTATACATATGTTAAACATGTTATCTGTTCTCGTAATAGCTTCCACCTGTCTGTGTGTCTTTCTCGATTCTGTTCTTAGTTTATTGTTCAATACATATGTGAAGTGCCTTGCAATTTTCTGGAAATGCAATCAACTTAGCACCTTTTTCAAAAGCATTAATGATTAATGTGTTGATTTTCTTAGGTGTTCTTTCAAGGTCCATCAGGGTGGTCCAGTCTGGACCACAGCTACTTTGAGTATGGTCATGATTTGTTGATATTTCAAGTGATAATTGACTCTTCGGTCTTCTGATACCTCAGAAAATCATATCCCTGGGACGCTTCCCTGTGGGCTTCATGAACCCAATGCTTTTTTCGACTGTTGGAGTGTTGAATCGAGGATTATCTCGCAACTATAGCCAGCAGACACATCATTTACACTATCATTATACAAAAGAGCTTCAGTGGGACACTACTCCTAAATAATGGCGTAATAGAACCCAGCCTATGATTGAAACAAATCCCTAACAAATGAACGCCCATGCCATCTTCCTCCATAAACATATAAATTCTCAACATAAATACAACTAATTTTAGCAAATTCCTTAAAACTTTTCAAAATGGAAAGACCCTTCTTGAAATACTTCATTGTTGTTCTGCGTATATCAATATTGTTAAAATTGATAAAACATAGACAAACCATGCACGATGTAAAGACACCATAAATGAACCTATGAAGGAATAAACTCTCTGTGATATCATTCTCAGCGCATAACGATATGATTCTCTTTGCGGAATCAAGACAAGTAAAGGATGAGTCCGTTTCTTTCACATATTTAGTTTTGAAATCCAGATCGATATCATTGGAGAAACCATCACTATCGTTGAGGAAATCATCAGTTATTAAAATATCCAGATCATTCTTTTCAACTTCATGAGGTATGTTGTTCTTATGGATCAATATCAGCATGGTCATTCTAGAAATTTCAATGAACAATGATGGAATGGATTTGTTGTTTCTATATCTGGCATCAGAACACATATCTTTCTTCCATTGTTGATGAATCAAAATAGCAGATGATAATTCTAACCTTATCTCAACCTTAGAATCTTCTTTATCTTTATCAATACAATAACTATGGCATTTGCCAATAATTTGTGGCTCACTCATGTAATAATTAATAGTTTCTCGGAATGTTGGCAAGTCTTGAAACTCAATATGTGGATTCTTGGTTGAAAGTGTACGATAGGATTCTTTTTCACCTGGAATGTCATAGAGGTTAAAGTATGGATGTGTGTCCAATATAGTAGAATTCATTCTATCAGTGATGAAACAACACCAGAACAAGTTATGCCTAGTTATCTCTTCTCTTTCTGAGAATTCTTGATCATGCAGCTGCAATCTAGTATTCAGTTTCAAATGTTGACATAATACAACTGCTCTTGAAATGTACTGAGCAGCATCTAATTCATCACCAGAAGTCATTGACATCAGGGATAGTATCACTAAAGATTGTATTGAAGTTGTTTGGGACTTCGTATATTGGTAAACTTCATCTCTTGCTCCACTTGTTGTAGTGCAAGACCATTCGATTTTATATAACTTTCATGGTCACCATTATGAAGGAAGTAGAACCCTAATATGGAGTTAATCAGACTTAGGGAACAATGATTGGTGAATAAATTTCCTTGGATCAATTGATCCAAAGAAGTAAAGAATGCTGATTTTTCAATAAGAGGAAAACTGTGATCCATCTTCTGGAAGAAGAATTCATAAGCTGTTCTATGGAACTCATCAGCAAATTGCAAGAACGAAGGAGGAATCGTGTCAGATGAATATTGAAGATTTAGATTTCCTGGAGATATCAGTGGATCAATAAAACAAGCAGTAGTATTGTCAGGTTGAAGTCTTAAATTGTGATTAATATCCTTAAATAAAGCATCACTATGCTTTGACTGATGGTCAGAAAACATATTCATCTTGGACACTTTGAAGTTTGGCCATGCTCTTGATCCATCAGTCACCAAAGTCTCAGTTTCTTCATTCAAAGCGGGTATTTTGTTCAGCCGTTTAATCGACTCAGTAGCTGTATCAGTCTCTCCTATATCAGAGTTTTGCTTGGATTTGAGTTGTTCCATGGATGATTCCAAAGATTTAATTCTGTTTTGAAGTGCCTCTATGTATTCATTGGTAGCAGGTTTCCTCTTATCTGAAGTAGCATAAGAGCATTTCCTATTACGTTTGAGACATAAAGAACAAGAAGGTAACAATCTGTCACACTTCCGTTTGGCCCTTCGACAGTTGAAGCAGGATACACTCATGATATGTCCACTGACTATTGATGGTAGCAGGACAGAATTAGTGCGAAAAATAAATGAGTCGGGATAATGTGAGCCACAGCTACGAGATATATGGTCTAAACCCACCTTACAGCTCTAGAAATCGAGTGTCTGCGGACTCCAAACAGCCTTCAAAGCCGTAAACAGAAACTCGCAAGGCTTTTAGCTTTGACTCGGTCATATTTGTTTCTTGATCAACATTTAACTTCTGAATGCAAGTCTGACTCACAGAGTACTAGTTATGGGGCAAAATGAAATGAGCAGCGTTTTGCCCTGGATTCCCAAATACTCGATGTCGGTCACTTTGGCTTTGGACTCTGTGCCAATGACCTGCCTTTGACCGGTTTCAACTTTCAAGGCCGGGTATGTATGGCCCATAGAGTTATTCAGATGTTGGGCATTACTGTTTGAATATTAATGCAGTTGATCGACATTTGACTGCATTTTCATTGATTTCACCAAACTTTCAACACCGAACGATATCAAATAGTAGCCTTTTGGTCCTAAATATGTGACAAACCGTATATTCAACTGATCTGAAAGCCCGTCAGGCACCAATCTTTCAAAGCGAAAACATTTATGCACTACGGGATCTGGAAAGCACGCCCAGATAGTGGACACCTTCGTTTCTACGGTAGTCCAAAACTACAGACAATTCTCACTTAGAAATTCAAATTTCAGACTCACGCTATATGCATGACCTGCAGACTGCCACCAAGTATAGATGTTCATCAACTCTGGATACGAGGAAAGACTACATAATCAACTCCAAAAACAAAACCATGAATATAAACCACATTAAACACCAATAAAGCTCCAGATCAATCGACTTATTTGACAGTGACAGGATCTCTTCCACTAGCAATGTTACATTGATGCATCAATCTTTTTTCACCTGGTCCAAATTGACCAGTGACACTGTGCCAGACACCTCTGTTGTGGAAAATAACCAAATCACCTTCAGTCCAGTTATGAACATAGATCTTTTCTTTAGAAATGGCTGGTCTCATTAATCTGTAAACTTCCTTTCTGGCATCTTCTAATTCCAAAACTTCCCCAGTCTTGTTGTTTATCAATTTGTGAATACAACAACCATGAATTTGTAAATGATGGTCACCAGTGACTGGGTTGGTCCAAACCATTGGTAATCTTTTGATCTTAGATTCTTCCCATTCTGGTAATTCATCTAATTTTTTTTCTGTACCCTCAGAAACCATAGTTAACCCATCAGAAGTAGCTTTAGCAGTGGAGATGAAAATGTATGGATGTGGAGCATAGACAACTGTGGTATTCAAGGTAATTTCTTTATCTTCATCACTCAAATCTTCAAAGGCTTTTCTACCACTAACAAAAGCAGTGGCACCTTGAGCTAATTCCATGACATCACCATTGTCATAAATAATCTTTTCCATCTTATCTCTTGGGGGAACAGAAATACCTAATAAAGTAGTAGCAATTGGTGGCGATAAGTCATAAAGAGCAGAATCAATGTGCCATCTGTAGAATCTAGTTTGACCGTTTTTGACTTGTTCATCAGTCAATAAATCTTTGTGGAAAGTGAAATGAGTTGGATGAGTCAATTCACATTCCTTAATACCATAATGGCCACCTTCCTCTTCAAAAGTCCATTTACCTTGACCCAAGACCTGAACTTGTGGTTGGTTTGGAATAGACATACCATCTTTCTTCAAGATAGAGTCTTTGTGTCTGAACTCCTTACCATGACCGTAATTTTGTTCACCTTCATCCTTGTCAACGTCGATGTTCAAAGAAGGGTCTAATCTGGCGGTCAATTTGTATTGAGATTTTGGTAATAATTTCTTTTGACCTGGGATCAATAGGACAGAGTATTTGTGTAACGAGTCGTGTAAAGTTTGATGATCAGTTTCATTTAGCTTAGATGGATCATTCAAAGCGTATTCTGGTAATGTAACTTTAGCACCAAAGTTTGCTCCTTCCAATGGAGTGATAACAATTGAATCAGCAGCGACCATGTTTTCCTGTAGTGTTTCTATAAGTGTCTGACTTGTAGGTTTCAAGACTTGCTTGTTGATGAAGAAAAGAATCCAAAAAGTTCAAATCGGGGCAGAAATCGCTGCTTTTATAGGCAAATCAAAGAGAAATCGTGGACTTGCCCGATTGGCGATGGCCTTATAAGGATTTCCTTATCAAGATGCGTCCGACGGTTAAATTCGATTCCCCACACAAACTTTCCGGCGGTCTCACGTGACACATGTGACTATTTTAGCGACGGTACGGGGGGTTTGCCGCCGATCTGCTGTTTGAGTTTGCCGTGTGAAATTGGCAGATTTTGTTCTTTTTTGACAGAGCGAAGCTTTTCCACATAGTTAAGAACCAATGAAAATGCTGTGCTGGTGTTTCAAGATATTTCGCGTGCCATTCGGTGGTCTGCGAAGCCTGGAAAAGTGGTGACATGTTCTCTCGAGTGTGTCATTTTCGAATTTCCACCCAAGATGTCATATTCCTGCGCTGTATGTCTTCTCTTCTCGGAGCCATCAGAATATGAACTTTTTCTGTGTCTTTACCTCATCGAAATCTCGACCATCAAAAAAAAAAATTTGCATGAGACGAACTAAACAGAATTCGAACGCAAACCCCTTGAAGCCCAAGAGCACACAATGGCCCACAGAAAGCTCCAGCAGGAGATCGACCGTGTCTTCAAGAAGATCACCGAGGGTCTCGACATCTTCAACACGTACCACGAGCGTCATGAAAGCGCATCCAATACGTCGCAGAAGGACAAGTTAGAGAACGACTTGAAGAGAGAGATCAAGAAGTTGCAGAAGCTGAGGGAGCAGATCAAGGTCTGGCAGACGTCCAGTGATGTGAAGGACAAGGAGAAGCTTCTGGAGCACAGACGGCTCGTCGAAGTGGCGATGGAGCAGTACAAAGTCATCGAGAAGGGTTCCAAGGTAAAGGCCTATTCCAACACAAGTTTGAAAGCTGTCAATGATATGGATCCAGAAGAGCAGGAGAAGCAGGAGTGCATAAATTTCATACAGGACTCTATTGACGATTTGGAGACTCAATACCAGAATTGTGAAGTCGAAATGGACAAGCTGAGTTCGAAGAAGTCCAAGAAGGTCTCTGCAGCTAATGAAGCTAAAAAGGAAGAGTTGAAAGAACTTCAGACCAAGTACAGGTGGCATCAACAGAACTTGGAATTGGCTTTGAGATTGTTGGAGAATGATGAATTAGTCGTTGATGATATCAATGAAATCAAAGAGGATTTAGTATACTTCTTGACAAGTAATAGAGATGCAAATTTCATAGATAATGAATACCTTTATGAATCTCTAGATTTGGATGCCAATGAAATTCTACTGCATGAAGTCGTCACCAGTTTTAACGGCCTGAACGAGAAAGAAAGAAGTCCGACTCCAGAAGAACCACAACAAGAACCAGAACCTGCACCAAAGTCAAAATCATTTTCAAAATCAACCCCAGTGGAAACAATAACCCCAAAGAAAGAGAAATTGAAGAGGATTGTGACGCTTACATCCAGTGTAACATCATCACCATTTTCACAACCATCTACCCCACTCAGCACAAACGGTTTAACCAGCACGTTGAAACCAGCTACCACGCCAGTGAGACCAGCACAAGCAGACATCAAATGGTCCTCACTGATTGCAGGAGCCACTGAAGTGCCGACATTAGCACCACAACCAGCTGAAAAGGTATCCCCAGCACCAGTTGAGTCTGTGGTGAAACAGCAACCAGTTCCAGTCCAGTCACAAGTACAACAACCTGAACCTGTCAAACAACAATCACAAGAAACAACCACAACCTCATCAACGCCAGACCCACAACCAATAATTCCTGCTAAAATTGATGATTCCAACTACTTGATAGACTCAGCCATAATATGCCTACCCCCAGGTATTCAGGATATCATTCTATCATTCTATTCAAGCCGTTGTACGAAAAGCATACAGCCGAAACAGGAAGGTATTACTAATGGAATTGGATCTCATCGTACCATCAAGAACGTATCAAACTATTTGAATCAATCAAGATACTATTTACTCAATAATTCACCACCGTCATCATCATCAACACTACAGAAGTCAACTTCAATTTCATCGACTCCATCACCATCATTGGATAAATCATCTATAAATTCAGTTTCATCAAGTTCATCAACCACTTCAATGATTCAACCTGTTCGTGTTAATTATTCCAAGGATCTTTCATTAGAATTTCAAAAATGTTTGAATGAATGGAATAAGGCCCGTGCTTTGTTAAATTTTTCAAATGATGAATCTTCAAGATTATCGAATGAACAATTGTTTACATCATTGGATTTATCTACTCTTTTCTATGGTTATTATTTCAGTTTGACACCATTTGAATCTCAAATCATTTCCAAGGAATTAAGATCCAGAGGTTGGGATTTACTTGATGGTGGTAAGAGTTGGGAATTTAAGAAATCCAGTGAACAAGATCAAATCAATGGAATTGAAAGATTGAGTAGATTTGATGTTGAAAGTTGGAATTTAGTTGAAATTGTCGAAAAAGGTGGTAAAACTTTAGTGTGGTAGAGAAACCTATCATATTTTTTTTTTGCTAATTTTTGAACTCTTCCTTTTATCCTTTTGTTTTATTATATGATGTGAGTTTTTTCTTTTAAGAACAGTTTTATTCTTATCTTTTAGTTATTTAAATTTTATTCTTTGTTGTTGTCTTTTTTGACTTTTAAATATGATTGATTCAGACTGTGTTTCTTCTTTATTGTTGGATTTGAAACATGATCGTTTTGTTCTGGTTGTACGATCTTGATAAAATTCCAATTAACGTTGTCAATGGAGTGGAATACAGTAAGAAATCAAGAGTATTCATGGTTTTATTGATATTTGATCTCTTTCTTTCAAATTCATTGTAGCTGTCATGTCAATTACTAAACAAATACGTCATCTCACCTTCTCCTTCAATCTTATCAACAATCTCCTTCTACAAAAATAACCTCTCCAGAAATTAAATTCACCACTCCATTTATATCTCTTGTCATTAAAACTTTTAGAATAGAACCAACCTTCATAATCACAAAATATAGCTCTCTTAGTGGCTCTTTTATTAACACCGACATTACTCTCCTTATCTTCAGTCAGTTCGTCAAGATCATCGATAATACCTGAATTAACATCACCATTGAAACAAAGAACGTACCATTGTCCCCAACTCCATTTCCATTTAACCCCATTTTCATCATCATATCCAACATCAACACAATTAGAGGAATATAATCGTAGACCATCCCCAACTGTACAACCTTGAGAATCAACGAATTGTGAAACTGGATCAAGGGACGGGATAAGTAAAATCGAACTGAATAGTTGAATTCCGCACAGTTTCATACCTCGTTCATTCTCAATTAAGATCTCAAAAGTGATGTCGTCTATAGTCAATGATGGTTTCGACCTATTGAGGTTGTCATTGGCGATGTTCGTGACAGTGATATGATTGTTTATGATGGTAAAGATTGTGTCTTTGAACGAGGAAAGGCTTGGTATTAGAGTATTGATGATTGTGGATTCCTTGTATTTTTGAATGATCAAGTCTTCAATGGTTGTCTGTGGTGATTCTTCCTGTGTAAACGACGGCAGTTGGGAGTCGTTCTTCTGCAGATCGTTATCTTCCAGTTCTATTGTTATCATTGTTTGAATTACTTGGATATCATGTTCTGTAGTACACAAAAGTCAAAATTTACGACATATTTTTACGTGCACGTACCAGGTCCAGGTTCCAGAAATCTAGAACTTGGTGTTGCAAATTATTAACCTTTGAAATGTTTTAAAATTCAAGATTCAAAGTGTGTATTTGTTTTTTTTTAAGCATTTTTCTGATAAAGTCGACGTAACGTAGACGCAGTAACCATCAGTTCAAAGTTGTCGTACGATAAAGTTTGGAAGTTACGCAATCTTGCGATTGTGCCATGAATGAAAATCATTTAGGCAGGGCTTAGTCATTTCGCAATTCACCGAAATTTACATGATGGCAGGCTGCTCATTACTAATTCTCTCCCTCTCTCCTGGCTCAATATCAGGTCAAGTGCTTGCCAAAGAAGCCACTGCTGCACTGGAAAGCCCCCGCACGAAGAAGCCCTTCATCGCCAGCACCGCGACATCGGCAACTGCAAAACAACGAAACGTCAACGCTCTTCATAATAATAGATTTACACAAGACACAAGTGACATCACCCACCACAAGCATAAACACGTCGCAAGTACAAAAGCACATGATGATACCTTCGTACAAGCCGAAGGACACGGTGGTCCCTCTCCAGCCACACACACACGCTGCCGACTTCACCACGCTCCAGCAGTCCCTTTTGCAACAACAGCAACCTCCACAACAACAACAACAACAACAAATAGACAACAACAACAACAACAACAACAACAATTCAGACTCCATCGACCCACTCAGCAACACAGGCAATCTGTTCAACGACACCATATCTCCCTTCTTCGCCCCATACGGGATCGATGTCAGTCACTTCCCACTCACCAACCCACCGATTTTCGAGAGTGCCCTCTACAACGCAGACAACGAGTCAGAACCACGCTCCAGACGTCGCATCTCCATCTCCAATGGTCAGATTGGGCAGATCATCACCAACCACACACTGAACAATGACGATCTGTACGACATCCAGCCTCCACCGTATCCAAAGACTTACCAGAACCAGGCGCAGCCACAACCTTCGCAACATTTGAACGTGGACCTGGGAAGCGCGCGACTGAACCCAGGTGGTGGTGGTGGTGGTGTCCCTCTGGTGGACTCTCTGCAGGCTCAGGCTCAGGCTCAAGCTCAAGCGCAAGCACAAGTCCAACAGAGACAGGCTCAACCTCAGCTGCTGAACAACATGGTGCCGGTTTCCAACAACCCAGCACCACCACCGCCACTTCCTCAGGAACAACCCCAGCCATACTCCACCAACCACCAGGGCGTGCCTAACGAGAAGCTCATCTACAACAATGAGATCATCTTCAACCCAGATGCCGGTCCGATCCCTGGCACTGCTGCCTGGAAGAAGGTCAGACTGCTGGAGAGAAACAGAATCGCCGCCTCGAAGTGTCGCCAGAGAAAGAAACAGGCTCAGATCCAACTTAAGGAAGACATCGCCAACTATGAAAAGGAAATATCCAAACTGGAGACCAAAAACGATGCGTTGATGGAGCTGTTTGAGTTTGTGAAGTTAAAGTTTAGCTTTGATGAGGACGGGGATCTGGGAAAGCTTATTATGCGTGCGCAAGAAGTCATGGACGAGGAGGATAACTGAGCAGTGTATATAAGAGGCGGGTGTTTCCTGTTTATTTCTTATTACGACAGTGTACTTTGTTAGCCGCTGTAGTTGAAGCCTGTAACCGGCCAAGATGGAGTTGGAATTGGTGAGTTCAGTGAAGGTGTTTGTGTCGACGGCGCTTAACTAACGTAGGCAGGCCTTTGCCCTCATCAAAATCAAGAACAGCGCCAATATCAGTTTAAAACAGCTGTGTGCGATACTCATCGTTGATTCCATGACAGACGAGTTTTTGAAAGATACGAACAGTGATAGTTTGAAAGGGATCATGAAGTTTGTCGGTAAGGTTAACGTTTCCAAAGAAGCTTTATTTGCATGCGTTGTAAAGTTTGTGGAGAACGGTGATGATTTAAGTGTGGTGCAGTTTATTTACAGTGAGATGGAATATGACGTTGGTGAAGAACTTGTGCAGGTTTGTTATGAATTGGTTAGACGCAGAAAAGATCAGGAAATATTGAAAAGAAAAGCGGTATACGATGTTGCAACGGCAGGGATGAAAGACAGCCCATCATCAATACTATCGAAACTAGATGAGACACAATTAACAACCATCCTCAAATTCCTACTAAGACAAGACTACCAATCGACAACTCAACTAAAAGCATTCCTAACAGTATTAAACATTTGCTAACCATACATGATCCATGGCCTCTTGTGCTGTCATTCTTTCCTGATGATCATACCTCAGTAATCCATCCAAGAAACTAACCATATCATCGTTAAAGAATTGTTCGTTATCCTGATTAACAAATCTAAACCATGGTCTCTTTGTATAATGACCTAAATCTTCATATTCTGGCCCTAATGAAATTTGATACTTTTCCAAATATTTGTACAGTTCATCTGTACCCAACACACGTACTATTTGAACCAACTGATCAGTGTTTGATTTGCCATGGAAGAATGGTTCTCTTTTGAATATGATACTTGCCAACATGGCACCTAATGACCACATATCTAATGAATAGTCATAATATCTGTAATCCACCAACAATTCAGGACCTTTGAAGTATCTTGATGCAACTCTAACGTTGTATTCCACACCAGGATGATAAAACTCAGCTAACCCCCAATCAATAAGTCTTAGCTTTTTGTTCTTATGATCAATCATGATATTATGTGGTTTAACATCTCTATGCATTATACCTTTGGAATGACAAAAATCTAATGCTTTCAGTAACTCTTTAATATAATATCTAACTTCTTCATCCTTCAATTGTGGATATAAGATTCTAAAATCAATGTTTTCAATGTGTTCGAATATCAATGCTGGGGTCTTATTAACTTCATCTCTAACAACCCCAATCAATTCAATCACGTTTTGTCCATGTTGTAAGTTCTGTAGAATCTTAATCTCTCTCTTAATCTTCTTTCTCTTAACAGGTTTTAAAACTTTTATAACAATTGGTGATTCTGTTATTAGTGAAACACCTTGAAACACTTCACTATATTTACCACGTCCAAGTTTCTTGACAATCTCATAATTCGATGGCGAGGACCAAATAATACTCAAATTCTCATAATCTGACCATTGAGGTGGTTGCTTAGCATTGGCATCCGCATAAACACGGGCCGTTGATGGAACGACCATAATTCCGGTTTGTTGAAATGTGAATATTTGATAAGGTTGATTGATATTAAAATCGAACCAAATTTTGTATATGAATTTTCCTTTTTCCGACTTTCTGCCAAAATGCCGGGGAGAAAACTTACCCGGTTGGTCACATAAATATTAATCGTATACATTCTGGTTCTGTAATGACAAATCAAACTTCAATTCACCCAATTCAAATACCTCATTTCTAATCTTGTTAGTGCCGTTCCACCTTTCACTTCAACCACCAAAAGAGTGTTATCTTCAGTGTCTTCTGGGACATCTGATTCAAGACATAATCTGGAACACCACCTAGTAAGTTTTCCTTAGAACTGACATGTCTGACTTTGATAGAAATGAACAAAGAGCTCTTGCGACCTCAACTTCCTGATGCACCAGGTTAACTGTGTTGCTTTCTTGTAGTTTGTTCTACTCTTCAATTGATGAGAAATCTGGATATTTGGTCAATGATGTAGATCTGCCTGCTACTCTCATTCTCTCATTCTCTCTTTCAATTTTTGCTGTCTCTGTTCATGTAGACGATCCAAGACCCTGTAGCAATCGACGGCGGGTTGGTTAATCATGGATTGAAAAGATTATGGACTTCGTTTGATGGTGGTGATTTAGGTACTCCTGAGGCAGAAACAGTCAGAAGGGTTGTCTTGGATGACTACGAAAGAAGTTTTGGTACACGCCTATGGTGGTAGATTTTGCTTTATTAAAAAGTACTTATATATTTTTTTATGGTATAATTTATAATCTGTAAACTATATGGAACTCATACCTTTAATAAGCTCTTCTTGTCTTTTTCTATCTGCGTCAGCGTCTTTCAAGTCTCCAATAGATCTCAATTCTCCAATAATATCCCTAGTTTTGTCAAAATACACAAATTTCAACAAATTACGAAGGTTTGATTCAATTTCTTCAATGAATGAACCAACATTAACAACATGAGATAAAATTAAATCATCAGTAACGTCTACTTTCTTGGAGTTTTGTCTGATTAAATTACCATTCAACTTCAACTCACCCTTTTCACTGTTGCTTAGTTCTAAAATCACTGTTGATGTCACTTTATATTCAACTAATCCATTACCACCCGCAACTTCCAAAACATGAATGGAATCCCATGAACCACCTTCTTTATTTTGTTTCTTCAATAACACAACACCAGCAAATCCATCCTGTACAGAATCACCATCATCTAAATTCCATAGATAGACAGATGATAGTCCACCTGCTTCATAGTATAAATCACGATACACATCAACGGCATCATTCAGAGCAATCTCTAACTTTCTTAAACCAGTGGAAGGATATGGAGACTCTTCATCATCTTCCAATTCAGGATAATATTTATTTGACCATGGTGAACGGAATGAATCAAGATCTCTGTTGTAATCACAACATAAATACGCCTTACCTTCCTGTGGATCTTGTTGAGTGGATAGAGGAACATCAACAGTTGACAATAGATCTTCAGATATGGAATTATTCAAACGGGAAACATTGGTTAAATGTTTTGGAAGTCTTTCTGGATTCACTTTACGAAGAAGTGATAACGCAGTGGTATAGGAATCTTCAGACATTAGTCAACAAATACGGCTAATATGATCCAATTGGATTAAGTGATCAATTGGCTCGGGTGAATATTAAATGCCATTAATGTCAAAAAAGGGAGATTTGGTATTGAGTTAAGTACTTTACATTTAATTCCGCGAAAATATTCTCATCACGTGACCGGCGGCTTTATTCCGTCGGTATGTATTTTAGAGAGGCACTCTAAGAATTTGTTTTGAAATATTCAAATCATACAAGCTCAGAAATCTGCAATATAATATTAATTACCAAATATATATAACTAGTAATATAGATAAGTATAATCGAATTGTTCTTACTGCGAAGAGGAGAATATCGATTTTTTAAACAATAGGAGTACCTGGTTCGGCCACTACCCAGGTGAGTTTTTCGGGATCGGCCTCCATAAATTAGTACCAGAATCATCATTCCACTAACCACTGTCAATTGAGTTGCAAGAGCCCGCCAAAATGTCCAGTTTCCTTTCAGTTGTCGGTCCATACATTCCCCAACAGCAGGGTCTTTTGCCCAAATGGCTTTTACTTATCTCTTTGGTTGCTGGCTTGAACTCAGTTCAGGCTTATGCTACTCCAGAAATCTCTAAGAAAGTGTACGAGAGAAAACCTGAACAAGTCACTGGATTGTCTGCCAGAACCTTCGGTACTTGGACCTTTATCTCATCAGTCATCAGATTCTACGGTGCGTATTACTTGTCAAATCCACAAATCTATCAATTGGTTTACTGGAGTTACGTTGTTGCATTTGGTCATTTTGTTATCGAGTGGTTAGGCTATGGTACTGCTAAATGGGGTAAGGGCCTTGCTGGTCCAGCTTTCGTTAGTACTGGTACTTTGGTCTGGATGTGGTTGCAATGGGACTACTATGTTAAGGTCTAGGATTCTAAATGGTGATTATTTATTAAATATACGAGAAAACGAAGAGTGATTATATTGTACTAAGTAGAATCTACATCACACGTTCAAAACTCATAGTTTGATCAATCTCGTTAAGAAAAAAAGGTAAATAAACACTTAAAAAACCAATAGACTGTAACTGTAATATCAATTCAAACGCTCTCTTCAACAAAACTCCTCAGAAAACAAACAACAAGGGCAACATTCAAAATCATTATATCCAAAGAAATGAAATTTTCAAACCGAAAATTTAAAAAACATTAAGCATAGAAGGTGATAGAACCGATAAGGAACACTGCATTTTCAATGTCTTGTTGGATCTTGACGTTTCAACACTTCGACTGCGGGACCTAACAATCTTGAGAAACCACGTTTATCTAAAGTTGCAACGTCAACATCACTTGTAGCAACAATCGAAGCTTGTCTTGGTGTATCATTCAACAAGGCCACTTCACCAAAATAATCACCTCTCTTCAAGTGACTGATTTTACCCTCTTTCTCTTTAATGACATCTGCTTCACCTTTGATAATTAGATAGAAATTCTCACCAACTTCACCTTCTTTGATGATGACATCACCGTCTTTATAACTTTCTGTGTCCAATGCATCTGCTAATTTAGATCTCTCAAATAATGATAATTTGGATAAAACTGGAACCTCTTTCAAGAAACTTTCATACAATTGTCTCTTCTTAGATGTCTTGGCCAATAAGATTCTTCTGAATGTTGAACGATCCAATGCCCATAAGATAACATCAGTGCTTGCTAAAACAGTGGCAGCTCTTGGAGAATTATACATCAATGCTAATTCACCAAAACTTGAACCAGTTGAACTTTCACTGACTTTCTTTCCATCCACGTAGAATTCAACGTTCCCACTTTCAACAACATAGAAAAAATCACCCTCATCTCCTTGTCTAATAACTTCAGAGCCTTTTGGTAATTTAACTTCTTTCAATGCTGCAATAACTGTATTTAATGAATCTTCATCTAATGAACTGAATAAAAAATTCTTAATCACAGATTTACCCAATCTTTGCAGTTGCTCCTGTGTCTTTGGAATAACTGGTGGTTTCCAATCATCTTGAATACCATCTGGATTCAATGTCTCAGCACTGACAGAAGTACGTCTATTAGCATTGAAAGTGTTTGGAATATTATGTAACACCGGCTGAACAATTTGTGATGATCTTCTTGCTTGATGCGCAGCAAAGGCATTGGCTCTATGAAAATGATCACCAGTATCATTTGGATCCACCGCGGAACTAACAGAACTAGCATTTTCTTCACCAACTTCAAATCCAGTCTTGAAGATCCCCTTTTGGTTACCAGAGGTCAATTGTTGATGATGCTGAGAATGTGGGTCTTCAGGATCATGGAGTTTGGCATGCGGATCATCATTGGTGAATGGTTGTTTAAAAAGTAATGGCCCATCGTCATTGGAATTGATACCACGTTGTATGTCAGGGTTGTTTCCACTAGCTGATGATAATAGTTGCTTTCTTTGGGATTCTAGCTTCGAAAGGAAGTAATTGGCACTGAACTGGAGCACGTCAGCTGGGTTCTGAAGCTGGACTTCCCTGTTGAGCTCGTTGAGGGCATCGACGTATTCCTTAGGCAAAGGCATCGCTAATTGTATGTTTTGGAAGCGAATCCAAATTGTGGGTTTTGGTGATGTTTTTGTTTGTTCTGGGATTTTGTGTTCTTTTTAAGGAGCTTTTTGAGTTGAATTCCGGGGAGATTCGTTATCAGAAACAGGTCGGATGTCGTGTCTTGCACGATATGTCAGGTGACTACAATAGTTGATACGTATAAATTGTGTGTATTTATGGATATTCTATATGGGTAAAAATGAGTGGCATTGGTTATTCAATGTGGAATCTCACTCACTGGTGCTCTTTCTGCTTCATCCTCCAATCTTTTTCGGTCAATGTTACGCTGTTGGGAGAAAATGTAAATGATCAACCAAGAACCGAAGAGGAATGTCAAACCAATTAGAAACACATTGACAGGAACTGGATTATTTCCATAGTAATTCTTGGTTGCATAATCTAAGTAAGTTTGGAAGTAGTTGAATAAACCAGAAGTACAGATCATCAAACCGTAAACTGTACCAAATGTAGTGAAACCAAAAATCTTTGCGGAATAATCACTGACTGTTGTATAGTAAAATGGTCTGTAGGCAACTATTAATAAGATTCCGATTAAGTTCAAGACAAAAGAATGGAATAAACCACAAACACCAATAACAGAGGACACAGCAAACAAGATAACCAAAATGTTAACAGTCTTGACATTATCTAACAAAATACCAATGAATGGGATAGCAACCAAACCACCTAATGGTAAAGCAATATCGAAAATGTTATTAATCTTTAAAGCTAATTCAGTACCAATCAAGTATTCCTCTTGAGATCTGATAGTGGCAACAAAGTAGTTAATTCTCATCATTTGGATAGTGGTGAATGCACACATGGTGTAAAAGAATGGAGATTTGATTTGTTCCTTCACAGGGTATCCATCCAAGATCCCAAAGATGTTACCTGATTTATGAATCAATTCATGTTCAACATATTCTTCATAGACTGATTTCCTACGGTCTCCAGTAGCAGTCAAACTGGTAGCCCTTTGTAGTCCATCGTCTTCCTCAACAGAAGAAAGTAAGGAAGTACGTTCATTGATATCTGGGATCAAATTGGAACCATCATCACCTTCTAATAGTTGACCATTCTCATCAAGACCTTCAATAGCAAGCTTTTGAACAGTACCCATAGTTTTATAACTTTGGTTTGGCATGATGAATAACTGACATAAGAAGATAAAAACTGGAACAATCAAGTACAGAGTAAAGAATTTAACTAGTGTGACACTTTCATAGTTTTGATAAATCAATCTGTAGATCAAGAAAACAGCACTTGAAGAATCAAAAGCACCAGTCAATAAAGCTAAGATCATACCACTGTATTTAGGGAAACTGTTAGCCAATTGGAAACTAGAAATGAAAACAAATGGACCACCTAGTGCCAAAAAGACATAACCAGCTAAATAAGGATCAACGAATGTAATGAAGCTGAAAAATTGTGACAGTAATAAGGAACCTATAAAGATCAAAACAGAACCAATAAATCCACAAACTCTTGCACCATGATTATCTAAAATATTACCAACTAACAAAGCACAGGCATTAGTAACAACGGCACCCACAGTAAACATCTTATTCAATTTCAAATCCTGAGCAACACAAAGCAATATATCATCACTGTCAGTATCTTTGCCCACCATACCTATCCCGACTTTACAAACATCATGATAGACACCTTCTGCAATTAAGACTGGCTTCAAAGCTGCAAACCCAAATATTGGACCTGCTGCAAACAGACACCAAATAATGGCACATGTCACTTGCAGGATTCTTATTTTGATATCTGTTTGAGTCATGATTTGATTGAAACGTACCAAAAAAAAAGACTAAATGATAGTGATATATGCCTAATCAACAACAATTGAATGAAAAAATTGGGCGAAATTGCTCGTATTTGTTTAATTCCAAGTTTTGATGGTTTTAAGATAAGCAAAAAATATTTATTGAGAAAATTATGTAATTTGGGATCTCGGAATACCCCGGACAGGTAACAGACCACGGTGACAGATATTGTTTTTTGGAAGGGGAAAGTGAGGATTCATAGCTAAGAAAGGATACTACGACCCACTGGTTATCATGGCCGTATTTTATGAAATTTGTATTGATTTTGATGAATATTTGAGTTAGTTAGGGCCGCATTTGAATACGGATCAAAAGAAAGAGAGGAAATCGATGCACTAACCGAGTGAAAACAACAATAAAATTTAATGGCTGCTGGTAACTGCTAATCAGAAGTTAAAGCACAATTCAACGAGTCACTACTCAAAGTGGAAGATTATTATTCCTCAGCCAGTGTCACCATTAAGAAGTTTACACCCAAACACCGCCAATTGGAAAACATCACCAAAATTGAAAATCGACTGGAAAGTTGAAGATTTGAGAATCAAACTGCCGTGTTTAAAGCTAAAGCCCGCAATGATTACCAAATATTTCACCAAGGTTGTGATCAAATTCAATCCTCTAGGCAAAGAAGGTACGTACTGTTACTCTCCCATTTGAGATGTGACTCAGAATTCGCTTCAGAATACTAACATTAACTTTTCAGGTAAAAGTGCCAGATTATTTCTAAGTGCCATTCCACCATCCCTTAAAGGTGCCTGTTCCATTGATTCAGAAGTGCTAAACTCCACATCCAAGAACCAACCACAGTTGAAAGTCACATACAAAGACAAGAAAACCCTAGAGGCCGACCCAACCAAACAATCATTCGGCGAACTAAGTGAGTTCTTTGACAGACATTCCAGACAGCTACAGATTAAAGAAAGTATCGAATCATAGAGTTAGAAACAAGAAATGATATTTGTATGAAACAGTGTATATTTAAGGTTACGTGTATATAGTCTCTTGACAGATTGTAGAGAGTTCATGATCAGAAAAGTGAAGAATCTATAAGGCCATCGGATTTACAATAAATCCGGACATAAAAAATTTACATCTCATCTGCGTTTTGCACTTGAACTGTTGAATTAGCCATACAATATCAATAATAAGCCAGTTCAAGATGGCCAGAAAACACTTGAAGCCACAGTTCAATGATGAAGATGAAGACTTGGATGCCTACCTTCAGCAGAACCAATCTGACAGTGAACAGGACGAAATGGAAACACTTTCGTTTGGTTCACTGAAATCTGCACAGAGTCAGCTAGATGAGTTAGAGAAAAAGGAGAAACCACAGAAAAAGCAGGTCATACAAAGTCAGAAGCCAGTGGAGAGCGTAAATAAGAGTAGAAAAGAGCCAGTGAAGAGATACGAAAGTGACCCTGAACAGGAAGAAGACAGTGAAGGTGAAGAGGATGATAGTGAAGGGTTCTTTGATGATGAGAGTGATTCAGAACCGGAAGAAGCAAGTAGCAACGGTAAGAAGAAGAAGAATAAACATGCTCCAAAAGAAACATCAGCCAAGAAAAGAGTGAAGAGAATAAGGGAAATTCCTGGTTTAGAAAACAAGAAATCAAGTTCGTTATACACAGATATTAGGTTCGACGCTGCTTTTGGTAGAGCTGATGCAAACAGAATTCGTAAAGATTACAAGTTCTTGGATGAATACAGAGAAAGTGAGATTCAGGAGATTAATGCAGTGTTGAAGAATCCTAAGATCACAAGAGGTTTGAGTTCCAGAGACGTTGAAGAATTAGAATACAAACAAAAGTCATTAAAATCTAGATTGGATTCTCTAAAGAACAAAGAATTGCAACAGAAAGTTCTTGATGATTACAAGAAACAAATTAATGCTAACAAGACTGGTAACAAGTTCTACTTGAAGAAGAGTGAGCAGAGAAAGATCATTCAGAAACACAAATTCGATACTATGAAAGCATCACAACGTGAAAAGGTTATCGAAAGAAAGAGAAAGAGAAGATTGGGTAGAGAATTCAGACAATTGGAATTTAACAAACCAAGAAACTAATAGAATTGGGGGCATATATAGATATATTTACAGAAATATACACACACAGGTGAAACCGTCATCAGTACTTCGTTGTAGGAGTGGGAAAAAAAAACATCAGCTTTATTTAGTCTCTTCAGCTTTTGATTCTTCAGCTTCAACTTTACTTTCATGAGCGAACCAATCTTCAAGACTTCCTGTATAGTTACCTAACTTTTCATATCCAAAGATTTGGGCTAAATCAGCAGCAGCAGTTGATCTAACACCAGCCACACAGTAGAAAATCAATTCCTTATCCTTTGAAGGCTTTTCAAACTTGAAGACATCTTCGAATTCTTCTGGGTTTAAGTCTAAGGCACCTGGGGTTGATTTATAAGGAATATTTATTGCGGTAGGTATAGCATAATCTTGGAATTCTTCCGGTTCTCTGACATCAACTAAGATTTTATTAGGGTCTGGATGAGTAATTAAGTTTTTGATATCTTCATAAGTGTAGACTTTTGGAGCCGGTTGTTCTGAGCTCAATTTCTGTTTGACTTCTTCAGGAATTGGAGCTTTGGCTGAAGTTGATTGGACTCTGTAAAGGGAGGAGATGGTGGTGGCTCTAGTTAGGGAATTGATGGCAGAAGGAGCATTTCTTGCAGCTATCTGGACGGAGGCCTTGGCTGCCTGTCTCCAGAGTGGAGCGGATCTGGCGAGTCTGAACATTTTGAGATATAGGATGAGGGATATTGGGGGATAAGTAGCAAAAGAGAACCAGCTTGGTGTTTGATAAATTTATATGAATATCAGGCATTTTTTAAGAGGAAAATAACGGGAAGGCTAGACTTCCACAATAGGAAATCCTAAACTGAGCCAAATATTGGAGAAATATCACTGATCATTTGGTATTTAGCATTGCCTAATTAGGAAGTCAAGGATCCCGATTTCGGCCAATCAAAATCTCGAAAATCAAAATAAAAAAAAATGTGTTAATTGATTTCGAGTCTTCGACCTTCACCATCAGCTTCACCTTATTCTCCAGTCAATCATTCAACAATGAACCCAACCTTAGTCAGATCATTCCAAAGAACCGCCACCAGATTATCAGCTGATGCTGGTTCATCCAAAAACGCCACCGTCCAATGGTTCACCTACTTTGCTGGTATCACTGCCTTTATGGGTGCAGGTGCAGCTGTCTTACACAAACTGAACGAGGAAAACACAATTTCTGCTTCATTCAAGAAGAACGGTGTCAACCAAAAGAAAGTTGAAGAAGTTAAAAACTAGATTAAGTCCATTTGCTACAATATTCATTCACTCTCGCCATCCATACATAACCTTATACAGTCACATCTACATATAATATAAAAAGAAAACCTTTTAGTTCTTATGATTCTGATTGATTCTGTAGCTTGGAACGATTATGCATAAGACCCTAAAGAAATGTGTCAAACACAGATCTAAAATCTCACATTTCCCCATTGTTTCAAAGCCCACGCACGCCATGTATGATTTGACTTCTCGACTGGAAAATTTCAGCCTCCAAAACAAAAGAATCTCTAACCTATCAACAGAACGAACACCACCGGCAAAGCAATTGCCCACGAATTACAATCACAGATGCCACAGGCCGAGCACATTGAACCGGGCCCCGACACTATACGGATTTTACTCACAACGGACAATCATGTCGGTTACAACGAATCAGATCCAGTCAGAGGCGATGATGCCTGGCGTACGTTTGAAGAGATAATGGACATTGCCAAAGACCAGGACGTGGATATGGTTCTTCAGAGTGGCGATTTGTTCCACATAAACAAGCCAACAAAGAAGTCACTGTACCATGCCATGAGAATCCTGAGGAGATGCTGTATGGGAGACAAACCATGTGAACTGGAATTGTTAAGTGATCCAAGTGTTGTGTTCGATGATGGGTTCAACATGGTAAATTATGAGGATCCAAATCTTAATGTGGCGATTCCTGTCTTCAGTATATCAGGTAACCATGATGATGCATCAGGAAGTGGTCTTTTATCCCCATTGGATTTGTTGAGTGTGTCAGGGTTAGTTAATCATTTTGGTCGTGTTGTTCAGACAGATGAAATTAATATCACTCCTGTGTTGTTGCAGAAGGGGTTGACCAAGCTATCATTGTTTGGTCTAGCTGCTGTTCGTGACGAGAGATTGTTCAAGACGTTTAAAGACAAGAAAGTGAAGTTCAGAGTTCCTAATATCGCAGATGATGAATGGTTCAATCTTATGGCAGTCCATCAGAATCATGCAATTCGTCCTAACACAGCATACTTACCTGAACATTTTCTACCTTCCTTATTAGATTTAGTTGTTTGGGGTCATGAACATGAATGTATTCCTCATTCAGTCACTAATGTGCGCGCAGGATTTGATGTGCTACAGCCAGGTTCAAGTGTTGCAACATCCTTGAGTATTTCTGAAGCAACTGAGAAGAAAGTGTTTATTCTGAATATTAAGGGGAAGGACTACTCACTTGAATCATTTAGATTGAAGACTGTCAGACCCTTCCGTATGCTGGAAATTCAATTATCATCAATCAGAAGTCTAAGACCTGGTGCAAACTACAAGAATGAAGTCACTGAATATTTGATTGATAAAGTCGAAGAGTTGATCAAACTTGCCAATGATGAATACCTAGAGTTAAATCCAGACTCAGAAGGATCACAGCCATTACCATTAGTGAGGTTAAGGGTTGACTACACTGGTGGATTTGAAGTGGAAAATCCAAGAAGGTTCAGTAATAGATTTGTGGGGAAAGTCGCCAATGTCAATTCAGTTATTCAGTTCCACAGAAAGACAGAGACCTCCAAGTCTAGTAGAATGAAAGCCACATTCAGTGAGAATCTCAATGAGACTGAAGAGAGTGATAATGTGAATATTGAAACGTTTATAAATAACTATTTGAAAGATACAGAATTGGGTATCTTACCAGAAGCTGGTTTCAACAACGCTATCAAAAGATTCATCCAGAATGATGATAAGTCAGCTATAAAGGAGTTTGTTCAGTCAGAACTATCCTCTGAGTTGAAACAATTCCTGAAGTTGGATAACGTTGAGATCAAGGATGATGAGAATTTCAACAAGGTTCTCAGGGACTTCAAAAAGGAAAGACAAGAATCACAGAAAAAGTATGGATCTAGATCTGTCACACCATCAACCAATGCACAAGTTGTCAATTCGGACGGTGATAATGATAAGATAATTCCAGATGGTCCAGAATCGCCACCACCAAAGAGAAAACAAACTGCACGTAAACCAGCTGCCAAAGCAGCAATATCGAAACCAACCACAGCCAAAAGAACCACCAGAAAGCCAACAAAGAAACAGCTTGAAGAGCAAGAACTTGTCAGTTCAGATGATGAAGAAAACGAGATCATCGAATCCTCAGAAGACGAATACAAAGAAGGCCATAATAATGACGAAGCAGAAGAAGAATCACAGTTTCAAGTCATCAATTCAGACAGTGATCCAGAAACGATTGAACTTGGTAAACCACCAACACCAGTGAAAAAAGTACCTGCTAAGAGAGCCACGAGAAAACCAGCTGCTGCGAAGCCTGCTACTAAACAGACAACTAGAAAGAGTGCGAGGGCCACACCAGCTGCGTCTTCGTCTGCTGCAGGAATCGCCAACTTGTTGAAGAGGAAGAGATAATAGGATTATAGCATAAGATCAGCGTAAATTGCATAAAAAGGAAAGAAACCTCGACGTAGTATTTTTGTGTCAGATAAGATAGATATCTGTTTTGCTTCTTATTTGACACAAAAACGTCACATGTTCCGCGACAGGTGCCTCGGCTGAGACCCCTCCGCACGTGATATCACATTTCGTTTGGGATAAAAAAGTAACTCAGCCAAATACACTTGAACGAAAAGATTTGAGACTCACTTAGCTAGTATCCATCTAAAGAGCCCGTTTGAAAAAGCGTGTGCTGCCCCTGAGCTATATAAAACAGCAAAGTTCACCAGCTGGTCCGCCTGGGAACTTTTTCGTCACCGTTTTGACCCTTATAGAAAACACACAACCACGATCTTTTCACTTCATTAACCAGATCGCCAGATCAATAATAGTCAGAGATGGCTACTGAGACTCCTCAACTAGACTCGCTCTTTGTGCTGCGTCACGCGCAGAGAGCAGACAAGATCGCGACAACGGTGTCGTCTATCGATTTTGCCACTAGGAAGAGTCCATCTAATGAATACATTATTAGTGATTCATACAATCCTGGTTTGGCTACTTTCCAGTCAACCGGGAATAAATCAAACAATGGGTATACACAGTCTATGGAAATGGGACAGAAGATTTTGTCATATGTTCACTCACAGATCAAGGAACCTGTTGTAGTGTTGAAGTTCCATACATCTCCATATTTGAGATGTATTCAGAGTATCAAGTTCATGATTGATTATATCACTAAGAAACATAAAGATGAGAACAAGAGAATCAAGATTGTGATATATATTGATCATTTTTTATCTGAGTGGCTGAATTCTGAATTGGATATCAATTATTTTCCACCTAATGATAATGGTGAAAGCTTATTGAGTTTTGCAATTCAATACCTGAACTCTAATTTGAACTTTAGTTCCAGTAATCATTTGGTTGATGTTAGATTAGATTTATCAGATAGTTACAAGTTTGGTAATCCAGGTCCATATAATGAAAGTTTCATTCAGCAATACTCAAGATTGAATCAGGGTCTAATAGCACTGGTTAAAGACACATGTGAAAATATATCAAAGGATCCAGATCAGAAAGAGATCTTATTAGTCATGTCTCATGGTGCTGTTGTCAGAAGTTTGATTTCAAAACTTATAGGAAAGTCTCTTTATGTCGAGATCCCATTAGCATCAATGTCGATTGCGAAACCACTAGCCAAATACAATCCAAAGAGAAAATATACATGGAAACTTTTAGAGACAGATATTGAAATCAAAGCTGACATATCATACAACGTTGTTGATATTTTCTCGACTACAGACCCATTCCAGGACATACAGCTAACCTTCAATCATCAAACCACTGGTCACCTAAACTTTAGGAACGAAACAGAGAAGACATCCAATACATCAAGATTTAGATCACAGTCATTGCTAGCACCAAAGATACCACATAATGATGAATCTGACTCATCAGATGACTCAGATAATGAAGGTATTACCTTCCATGCCGGTAGAAGAAGACCAAACACCACCACCCCAAGCAACTCCAATAGTGATAATCAAAGAAGATACAGATCAAGTTCATTATTTGGTCCAGTATTGAGGAACCCATTCTTTAGTGATGATGAAAGTTCTGCACCACCACAAAGAGGTCGTCCATTGACTCAACATAGAACTCAGAATATCAATACCAACACCAGTGCATTCCCAATGAAGACACCACAACCAATCAGAAAATCATACATCAAGATCGAGGATGAATTGATTGCACCTGGCCAAAAACCAAGTAATCAATATCAGAACATTGATGTTGATGATGGCAGTCATCATGTTGAATACGTGCCTGATTTGGAAGAATTGTCATCAAACAACAGTTCCACTAATAGCTTAAATGATTCCATCAATCAGTTGACTGTTTTCCCTGGTTCTTTTTCCAATTTGAACTCCAATAATGAAAGTGGAAGCTCATCACATGAGCATGAAGATCTAACTCCAAACGCATCTGAGTATAAACTATCCAAATCTACCAACTCATCCATGATCACGCTTGAAGACATATCAGCCAACCAGTTTCACCCAACTAAATCACAAAACTCCATAATGGCGACTACCAACAGCACCAAATCGAAATCTTCAATCTTCGATAAATCATTGATTGAGAAATCCCTTAATGAAACCCAATTATCACCATCCCCTGACCAAATTCAACAAACCAATAATGACACGAATACTAATACCACTAATGAAACAACTACTGATGATAACACCACCACTATCGAGTCAAAACCATTGGTTCTGCAACATCATAATGAACCAGACTCTTCTAACTGGATGATGTCTTTTGGCTCATCCAAACAATCAAGCGCTGACAACAGCAACCCATCACAACCTAAGAACAAATTCAAGATCGATCTATATGGAAAGAAGAACAGATTCGGGTTGAGTCTATATGATGACCATACCGATGAGTATGACGATGATGATGGAGAATTTGGAACTGCGTTTGGAAGAAGTGATGGAGGTGGAGTAAGTGGCGGATTCACGAATGAGATTGGAGGAGGTTGGTTTTTGGGTAGTAATAAGTATTAGGATTACTGAAGGATGGGAATAATGGGTTCTCAAACCTTTCAATTTATAGATAAAGAGATTGTTTTTTTCAAGAGTTTATCAAGTTATGACACTACGACATCAGTCACTTTTTATTACAGCATACTTCATTTTTTTGTACATAGTGTCATTGAGATTAGAAAGACTGTGAGTTTTATTTATGTTTGCTTATCGAATTCTCATTTGAGTTCTTTCTCTTTTTATAATGTTTAATTTTGTGTGATAAGTTCCAATATGAGGACATACCGTATACTGTTGAACAGGTGTAGTTGTTCGCTGAATATTACCCTCAACGTATCCAAACTTGAGCCTTGTATATTCTGACAGTGACTGAATCATATTCCTCCAAATCACAAATTTCAAGCATTTTTCAACCATTCGAACCATTTTGGAGACCAGCTATCAAAATTTGGGGTGTCGAAATATAAGAAAAACTCCGAAATTTCAAATCAAAACAAACCATTTTAATACCCTCACCAAATCAGCCAATTGCGCAATGAAGTTCTCCTCAGTTGTCCAGTCCCTCTCGATACTGTCATTGGCACTCGCACACGGTGTCCATGTTCCTTCCGAGAAGTCCTCTCTCGCTTTGAAGGCCTCAAACCTCCATTATTCAAACGGAGACATCAACCTGGAGGTTCTCTCCAACAAACTAGAAGACTGTGCTGTTGTTAAGGAGCTAAACACTTTGAAAACCGAAGAATCTGCCACCGAATCAGAATCAATTATTAGTTATTTATTCTCCAAATTGTTTCCCTTTGAAAATCCGGGCTATAACGCATTATTAGCAACCACCTACATTTCAGGTCCACCAAATTTAATACTTGCTTTCATTCCTGCCTCAATCAATCCATCCAAATTATCACTGCTGGTGAGTTTCGCTATTGGTGGGTTGTTAGGTGATGTCTTTTTACATTTATTACCGCAGACTTTTGTTGGTGAAGCCGTTGACCATTCCAAATACTCATTTGTCTTAGTTGATGAAAAAAGAAACACTATACTTGGTTTATTCATCTTTGTTGGTTTCATTGTTTTCTTCTTGATTGATAAATCATTAAGAATTTTAGAACATCAACAAGGTGTTGAATCTTCAGGTCACAGTCATAGCCACTCAATTGATGAAGACGCCAAACATAAGAAAACCGATGGTGATAGCGATGCTGTTATCAAGAACCCAAATCAATCAGTTAAAGCAAGTGCCTATTTGAATTTGATCTCTGATTTCTCACATAACATCACTGACGGTTTGGCCATTGCTGCCAGTTTCTACATTTCAAAATCTGTTGGTTCAACCACTTGTCTTGCTGTTTTTTTCCATGAAATTCCTCATGAAGTTGGTGATTTTGCTTTATTGATCCAAGGTGGTTTCACTAAATGGCAAGCTATGAACTCACAATTCTTAACTGCTATTGGTGCTTATTTAGGTACTGTCTTAGGTATCTTCATCCAAAATTTGGGTAAATCTTCTGAAGTTGCTGAATTGTTGAATGACAATATCTCTCCAGGTTTATTTGGTACCTCTGTCCAAACTGGTGATTTGACTTTACCATTCACTGCTGGTGGTTTCTTGTATATTGCCACTGTTGGAGTCATTCCAGAAATCTTGGAAATGGAAAAGAACAATACCAGAAACCAGGAAATTGTCAAGGGGTTTGCCCAATTATTCTTTGTTTTTGTTGGTTTATCATTGATGTTCTTGATTTCATGGTTTGAATAAGTTCACAGAATATAAAAAATTAAATGAATACGTACATATTTTTGATTATTCTTGATGGCGTTCTTGTAGCCCTATAAGAAACTGATATTCAACTACAGTAGTAATCAATATCATGGTAAACATTCGTCATTATCATGCAATACATATGGATTGGGCTATGAAGCTATGTGACCAATTAATCTATTGGATCGCATTTTGGGTCTCGAAGACTTGAATATGAGGAAATTTCTCATCATCAATAAAAGCTCTGTTATAGGCTTCTGGTGATCTATCCAAAAGTTCATCCAATTCTTCTTCACTTAACTTATTATCCCTGTCTTTATCACCATTAGCAGAATTGGTCTTGAAACGATCGTCTTCTAGCAATAGTGACAACTCCTTAGCCAGTGTATTCTCTTGATCAGCCTTTGGGATCTTCTTGTTGAAAGTCAATGTGGCATCTTTTGTAAGTAATCTCTTCAATGACTCAAACTTACCCAATTGAATAACCAACTTCTCTAACTTTCTCTTTGAATCAGCCTTGGCTAAGATCAATTGTTCAATAGTGTTCGAAACAACCAATCTGTAAACAATCACTGGCTTAGTTTGACCAATTCTATGAACACGATCCATGGCTTGTAAATCAACTTGTGGATTCCAATCTGAATCAAAGATAATAACACTATCGGCTTGAGTTAGATTGATACCCAACCCACCAGATCTAGTAGATAATAAGAATACTCTATTCTTTGGGTCAGCGTTGAAATTACCGATTTCTTCTTCTCTGTCTTCTTGGCTTGTACTACCATCGAATCTCGAAAATTTCAATGATTTCAATTCAAGATAATCCTGTATGATGTCCAACATTTTGGTGAATTGTGAGAAGATCAACACCTTGTGACCTTTCTCTAACAATCTTGTCAATAGTTGATCTAGAATTTGCAATTTGGCAGATGTCCGTAATAGTTTATCCAACTCGATTTCTTGTGCTTGTTCCCACGGAGAGTAGAAAAGGTACGGGGAATTGCAAATCAATCTCAGTTGCATCATCAAATTTTGTAATTTCTTATGAGTAACCCATCTATTGATAGTGAACCAAATGTCATCAAGTTGTTTCTCTTTCTTGGAAAATTTAGTACTGTTGGTTTTCTTTTGAGAACGAAGATAGTTTTCCTTTCGATCTTTATCGTCTTCAGCTTCTCCGTCAGAGGACAAAACTTCAATGTATTCTGGGTTTAGCGCCTTTTGAAGATAGGCATCGATTTCAGCTTTTGTGAACTTGAGATTTGTGTTGGCGTCAAAGTGCTCAGTAAATGCAAATTTCAAAACAGCTTGCTTCAATGATTTGTACAATGCATTCTTGTATAGTTCAGATTGAACCTTGGTCAAGTTACCATAAACAATGAATTCTTTCTTGAGTGGTAGATTCTTTATCACATTCTTTTTCAATCTTCTTAATAAGAAAGGTTTCAAAATCGTATGCAAATTAGTCACCAAACTTTCTTGGATTTTGGAGTCAATCAATCTCTTTGTTGAATCATCTTTAACATTTTTAGATAAGTCTGTCAGACTTGAGAAGTCAAACCATTTTTGAAAAAGTTCTAAATCATGGAAAATATCAGGAAGAATGAAGTTCAATAATGACCATAACTCATTCAAGTTATTCTGTAGCGGTGTACCAGTGATCAACAACCTGTTACTTGTATTCAATCTCTTCAAAGTCTTGATTAACTTACAATTGACATTCTTCAAACGATGACCTTCATCAACAATCAAAAACTTCCAGTTGATCTTATTAAGGAACTCAAAATCACGTAACACAGTCTCATAAGATGTAACAATAACTGAGAACTCTCCCTTCTTGAAATGTTCCTCTCTTAACGCTTTTCTATCATCTTTATAGCCGATGTATTTCAAAACGGGTATGCTTGGTGCAAATGTAGCAAATTCTTTACACCAATTACCAACTGTTGATAAAGGAGCAGTGATCAAGAATGGACCCTTGATACCTTGTTCATATAAAAATGCCAATAATGCAATAGACTGGATGGTTTTCCCTAGCCCCATCTCATCAGCCAAAATCCCGTTTAAACCATTTTCATATAATGAAATCAACCACTCAGTACCCTCCAATTGATAATCTCTCATTTTGGCACCTGTGACCAGTGATGGTTGTTCGATAGTTCCTGGTGATTCTTTGTTATTATCTGTGACTTCATCCTTTTTGACATCTTCTTGCTTGAAGAAACTGGTTATTGACTTCTGTTTAGATCCAGTCCGCACTTTCTTCACCACTTTAGTATCTTCATCTTTATCCCTTTCTCTTTTCTTTGCCAAACTGCTTTCCAAGAGTGTATCGCTGATAATATTGGAGAACAACTGACTTTGCTTCACTAAGTTCTGTAGTCTTTCTAATTTCAAATCATCACCAAGTTCCTCAAAATCACGGAACTCTTCGTTCTGAAGTTCCTTCTTTTCTTGTCCATTGATGATCTTCTCAATCACGATATCCTCGTCTTCTTCCACAGTCATTTCAGACACTTCAAACGCGTCTTTGTCTACAGATCATTGGTGACAATGCTGTCAAATTTAACGAGTTTTTCTGTTCGCGTTTCGCTGCGTACATATCAAAATGACTGATATAAGAGGCGTAAAGTTCAGCACTAACTAAATTCTGGTGATGTTTTTTTTTTTGAAATTCAAAAAAAAGTCAAAACAAAAACAAAAAAGACAGAATCTCTGAAAATCAAGTCGATTTCAAGTCAGATCGTTGTTCGACAGAGCCTTCAATAGATACGTTTTAGTGCTCTTTGTACTCACAGAAAGTTCAAGTTAGTGGGATTGCGATACTCATAGAAAACTTACAGCAAAAATGTCCACTCCTGAGCAAGAACCAACCGAAGAACACGAACAACAACAACAAGATCCAAATGTTGTCGAAAACGGAGATGTTACCATGAACGACATTCCAGTCACTGAATCAGGTGAACAGGAGACTGCAGAATACCCCGAGGAACCTGCTGTTGTTGATTATGCTGCTGAGTCGCGTAAAATTGAAGAAAAAGCCAGAGCTTATCTTGCAAGACAAACAAGACCAGTTGTTGTTCCTCAGTTTGCAGCATGGTTCGATTTGGAATCAATTCACGACATTGAGAAGAGATCCCTTCCTGAGTTCTTCAATAATAATTCACGTTTCAAAACAGACAAAATCTATAAAGATATTAGAAATTTCATGATCCATACTTTCAGATTGAACCCAGTTGAATATTTGACAGTCACTGCAGCAAGAAGAAACATAGCTGCTGATGTTGCTTCAATAATACGTATCCATGCATTCTTAGAACAATGGGGACTAATCAATTATCAAATTGATCCAAAGACGAAACCATCATTATTAGGACCACAATTCACAGGACATTTCCAGATAATATTAGATGCACCAGAAGGTTTGAAACCATTTATACCTGAAAATGCCAAAATCATCAATGCTGATGAAGCCAAAGCCAAAGCCACAGAAACCGGGGAATCCAAAATCTCTACGGATAAAATCAACACTGATAGTTCACTAGACATACCACTAAACCTTGAACTAAGACGCAATGTTTATGATTCTACCCAGGATGCATTAGCATTAAACGAACAAGAAAGATTAAACTCAACGTTGAACACAAAACAATACACTTGTAGTGTCACTGGTAATGATTCAACTGAAGTGAGATATCATAATTTAAAAGCCAAAAATTCAATCAGTTCAAGAGCTTTCAAAGAAGGTCAATTTGGATCAAATTTCAATTCTACAGACTTTGTCAAACTAGAGAACTTACAAAACCATGGCGATGGTGCACCATGGACTGATCAAGAAGTGCTGCTATTGTTAGAAGGTGTTGAATTATATGAAGATGATTGGGAGAAAGTCGCACTACATATTGGTTCAAGATCTAAGACTCAAGCCATTTCAAAGTTCATTCAATTACCAATTGAAGACAAATATCTAAGCTCATACTTGAAAACCTCGAAAAAGGTTAATTCAAATACAGATTCATCCAATCTAGAACAAAACTCTACAAATGATGCCGTGCTAAAGACTATCCAATTCTTAATCAAAAATCTGAACCCAGAACTAGCTAGCAAAGACTTCCTTAAGAATGACAACGATGTTCAACAGGCAATCAAACTCACACTTGGCTCCCTAATTGGTCATTCAGAAGCATCAAAAGCATCAGTCAAATCAGAGTCCGCTGACTTATTGAACTCACTAGTCGATTTGGAGGTGAACAAAGTTGATTTGAAATTATCCAAATTATCTCTACTAGAGAAACAACTAAACCAAGAACGTGCAGAATTACAGCAACAAAAGAAAGATTTAATACTTGATCGTCTAACATTGAAGAAACAAACGGTTAATGTCAGAAGCAAATTAATCGAAGCCACCAAAGCTGACTCACCAGAAGAGGGAAGCAAGTTGGCTGAAGAAGCATTCGAAATTGCTAGGAAAGCACCAAGAGTCGCTGTTATTGCCAATGCATTGGGTGAACAAGATGATGAAGATATGGAAGAAGAAGAAGAAGACAAATCAATTGCCAATAAAGAAGAGATTGTTCCTGTGAGTGTGGAGACACCGGAGAACTACCAATTCTGGAAGTTGTAGATTGTATACTAGATGAATCAAAAAAAAATGTATTATGAGACCATTAGTAGTGTATTCCCACCGCTCTAAGACTTTTCAATCCCATAAAGCACCAAGATTACGTATTGTGATTACTAAGCGCGAAATCCCAGCGAACGTGTCGTGTTTATTTTTCGACACAAAACAAACATCGTGAAAAATAAACGGTTTTCCATATTTCGAAATATTCGAATATCTCAACAAATTCACTTCATTCTGAGATCTTTGTTGATCTGTTCGGCTCCACATCATCAGAGAACGCAATGTCAGACTCTATAACCTATATTTTAGCGTTTCTCGTGACGCTGGTCGTTTTGGTATGTGTTATTGTCGCAGACACGCTCACTGATAACACGGTTTCCATGATACTAACATTTCACCCATCAGATATATTCCACCGTTTACATATTCTCACACAATCCACGTCCAATCGAATCATCAGAACTCACATATAACACCACATTGTCAAACAACAAAGGACTCGATCCAGAACCTAAGAAACTTCCACCAAAGAACACGCTGTCTGTGATTGATGATATTGAATTAAGTGTTGTGATTCCATGTTATAATGAGATTCAACGTTTGAAAATCATGCTTGATGAAGCAGTCAGTTATTTGAGAGACACATATGGTGATAAATGGGAAATTGTCATCGTTGATGATGGGTCTAAGGACGGAACTGCTGAATACGCATTAGATTTGGCCAACGAAGAGTTTAAATTGAAACCGGATCAATTAAGAGTTGTCAAATTAGTTCAAAATAGAGGGAAAGGTGGTGCTGTTACTCATGGGATTCAATTCATTAGAGGCAGGTACGGGATATTTGCCGATGCTGATGGTGCTTCTAAATTCAGTGACGTCGCCAAATTGATTAAATCTATTCAAGATGTTAGAGATGATAAACCAGCTATTGCAATTGGTTCGAGAGCTCACATGGTCCAATCAGATACTGTCGTTAAGAGATCATTCATTAGAAATTTCTTGATGTACAGTCTTCATACATTAGTTTATATCTTTGGGATCAGAACTATTAAAGATACCCAATGTGGATTTAAATTATTCAATAAAGCTGCCATTGCAGAAATCTTCCCATATTTGCATACTGAAAGATGGATCTTTGATGTTGAAATCTTGATCATTGCCATTAGAAAAAATATTCCTATTCAAGAGGTTTCTATTTCATGGCATGAAGTTGATGGTTCAAAAGTTGATTTGGCCAGAGATAGTATCTTTATGGCTATCGATTTAGTCGTTACTAGATTAGCTTATCTTTTGGGTATTTACAAAGACAATTGATCCTTTGGATCCTTGCATTTATAGAATCCATGAGGAGTGGTGCATGCGTTATATACGAAAGTCGTTCCTTATGATGAAGTGTAGAGATATTTCTACGAGATGGCATGAACGAATCGATTCTATTTTATAATACAAAATCATCACAAACAATCAAGTTTGGCTCTCTCCTCCATTTCCGTTAGCTCAACCAAAAGGTTACTCCAATTTTCTATTCAAGATCCTGGCATTATCAAGTAATGTTTCTGACATATCTTCAAATGTAAAACTATCTTTATCCAAAGTATCAAAAGCGTGAATCAATTTAGGCATATCAATTTCCAATTCAACTTCCAATTGTTCAAGATTATCTGTATCATCACTATTTCTGATTTTGGAAGATTGCTTAACTTTAGTTAAATCAAATCTTGTTGATGTCTTATCATGAATAATTGAAGTACGTAATTTATGTCTCTCCACCTCCGGGGTTTTATTTTCAAATCTTGCTGGATTTTCATTAGACACCATTTCTAATGATATGCTTAATCTATAATCAAATTTCAAATCACCAGTATGAACGAATAACGAATCAATCTTTCTCTTTTCGATGTTTTCCATAACACGATTTGTCTTTTTATCGTAAGAGATTCTAAATCTTTTAGGGATCTGACCTCTTGCTGCCTCTCTGAACTGTTTATCAACTTGATCAATCATCATAGTTCTAGAACTCTTTGGATGTCTCTTCACTAAATCAGTCAGACTCTTATTTATTTGATTAAATGAACCTAATTCTAATCCAGATTTGAAATGACATTCATTGGTAACATAATCCTTATCCAAAATACATTCATTAACAACAGGTAAATGAATTCTTCTATCATTTCTCTTATCCCAGACTTGACCAAATCTTATTTCTAATTCTAAAAATTTACGATGTTCTGCAGGAATACTATCAATATGTGAATATAACCAATTTGAAATACGTCTAGTGAAGTCATTATATGGTTTGATTTCATTAATGGAACGAACACGGCCTACTGATGGATCACTGATGTCTCCATTGGTGGTGAAGTCACGTTGTTTAGCATTTCTCCATTTGGATGCCCAAATTGGTGGTTTTGAATATCTTTTTGGTTTATGTTTCTCTGCTTTAGGGGTGGGTCTTGAGTCATTGTTGTTATTAGAATCTGATGGTTTTGGTTGCAGTTTTGAAGTGGTGACTGGTTCTTTCTTTGGTTCCTCGTTACGTTTGACATAATCTTGTTTTCCCTCTGGTTCTGCTTCTTCTTTAAGTTCCTTCACAGTTTCATTACCTGGCTCATTCAACAATGTAGGTTTAGATATATTTTTCTTAGGCAGCACAGGACTATTATTCTCACTGGTATCATACGACAATCTTCTCATAATACTAGGAGTCTCTTTCCCATCAATATCAACATCTGTCTCATTAGTCAAAGAGGATATACTGCTTCTTTCCTTAATGGTATGTATGGCACGACCAGAAGGCGTATGTTGAATCAGACCGGAGTGGATGCCCTTCTGGTTCAGTATCGGAGACTGCATCGGTTGTATGACAGGACTCGAGGAGTTCTGGTGTGAATAATCATGGACGTTGTCATCGTTGTTGACCAGAAGATCAATGGAGGATGGTCGTTTCGTGAAAGCCGGTGCTGGTGCTGGAGGATGCTGCTCCACGGGCTTTTTCTCCGCCTTCTGGTTGTCCGACAAGAGGCTTTTGAGGTCCATTGTTGGCGATGCGGTTGGGATGAGGCTTGTTTATGGCTCCGGTGATAGTTTTTGATGTTTTGATGTCTTGATGTTTTCTTTGAGTATTCGCGAATTTTTAATGTGCCTTGTTAACTATGGGAAGTGACTGATGGAATAGATTTATGTATATAACTCGGGGGGAGTTGGTGACTGAAGTGATTTTTAACTCGTCGAAGAGGGCCTCTAGTCAGTTAAGATCATTAAGGGCTTCCACGACCAACAAAAGGCCGCCAAAAACTAACAAAACCGACCAACTTCAAAAGTCTCATGATATCTCACTACACTGATTAACTTTAAAAGGGCATGTAAATCAATTACAGAACACATCGAATGCACCAGCACAATCAATATGTCTTCATAAAACACAAATGTAATAATAATAGTAATAATAAAAGAGTAATAGTAATAAATACTAACAGTAACAAAAAAAGGAGTCATCAAACAATGTCAAAAAGTAATAATAAAGGATAAAACAACAGCGAACACAAAAGTTTCATAAAAGTTTCGTAATGCATATCATATTCTAATCAAAGAAAAACCAGGAGCAGATTCTAAAGCTCTGATATTCTCATTTATAAGGAGCAGGTGAAGAAACTCTTAATCCAGTAGCAGGGTTAACAATCTCAAGAACTTTCTTGGCCCTTGGAGTAATAGTTCTCGGACTTAAATTACCTGCACTTGGTGAGCCATTCAATCTAGTATTTGGAGCATTCTTAGACACAGGAGAAGTGTTATTGTTATTACTCAAAGTTGGTGACACTTGTGGAGAATAAGTTGTGGTAGTGTATGGATTAAATCTATGATGTGTGAAATTTGAGGAACCCGATGTTTTTGTTGAACTTGATGAACCTGGTTGACGAGGATGCAGGAACTGATCTTGGATCTCTGGACAAAACTCCAAATCATCTTCAAGGTCAAATCCCTTCGATGCATTAAATCTTGCTCTGCTGGAATATAATGAGTTGAAATTCAATGATGGAGAAACTGAAGTTGGTAAGGCCCCATTTGGTCTTCCTGCAAAGAACCCATTAGAAGTGACACCTGCTGCACCATTTCCTGTACTTGGTCTTGACGATAAGCTGAGGTTGTTGTACTGAGGAACACCGGCGTTGTTGTTGTTGTTCAAGATGGCATTTCCATTCAGTGGAGAGTTGGCTAAGTTGGAACCAAGGTCAAAAGTGTTCGGGATTTGAGAAGAGCCTTGAGACAAAGGATCCTGTTGCTGCTGACTGTTTCTGTTGTAGAAGCTCATGGATGGTGGGCGTTTGTAATGGAGAGCTTATCTTTGGTGTGGTTATGGTGTGAGGTTTCCAAGGTCAAAGTCAGGTTCTCAGTGTTTTTGTTTTGACTCGGTAGCCAGCGCAACAAATTGCGAACGTCACATGCGACCCGCGAAAAGTCAAACTCAGGATCTAGCACTAGCCACAGGTTCGAATCGCGATGGAGGTAAGAGGATCTGGTACGACCATGAATATATCATCAATGGTTAAAATCTTAATGGCTCATGCGTAAGTAATGGCCATTACATAATTTAATAAAAAACTATACACTAATCTCTAGTAATTCAACATTTTATAATCTCTAGAAAATACCTGCCCATTGTTATTAGCGGCATTGATTTATCTTAAAGATGTTTGGACCCTTCTCTAATAATTGGTTTGCTGATTCTTGAAGGATTAGGACCATCACTATAACGAGGAGTATTTCTGTTCTGGCGACCCTTAACCTCACTGTCAGAACAACCCAGTTTTTCATCAATTGTTTCTAGATTGGTGGGATTACTTCTATTCACATCGATTGCATTGATCTCCTTAGTGAGAACTGTCTTTAATTGAACTTTAATATCTCGCCCTCGACCTTTGTTCTTATCAGAACCAATATGGTAGTTATCTTCAATCTTACAAAAACACGGCATATAAAAATTCGCTACCAGAAATAAGGCACTGTGCACAACCTTAACTTCTTATCATAAGCTGTAAAATTTATTAAAAAACCCATCTATAATTGTTACATACAGGAAGTTCTGATGTATCCATGTAGCCATTTTCGTTTCCATTAAAACCCTCTTCAAAAAAACAAAATCATTTTGGTCATGCAGAATAATTAACGAATTCCTAGAGTACCAACCGGTGGTAATCTAACACGTTCAACATCTTTGGTATCAGATCCTTCATTAGGTGGTGAGACACTGTGAGTGCTATTATTATTATTATTATTGTTGTCGTTGTTGTTGTTGCTGTTGCTGTTATCGTTCAATAAACTTTCAATTTTTAATTTCCTATTTTCATTAGTTATGGTAACATTACTGTTGTTATTAGGTATTTGAATTGATGTTCTCAATGATGAGGTTTGTTGAGAACTGTTGTATTCTGGTGAAGTGTGAAGTCCATTCGGTCCAATCATAACATTATTCATCCATTGTTTCTTATTATAATCACTATTGTTGTTATAATCTGAATAATTAAATGATGTATTTGTTGGGGTTCTTATATCAAATGATGAGTTTAATGGAGTATTTGAACTAGAATGAATTGATGATGAAAAACTTGAATTGTATGGTGATATTAATGAATCACTTCCTCCTCCTTTTAAACCATTTCTGTACAAGGAATCCCTGCTTAATGAATCAGAAACTGGTAAATGTGTCAAGTTTTGAAATGATGGTAAATTGGCTGTTTGTGGTTGTGGTTGTTGCTTATGATGAAATTTATAATGATTTGGTGAAATTGGACTTAATGTGAAATGTGTAGAACCTGCTGATCTTGGAGTAGGCACAGTATATGGAGCATCATTATAAATTGGTTTTCTTGTTGGCAGGACTAATGGTCTTGGACGATGTTTGGATTTGAACTGGGTCGGTCTTGATAATGTATTGGTGTTTGTATTAGTTAAGGTGTTATTGCTATTGGTATTATGCTGAAGTTCATTTGAATTTGAATCAAGGGTGTTCTCATTTTGTGATTCATTATCTCCACTATTTTGACTAGAGTCATCACCATCTTTATATTGCATATTATGCTGTTCATGAGCATGAACCGTCTGTTTATGTTGTCTGAGGTTGTCCAATCTTGAAAACTTTCTTGAACAATGATTACATTCAAATGGACGTTCACCCGTATGTTTTCTAATATGTCTTGCTAAATGTTCTGATCTTGTGAATGTCATGTTACAATCGGGATATCCTGAACATTGGAATGTTCTTCCCTTGGATTTCTTTCGTGAAGAGGAAGAAGTCGTCGTTGTGATGGTTGGTGGTGAGGATATGTTTATGGAACTCATAATGAATTAATTGTAAATGTGTGTAATAAATATTTCTCGCGTCGATAAAATGAAACAACAACAACAAGGTGGAAAGCGTGGATGAAACGAACCGATTCTGTAGAATGGTGGCGGATGCAACTTTTGTGAGTATCGTGATGTATGTCTAGTTATGCCTTTAAACTGTGTGTTTCTCTGTGCACAAAAGGGCGTGGATTTGTTGTTGAAGATAAACAAAAAGAATCCACGGTAAAAAAAGACTCAGTGGATGTTGGAAATCTCGAGTGGTGGAAAAGTGTGCCTGAAGCGAAGGAAACCCGAATGTGGAACGGAGCAGGATTCCGCCTAATTTTGAACCAGAAGTTAAAAGGGGCGAGGAGTAATAAAATAGTTATTGGGAAGGAAGAAAAAGTCACGAGAGTTGAAAACTTGAAAGAATTTATGACTGTGCATTTCTATCTCACATGTAAAAATGAAACAGTTTTGCGAGCAAAAAAAAGGCTAATCTCGGGCAGTTGCTGTAAGGGGCCCGCGTAGATCCAGGGCCAGGCACAAGCCCGGCCTAGGCTTCCTTTTCACAGTGGACCTTGCTGTTGCCGCAAGCTCTCAATGAGTGGCTGGGATCTGAAGAGTATCCATCGTGTGTTTGGGGCCTGAGTTTTAACACCAGCCGACTATGCAAGAAAAAAGCAATTTCGGAATATCAAGAATCCACATCACATCACACCAGCACGCTGAATTCCAACTGCTTGCAATCGTTTGCAGTACGGAGTTTGTGGATAAAGGGAATGTACGTGATACATACAACTTCAGAATCAACATCACCGCATCAAACGCAGGCATATCAAAAACCTTAAACCTCCTTACTGATAAAAGGTACACATAGATATGGTCGGATACTTAGTTTTGAAACAAGTTATTTTGCATATTTTTGCATAAGTGATTCCATATCGTTTTTTTTTTGTCCGAAACTGTGGTCGTTGAATGAGGAACGCTTATGATCCTATTTGGGTAAAATCATCTGAGTGTTGATTCTATGTTGGAGCTGAGCTGGAAGGTGTGTGTATTTGTTTTGTGGTGCGCGAACTAAGGATCTTTAACTAAATACGTGCACTGCAATGTTAGGTCTACACCATCTGGTGGCAGGCAACAATTTCCACGCACGCAGATATCCGAGATAACGTCATACCCAACGACACTAACGACATGGCCATGAAGTTATGAAGTTATGAACATGATACTGTGTCATCATCGACCTTACTGGGAGCTGCGCCCCTGCACTCGGGAGGCATTATTGTAATTGTGGTTTGCTATTCTGTAGTATCCAGTGGCACTAGTACATCGGGCTGTGTCATCACCATCCATGATTCCATATCTCTTTCTGGATACCGGTAGTGTCCATAACATAATGTCAACACTAGAGTTATTCGTAGTTTGCATGACACAAGCATTTATTTCAACAATGAGTTTATGGAGGCAGATTTGAGGTGCTGATGATGCTTATGTCCGAAGGACCTGACAGTCGTATGCAATATTTTTAATACAGTTGTAAAACATTCTGACCTCCAGTGTTCCCAAACTCCAGCCTGCCAAACAGTCCACACTAAAACCATGCCAGATCTCACAGACAATATAATCCGTCGACTGCTGTTAGCTTCTGCAGTTACCTTCTTTGTGATTCTCCCTGTTCAGCATGGAAATTTCAAAATCCTCGTTGTTCTTCCCTTACTGATCCGCGTCTTTCGGAAATCTAATTACCCATATATATGTGACTATCCTGGAATGTGCATTGTGTTGTACATAAGGTGCCCAACTTATATAAATACATGCTTGTGTAGGGCGTGGATTTCCGTAAATGATGGGCGTTGAAGGGAAACAGTTTTAGTCTGATGATCACTGGACAAGGAAGGTTGTTACTTCTTACTGTTCCACTGGGATATGGGTCGTTGGATGTCACGGAACTGTCGTAGATGGCCGTGAGATGTCTGAGAGAATCTGGGATACTGTGAAAGATCTGGGGAGTTGTGGCCATTGTAATCATTCTAATTTCTTGATAGAGTCAGACGCGACCAAAACTGACCTGCTTTCCCTGTGTCTAGAAAATGGGGTTTGATAATTGACACAACTGAAGAAGAACTCAGACTTTATCAAGTACTGGTAACTTAGAATAGATCTTATTTGGATAGGTGGGTGCGGTTAACTGCATAGTTTCTATTAATCCTAATTTCAGATGACTGAGACTGTCTAAGATGTGGGCTCTAGCAAATATATAGAATATTTTGAGGCAAAGAATTATAATCGATATTTCCCCAGTCTTATCAATCGTTGCACGCGCAGATTATAAAAATATAAATCGGGAGGGAATTAAATCCGAGATCTCTATAACAAAGGCTCGGGATCATTTGTCTGGTTGATCAGATTCAAGAGACACCAGCTTTGACCAATTCATGTTTGGTATCTCTCAAGTCTCCCTGGTATCTTCACAAACGCAATATTAAAGATCCTTTCAGTTGAATTGTTATACCTCAAAATACTAGAAGTATCACATCTCTGCAAGCTTCTGATTATCATCTCTGATTTGATTGATATCTGCAATCTCTTGGATTTGATTATTGAAGTGTCATGCAACATCAGTGAATAAATAGGCTGAACCATCTTTCAGGTTATTATATGTCTCCAGAGTCCACACTCAACGAGACACTCAACGAGACACTTAAGTTATATCTAAGTTTTTTGCTAGAAGACTGACCCATTTGAAAGGTTATCTCATCAATCACCCTGGCATTATTATTATTATTAGAATCATCAGATAAGACACCTATTTCGTTTTTCGCGAGAAATGATTACGAAGTTGTTTGACATCCACTTATTTGATGCAGCAACTGCGCTGACGTAAGCAAGTCTCATATTTCAAATTTCGCTATCTAAGACACTTATCTATGGACAGTGAACTGCAAGTCGTTCCGAACCCCAATGGTTTATAGGAGAATACCACTGTTGTGCAACCCTAACTCCTTTACTCCGGCTGTTGGCTGTATAACCGTTGGTGCAACTGGTGCGTAGTTAATTGTGTGGGTGTCAGCTGCCGAATTCTCCACCGGTTGCCGGCAGCATGCAACCGCCGCCACCTCGGCTGCACACTTCCACTCGCAAAAAATGGCCCAGGCAGAGTCTGGCGGCTGCTAGGCGGACGAACGAGAAACTCCCTGCCTGGAAACAGGTGGGGGATGCTCCCCTAACGCCCAACAGGGGAATATTCGCGGGTGCTCCGCTGTTTTGATTACAGAAAGATGACCCTGCAAAGCAAAAAAAAAATGGTTTTGGCACAAACACAGCACTCGCATAAATAGCTGGCATTTCCCAACCTTCCTTCTAATCTCGGTTTCTCTCTCTCTCTCTCAAAAAAGTTCTACTTTACTTTTAGTTACTTACTCACATATTATCGAATTATCAGAATGAAAGCTACTGTTTGCGGTGCTGCCGGTGGTATTGGCCAACCATTATCCTTGTTGTTGAAGCTCTCCCCTTTAATTGACGAGCTCGCCCTTTTCGATGTCGTCAACGCCCCAGGTGTTGGTGCAGATCTAAGCCATATTGATTCAGACGCTAAAGTCGAGTCTTTCTTACCAGAAGATGATGGTTTACAAAAGGCATTGACTGGCTCCGACTTGGTTATCATCCCAGCTGGTGTTCCAAGAAAGCCAGGTATGACCAGAGACGATTTGTTTGCTATCAATGCCGGTATTGTAAGAGACTTGGCCCAAGGTGTGGCCTCTTTTGCTCCAGACGCCTTCGTCTTAGTCATTTCCAACCCAGTCAACTCCACCGTTCCGATCTTCGCTGAAGTCTTCAAGAAAAACGGTGTCTTTGATGCTAGAAAGTTGTTTGGTGTTACTACTTTGGATTTAGTTAGAGCAAACACCTTTATCTCACAATTAGATTCCTCAAATCAAGTCAAAGCTTCCAAGCTAAAGGTTCCAGTTATTGGTGGTCACTCTGGTGAAACCATTGTTCCATTATTCTCCATTGGTGCTCCAGAATTCTACAACACTTTATCTCAAGAACAAAGGGATGCTTTAGTTCACAGAGTTCAATATGGTGGTGATGAAGTTGTTCAAGCTAAGAAAGGTTTAGGCTCTGCTACCTTATCAATGGCTTACTCTGGTTTCAAATTAGCTGAACAATTGATCAAAGCTGCTAAAGGTTTAGAAACTTCTATCTTTGAATCTACTTTTGTCTACTTAGATGATTCAATTAAAGGTGTTAAAGATGTCAAAGAATTTACCGAAAACAAGGTCAGTTACATCTCATTACCAGTTAAATTAGGTCCAAGAGGTGTCGAAGAAATTGATGCTTCAATCTTGACTAAAATCAATGATCATGAAAAGGAATTATTATCAGTTTCACTAAATACTTTAACTGGTAACATTTCAAAAGGTGTTGGTTTCATTAGAGGGGAAGTTGCTCAATTATAGAGAGTTTAGCTTCTAGGTTTATGATGGTTATGATTACTTTATTTTGTTCGTTGTGTGTTGTTAATATTTATTTTCTTCTTTTGGGCTATTATTGATATCTAGGTTTAGATATAGAAAGATGACAATGAAGTTTGATGCCTATTTATTCCATTATATTTATTGTCATTCGTCATTGAGTTCATGAACGGTATAATTTTTTTTTATTTAGTCTTGTAATAGTACGCCATTGCATATTCTATTCAAGTGTAGAATCTGGTTCTGTTTTGGTACTACGATCTATTTCTGTTTTCAGTAGAACATAAAGGTCAGCGTTGCCTCGCTAGACCTACCCAAACACTCGTTCATTTCAGCTCCATCATATGTGAACACGACAAAATTACAATGCTCCTACTCATAAATTTAAATCCAAAACTCTTTATAACTACAATTAATATACCTTTTTTAATAAACATGATTAAATTAATAAAACTAGGCTAAATCAATCAAATGTAACCAATTTTGTTGGCGATATCTAAAGCATCGTAATCAGCAGTTAATCTGACGTAAGCTTTTTTGGTACCGTTTGGTCTAATTAAAGTGTTGACTTTAAGGACATCAACTTCGTATAATTCTTTAACAGCTTGTTTGATTTGATGTTTGTTTGATTTTAAATCAACTTGGAAAACTAAAGTGTTACCATCTTCAACTTTCTTCATGGCAGTTTCTGAAATGATTGGTTGAACAATGATTTTGTAGTTGTCTAATCTGTTGTAATGAGGAACTGATTTTCTGGCATATTTTGGAGCTCTGGCTAATTTTAAAGTTTTTGGTAAACGGAAAGTAGTACTGGTTCTAACTTTTAAGATTTTCTTGGAGTTAGTACCTTTAACGACAGCTTTTTTAGCGTTGGAAGCTTTGGCTAAAATAATTTGTTAGTATGGTCTTCTTTTAAATATTGGGTGTGTTCCTGGATAGGAAGAGTATTCTTGTATATAAGAGCGGAGAATTTGAGTATGGATAGGGTCTTTATGAGTCCGTTGGGATGGTAATTATTCTAGTGTTTGAATAGATGATCTTTATATGAATAAGTGACATTTGTTTGTCTATTAATTTTTTTAAACTGACACTAGTTAATTTTGATGATTCCAATATATTCCTGGTTGTTCAACGTTTACGGAACTGATAAAGTTTCTGATATTACTGATAATGTTGCTTAACACTTGACTGATCTAATGACTTTCTTCCTGACTGAGGTCCCTTCTATAATAAATACTTTAATTGAATTTAAAATCTTGATAAAATTTAATGATTGAATTCTTCAATATTGATGATAAATGATGGTTCCATATATGGTTCATATCCCTCTTTTCTCTTTCTTATTCCGATAGCTCTCCTCTATTAACGTCACTTACTTGATGGAGCCATTTTTGGTTGTCTTTAAAATAGTATTCCTACAAAAGAGTAAACTGAATTAAATTTCAATAGTGAAAAAAAAGAGTTTTTTGAAAAAACTGGCAGAGTCCAACTTTGCGAAAACGAAAATTGTCGTTTTTCACAATAATAAATGATTATGTCATCACACTGTTAAGATCCGAATGTCGTAAATTCGCGAAATAGTTTGGCGAAAAACGAGATGTTTTCGCCAATTTGAACTGGTAGGGGACACGAGTTTTTCTGAAAAGAAGACAGGATGACTGCACATCCGGACACCTCACTAAAGAAAATAGGGCTTTTGGCAGTAAGGTCACCTGAGTTATTCATTAGGGCTCAGAGAGATATTGATATTTTGTAACTACTATCATTAAACGAGTTTAATATAGATACACTTAATACATATCATTTCAATGGTTGTTTATATACAGAATAAATTATAGTCATAATTAATTCATCGTCAAATTGAAACAAATCATAGACGACGAATACTTGGAGATCTAGTACCACCAAACTTCAATTTAGTATTATCACTTAATCTATTAATTTTATGTCTAATATCAGAGCCTTCTTTACCTTTCAGAGCATCAAAGAAAGCTTCTCTACCCTTACCAAAGTTCTTAACAACTAATTGGACATTGTGATCTAAATAACCACGTTCTTTCATTAATGAAAACATCTTAGCACTAGTTTGGAAACTTGCTTCATATTCACCTCTTGCTGATTTTCTGAAACCTAATTGACCAGTAGATAATGAGATTTTAACTTTTTGTGGTAGTTGGTAGTAATATAATACTTGCTCCGTGAATGAAGCTTGTGGGTTCTTTTCAATGTAATTTAAGTCTTCAGTTGCAGCAGTTAATGTCAAATGTGTGTTATTCTTGGTAAAGTTACAATAAAGCATGTAGAAGTGGATGTTTTCTTTGATTGCTGATGACGATAATGTAGATGATGATGACGATGATTTTGGAGAGACAACATTAGTTGGTTCTCTGTTGATTTGAACGTTATGGAATGATGGGGTTGTTTGTCTTAATATGGATGTTGTGGATAGTGTTCTGGATGGAAGTGTGCGGAGAAGTGGTGCTCTGAGCGAGCTTCTTATGCTTGATTTGGAAGTTGCGCCGAATAGTCCGAGCATGGTGCCTATTACTATTCTTCTATGACGAGTATCAAACTGATCCAACTGAACCTCTCTCTCATTCACCTGGCGACTTTTAATTTTTCATAATTGTTGATAATTCAGCAATTCCGAGGGTTCGAGGAGCGGTGCTTTCCATAGTTAAGTTATCATGTCACATGCCATGCCATTTTTAGTACCCCGGAACTGATTACTCATTTGTGTTTTGTTCGTTTGTAGCTGTTTTAATCGTAGTTGTTTTACTCGTGTTTTTGCATCAAAACACCTCCAAACAACAACCAATCCCAGGCTGATCGAGCCCATTGCAGTTCCGGTCGAAGAACATCCCTCACAGTGACGCCACACGTCCTTTTCACACGTTTCCATCTTTGCCTATCACCTCAATTGTGATCTTTTTTTTTACAGCCCCATTTTTAGCCACGTACTTGAGACACAAATCTGATCTAAACCATGTCGTTACCCAATACTGAGTTCGTTGCCAACGACGTCACATCGAACAAGACGAATGAGGTCAAACAGATGCTCGTGAAGCAGTATAAACGCATTGGTAAAGGCGCTTTTGGTACCGTTACTCAGGCCAAATTGTTGAATGAAGATAAATGGATCGGTCCTTATGCTATAAAGAAGGTTCCTGCTCAAACTGAATATAAATCAAGAGAATTAGAGATATTACGATTGACCAACCATCCAAACATCATTGCATTAGAATACTTCTTCACTCATAAATCCCCAGAAGACGGTAAAGTATACCAACATTTAGCAATGGAGTGTTTACCAGAGACTTTACAATATGAAATCATCCATCATTATACAAACAAATTAGAACTACCATTAAAGCATGTCAAACTATATACTTACCAGATTGCTAGAGGTATGTTATATTTACATGCCCTTGGTATATGTCATAGAGATATCAAACCATCAAATATTTTAGTGGATCCCGCAACCGGTGTTTTAAAGATCTGTGATTTTGGTTCAGCTAAAAGATTAGAGCCGAAGCAACCTTCGGTTTCATATATTTGTTCAAGATTCTATAGAGCTCCTGAATTGATTGTTGGTTGTCAATATTATTCTACACAGATTGACATTTGGGGCCTTGGCTGTGTGATGGCTGAAATGCTGATTGGTAAAGCAATTTTCCAAGGTAATGATCCAATTCAACAGTTGAGAGAAATCTCAAAATTATTAGGACCTCCAGATAAAAGATTCATCTTCAACTCTAATCCTAAATACGATGGCCCATTGTTTTCAAAGCCATTGTTCAATGGTAAAGTGTCATCCAGATTCCAAAAAGTTTTAGGTAATGCCGGACCAGCAGGAATTGATTTACTGATGAAGATTTTAGTCTATGATCCACAGCAGAGACTAAGTCCAAGAAGGATATTGGCACATGAATTCTTTGATGATCTAAGAGTTGATAATCAATTTGTTCCAAGAGATTCATCAGTGCCTGTCCTGTTACCGAAATTGTTCAACTTTAGTAATTTTGAACTGGATGTGATAGGTGAATTAAGAGATAGAATTGTCATATGAGGATACGTGTTTGGTTTATACTTTTTTTAATAATGTTCTTTTTTTATTTATATTATATGTGATAGTGTCGTTATGGATTTGTGTCGTTTAGTGATTTATTTTCCTTCTTGTCCTCATCTTGTTTAATTTTTAATGCAGTTACTTTACCATTCAGAAAAAGGAATCAGATAAGTTTGGTATTTACAACGTAGTCAATCATTCTTCATATTACTATTATTAGTCCTATAGAGCCAATGAGTATGAATATTCATCTTCGATGTTTTGGGCGATCCATAAGACAATACAACTCAACATGATACTTCCATTTCCAACAACATTGGCAACACCCATTCCTAGAGTTGGGAAAGTGTAATGCTTGATCAAGAACTTCAAGATCAACACGACAATAGAACCAGCAATACCACCAGCCAACAATGCAAAACCTAAGAACAAGATAACTCTCGCTTGCCATGTAGTAGCATCACTGCCACCAAATCCAGCACCACCATTACCTAAAGCATCATTGAGCAAGTTATTCTTATCAATCAAATTCACAACAAGCATACCCAGAGTGGAACAGATGATAGGAATCCAATCAACAAAAGTGACGTGGACTTCGGAGGCGTTGGCTGTCTTACTGTAGATGACTGCGTCTAAGAAGGACCAGATCCCTATTGCGTAAAGCGCACCTGATAAGTAGACACCGATTGATCTCAGAGCTGTGGAGTTAGGAAGTCTGAGGCCCTGGAAACGAAATAGTCTGTGTGAGTCCATTGTGTGTGAAAACTGGGGATTTAGAGGGTAGTTGTATGTAGTTTTATTGTTGTTGGTATCAAAAGTGTGTAGGTTTAATTGTCATTTTCGGAACATTAGCAAAAATTGTTACATAATCGCCGATAAGTTACAAGTTACACTAACTATGTGTCAAAATGATATTCCTTATGATAGGGCGCAGTACGTACTTTGGAGTGATCATAACCTCTCAATTTGTTCATCAATGGTATCCACAATACGCACACTTTGTGGTTGTCTATCGGCAGTAAACCATTTTGGTAAGTATTCGTCAATGACAATGGCACCATTGAACACCAAAGTACCGAAAACTAAACATGCGAAACCAATCAATTGCAAGAACACAAACGATTCCCAGCCAAGGTACAGTGAAACTAACCACACTAATAAGGTTCTGCAAGTATCAATGGTGGATCTGGCAGTGGCACTTAGTTTGGAAGTCAATGAAATACCAAAGAAATTGAACAAACCAATGGAGATCATGATTGCAATAGAAGAGTAGATAATGACTGCATTTGATGCAAATTCCTTCCATGAGTTCACTATATCGAATGGACCTTGGTTGTCATAACCTAATGGGAAGTAGAATAAAACCATTGCTAAGAATGTGATGGAGCCACCAAAGACACCTTCATAACCAACCAACTGCAATGGTTCGATGTGCCATCTTCCAATAATGTGTTCTTCAACAACGAACTGAGAAGCAGTGAAGATTTGTGACAGTAAGATCAATGCAATACCAATAGCCACCCTTGAAGATGATTCAGTTAGATCAACCTCGGCACCTTCAGCACCTGAGTTTTTCTTTGAACTCAACCCCACAATAGTGATACCTAAGATAACAACAAATAATGAACTCCATTCAATTCTTGTGATCTTCTTACCTAAAAACAGCACACTAAATGCAGCAACAAACAAGATCAATGCACCTCTCATCATCTGATAGATAGAAACTGGAGAATAAACTAATCCAAGATTCATCATCGTAGTTCCCAAAATATCACAAATTGCAGGGATTGCAAGCACGATGGCTTTTGAACGTGGTAAATTTGGCTTTGAGGTTCCATCTGCGATGGTGGTGTACTCACCAGCAGTTGCCGAACCATTAGTATACCTGCTGTAGAAATAGAACAAAAAGGCACACGATTCACCAATGAACATCTGTAATGTTTGCAATACCGGTTGCTCGAATTTCTTTCCTGGTGCAACATATTGATTGTCTTGATATTTGGAGAAAATAGAGTTAAGACATCCCGTGACAATCAAACTTAGCGAGAGAAACAAGATAAGACCCTTCATAGTGTAAAGTGAATGAGTTAAAGGGGTGTTGGCTGGGTCTTTGGCGGTTTTGTTTTAGGATAGAAACTGATTTGTTTCATGTTTGATAAAGTAAATCTCGCTTACATAATCATCATAGATAACCGTTTACCGTACCAACAGTAATGATCATTAGTATATGTGAATTGTCTATAGGAAAACTTCATTGAACGCTCTTTTGGCTCTGAAACCTTTTTTGCAACCATCAGCAACACAGGTTAATGGGGCATAAATGTATGGATTTGTGATGCTCTTCTCATCTTTCTTTATCTTCTTTCTGGTCTCTTTCAATATATCTTTAATGTTTGTGATATTCTTCACACAACGACCACAATATGTATGTCCACATCTTGCCATGAATATTCTTTGTGAAAAATCTCTATCCGAATCAGTAATCAATTTGGATGCTTGATATGGTGCTTGAACATCATTCTTCTCTTGCAGGAACTCTAATGGAGATTCATCCCTTTTGAATTCAGATGGAATACCACAACCCAATACAACACCACATAGTGTACAAACATATGCTTCATCTTCTTCAATAGTGGATGTATATGGTGCTTTCAAAGATTCAACTCTTGCCTGCAGATCTTCTTGAATTCTCTGAGTTGCAGTCAAGTTCGTTTCCTGCTTTTTATCATATTCTTCTGTTTCCCTTTCTTCAATTATTCTCAAAATATGAGGTGGGATAGGATCCTCCCTTCTGTATTGTGCTCCCTGATGTAAGGCTCCGAAGAGATTTTGTCCAAGTCTTTCGAAAAAAGTAAGGTCTTGCTGAGCCTGCTGACGACCAATTTGGTTTGGATGTCCTTGCCCAGGTCTTCCATTCCAGCCATATTCCGCAAGAGGAAACTCGTTATCACTGAAATGTTCATGGTGGTTATAAACGTCTGGTAAGTCCATACCAGGATGATAGTCATCATCTTCTTCGGAGTTATAACCAACCATTGCTTCAATCTCACGAAGTCGACGTAGTTCACGCTCACGTTCACGATTTTGACGCATTTCACGTTCATGCTGGAGGCGTTGTCTTTCTCTTAGATTATTTGCACGGCGTGTTGCTTCTTGTGGATTCAGCGCCGGTTGTCCTCTTGATCTTAAATGCACATTTGGCCCTTGATAACCTCTTCTCCTCGGTGGCTGAATTCTCTGTGAAAATATATTTTCTGGATGTGGATGAATAATAGTTGGACTTTGTACTCTCTGATTCTCAAATGATCTTGTCTCTCTTCGTACTAGTTGATCCCCGGGTATCTCCATGCCTCCTGTGGGCAAGTGCAATAGCACTCTGTTTTGTGGTCGAAATGTGTGATGTTGCTGGTCTGGTGGCAACTGGACAAAGTTTGTTATCTGAACGTCATCATCATCATCCGCTCCATCTGTGAGTTCAGTGTTCCGAATGGGTCTGTTATGACTGTTGCCACTGGGTATGGTAGCATGTGGATTTCTTCCTCCTCTCTCAGGAAACTGTCTTCTTCTTTGTTGTTCGGTGGTGTTTGGGGCTGTGGATTCCCCAGTGATTAATAGATCATCATCAGAATCACTATCTAGCAATATGACCTCGCCTCTATCTCCATCCATCTTGTAATATTCCCTATTTCATATGGTTTATGTAGAGTATCAAGTTTAATGTTTTGATTTCAAATTCATTATTGTTAGAAAGCCCATCATCCCAAAAAAAAAGCAATCTGACTAAACAATGACTAAGCAAAAATATAAACTCAAATACAAGACTATGATTATCAATTAACCTCAGAAAGCATCTACATGTTTCTTATCTTCAGCAATATAATATAAAAGTTATTTAAAAAAAGGAACCATGACTAAAATACAGAATTTATGAACAAAAACCAATGACAGATATTAACTCATCAAACTTATAAACCACTTCTCATGTATCTACCAATAACGATACAATGATCACGTTCATAAGGTTCTAAAGTCAATTGTTCTAATGGTTTGATTTTTTCTTCTCTTAATTTTTGAACTTCTCTAGCGAAAACAGTTTCAGCATCAACAGTAGAATCAATACAGTTTGCTTTAATCGAGATAACGACACCACCTTGATCTTTTAGGAATAAATGTGAGTTTAATGCAATGATACGGGCTTGATCTGGTTGGGCAACATCTGCAAAGACGGCATCGACCATACCGACTAACATTCTGTATTTTTGTGGATGTCTAGCATCTTCAATGATTGGGATAACATTTGGTCTCTTTTTGGCCATACCAATTAATTCTCTACCTGGTCTGTGTGAGAATTCAACAGCGTAGACTAAACCTTCTGGACCAACTAAATCAGCAACATGTGAGACGGAAGTACCTGAAGCAGCACCTAAATATAAAACCTTTTTACCTGGAGCAATGAATAATTCATCTAAACCACCCATGATACCGGCAGCCAGTTTTGATCTGAAAGGATTCCAGACTCTGTATTCGGTTTTGGTTGGTGGAGCACCTTCTTCTTTGGCTGGTTCTTCGACAGAGATTCTCTTTTCACCATAAACTGAATCACCTGGGGCAATGTTCTTGGTAACTAACAAATCTTCTTTACCTCTGGCAATGAAGACACCGGCATGTCTATGTGGTTCAATGACGACTTTAGCACCACCTCTGGCACCACCTCTACCACCTCTGGCACCACCTCTACCACCACGGTCACCACCAAATCCACCTCTTGAACCACCTCTACCACCGAATCCACCACGGGAACCACCTCTGCCACCACGGTCACCACCAAATCCACCTCTTGAACCACCTCTACCACCGAATCCACCACGGGAACCACCTCTGCCACCACGGTCACCACCGAAACCACCTCTGGAACCACCACGGGAACCACCTCTACCACCTGGAGTGAAAGCCATTATATAATATTAAAAAAGAATTGGTATTAAAAGATAAACTTTTGAAGAAATTGATAAATGTAATTGAAATGTAAAATTATTCAATTATAAGAATCAGTAAATTAATTATGTCCTTGATATTAATGCAGAATGTGTGAGCTCCTTGATTAATGAACAGATAAGAGAGTTCTAATACTGATGGACAATAAAAGATCAAAAGTTAATGACTTGAAAGTTTGATTTAGTAGTTTAAACTAGGTATTAATTTTTTTCTTTCGTATGAAAAAAGAAAAATTTAGAAAAAAATTTTCCTAACCAAAATTCGTTACCCGGGGAGATGAGCCTGCAGAGTTCCGGGGATTAGTAAATCAGCTGACCACATGTGGTTGAGACCGGATCTTGGTAATAATATCACATATCACATAAGCCCTTAGTCAGATTTGTTATCGCCTCGGCTAGCCTCGGCTAAAACCGCATAATTTTTGTACTCCATTTTTTGGTTTCCAGTTCCCGCTTTTCATCAAGATTTGATAAAGACTTTTTAAGCAACGCGTTTCTTCTTTTTGGTTCTTTGTTCTGTTCGCCTGTTTGTTTATCTGAAAGCCAGTGGAGTTACTCACATTACTCTTTTGCCGTTTTCTTCCCTTTATTGTCCACCATGTCCAAGACGTTGAATCAGAAATATACTGAACAATTGCTCAAGAACCCTTTGCTCACCAAATGTCTAACTGGTGCTGTGTTAGCTGCTTTGAATGAGTTGATCGCCACTGTCATTGCCAAAGACTACAAAATCGCTAGCATCTTGAACCAGAAGGTCAAACATCCATTCTCTGCCAAGGTTCCATTGTTTGCATTGTTCGCGTTCTTCGTTAGTGGTCCAATTAATCATTATGGTTTAAAGATTATCAACTTATTGTTTAAACCACCTTTAACTATCAAGAAGAGAATTTCTCAGATCTTGACTGTTTTGTTAACTGCTTCTCCATTATTGAACATCTTGTTCGTCTCGTTTGTCACATTGGTCAATTTGAAACCACAATTGCAAGCCTTCTCAAAAGATGAACTGAAAAGAGCTTTCACCAATGTCAAACTTGCATTGAAAAACTCTTTATTTTCAGTTATCAAATCATCATGGATAACAACTCCAATTGTCTTGACTATCTGTCAAACTTACCTAGAACCTGAATACTGGGTGGTCTTCTCTAATGTTGTCTATTTCATCTTAGGTACTGGTCAAAACACTTTTTTGAAATTGAAAAATGCTAAGAAATATGAATTACAAAAGAGACGAGAAGAATTGAAAAAACAAGTTACAGACGAGACTAAAGAGAAGGAAGCCGCTATCGTTCCTGGCTCAGAGGACGAGAAAACTTCCGCTCAATAGCAATCACAAGGGAAGGAAACTAATGGTAACGAAACGAACAAGAATAAAAAGAACCTACCAAACGATACTATTTTACTACAGAAGCAACTACAAATGCAATCTCAGAGACAACTGGGACTACTCCATCTATTCTTATTTGACTTTAAACAGCTAGCTGGTCTACTGATGTGGTTTTTAGTGTATAAACTGTTGTAATTGGAGAACTTATGCCTGAACTTGCTTATGTAACAATCTCATGAATATATTTTTCGCGTTTTTAGATTTTTTTCTCTTTTTAGAAAAATTGTTGTTTGAAACCAACTGAACTTGATTTGTTTACTCGCTTTTTAAAGTACTAATTGAAGGTTTTTGAGGCTGAAGTTTAATGTGTTTTGGGGTTGGGTTTTGTTGTTCGGTTTATTGGGTTTGATTGCTATTATTTACGTGATTTTTGACCCCTTTTTTTTTTAGTGTGCTTTTTTTTTTGATCGTGTTTGTTCCTGAAATCGATCTCCAGATCAAGGATTATTTATTTACAGTTTGATCTGTCTGATTTTGCATTGGAACTTCACTTAGTGCTACTTTCTTTTGTTCTTGTTGACCACCTCTCAAGAGTCCACACTGAATCATGGCTGGCTCGAAACTGCTTGGTCTGTTGAGATCCATGGATGCAGATCTTATGAATGACGACACGTTAATTGAAAAGAAACGAATCGTTTCTCCAAGTATATCAGGAAGTGAGTCAGGCTCTGTCGTTGTGAACAAGGGTCCTGCTAAGCAGGACATACGACAAAATGGATCAGATCAAGAAGATGGAAATGGACATTCAGATTCGGACGAGGACGATTTCAATGATTATATAATAGAACCACCATTACCACCACCAAAGGAGCTTCATCCAGATAAGTTATACGCGTTGTTTGAGTTCAGTGGGGATGATCCTTCACATTGTGAATTAGAAAGAGACGAACCTGTGACGCTATTGAATGACCAAGATGGTTATTGGTGGTTGATTAGAAAAGAGAATGATGGGAAAATTGGGTTTGCACCAGCAGAATGTTTAGAGACATACGAAGAAAGATTGGCTAGACTGAATTGTTGGAAGAATGAGGAATTGGAGAAGACATCAAGAGAAAATGTGGACGCTTTACCTGTGGACACGAATAAGTCTAAACTTACCCTAAGATCAAACAAATCAGTGACGTTTTCCAGTGATGTTGATATTGCAGATGAAGGAGATGTTGCAGATCATGAGGATGCTGAACCTATATTGCATGAAGATGAGGAAGATGATGGTGAACGAGAAGAGTATGATGATATATATCAATATGAAACTCCGTATGTTGGTGCAGATGATGAAATTGTTAGTGATACCTTCCCAATAGTGACACCATTGACGCTAACTAAAAAGAACAGGGATCTATCGACAAAAAAGAATTTAACTATACCATTTCCAGAATCAGATACAGAAGATACCAGTCCATTAGTTGCACCAAATGCATCATTTTTCAGTCAGGGAAATTATTCGGGATCCATTGGTTCTTATTCTCCATCTTCATCAGAGTTTGAAAGTCCAGAAAATACACCAGCATTGAGTCATAGATCACATAATAGAAAACTATCAATACCCATTGACCAAATCAAGGCCAATATTCCTCAGTCTGCTGGTACCATAAATATTGCAAACAGCATAAAGATGCTTGATGATCTAATGAATGACGAACTGAATAGTGATATCGTGGATGAAGATATGAACTTTGATACCGAAAAGGAGCTTGATTCCAATGATGATAACACATTAAACTATTACAATAACGATCCAAATGATTCTTCAAAATTATCATCGCCTATTGAATTGTCAAATGAGAAGATCTCAAAGAAATCCATATTATCAAATATTACTGATTCCACCTTTGTCAACTCCAACAGCTCGCTGCAACTGAGTCAATCAACAACGATAGATGAGTCAGTAATGATTCATGACTCCCTGTCTACATCAAATCAAAAGTCAGCATCATTACACCCGGCGATTGACCTTATTTATGAAGATTCCTTCTCCAAGATCGACGAACTGGCTGCAAAACTGGAACGTTTAAACGAACTTATGAAATGAATAGCATACTCATGTGACTATACAGTTGTCACGCTTATCGAAGAACTCTTTTTGTGTTTAATATGTATTTAGTGATTTTAGTACTCAATTCAGTAGTCAGTAGCTCATCGCTTACGTCAGCATAGGGTAACTCTTTTTGGCATGTTTTTTTTTTGATATTTTTTTTTTTTGACAGATATTTTTTTTAAACAACAATCTCACCTTTGAAGACGGACATTTGCAGAATCTGAGACCCGTTGTCACGCTGATCATGTCGTGGGAGCCAAATCCAGAATCTGTGGAACAGCTGAAACATGTTTTCGGGGCCACTTTATCCTCGAATCAGGCCGAGAGAGAACAAGCTACCAGTGCTTTAGAACAGGCCAAACTTCAACCAGATTTCATCAATTATCTGCTATACATCTTATGTTTTGACGCGACTGCCACTGCACAAACCAAGGCATCATCTGGTTTGAGTTTGAAGAACACTATCACCAAGAAATTGAAGATTGATCAGCAGAGTTACCTTTTAACCAATATACTGAAGGGTCTTTTCGATGATATTGGTTTGGTGAGAAACATCACAGGGAATGTTATCACCACATTGTTCCAAACATTAGGAACTAAGCATTGGCCAAACATCATTCCCCAATTGTTTGAATTAGCTGAAAATCAATCACATCCAAATGCTCAAGAAGGTGCTACATCCACTATCAACAAAATTTGTGAAGATTCCAGTCATATCTTAAACATGGAGATCAACGGATCAAAACCAATTCAATTCATGATCCCTAAGATGCTCCAATTATTAAATGGTTCAAACCCAATAATTGTTGCCAACTCATTGAGTTCCATCAATCATATAATTCATTTAGATCCACAAGGTGAGATCATTCCAATCGATGCATTGTTAGAGAGACTATTCCAATTGGCAGTTGATTCCAACAAAGATGTTAGACGTAACGTGTGTGCTTCATTTGCTCATATCTTACAGACAAGACCAGAAAAGATTGTTCCTCATTTAGCAGATGTTATCCACTATTCATTGCATACTATCAATGAAGGTGAAGAGGAAGTTGCATTAGAGGCATGTGAATTCTTATTGAGTTTAGCTACAAGTGATCTACCACCAGAACTCTTCATGCCTTACTTACCAACGATCCTTCCTGTGTTGTTGAAGCATATGGTCTACTCAGAAATGGATATTGCCATGATGAATGATAACGATGATGCAGATGAAGAAGATAAAGACGAAGACATCAAACCGACAGTTGCCAAAATCGCTAAAGCCAGCGATGGTCATGGTGCTAAGAGCAGTAAAAACAATGATGATGATAGTGATGATGAAGAAGAAGAAGATGATGATGATGCAGATTTCAGTCCTGAGTGGAACTTAAGAAAGTGTTCAGCTGCTACCTTGGATGTGTTAGCATCTGTCTCACCACAACATGTCCTTGAGATCATCTTGCCTATCTTGAAGGAAAACATCACTTCAAAAGAATGGCCGATTAGAGAAGCTTCAATTTTAGCATTCGGTGCTGTCGCTGAAGGTGGTATTGAATTCGCCTCTACTCAGTTGCCAGAATTAGTCCCTTTTCTAGTTGACAGATTACTAGATCAAGAAGGTCCAGTTAGACGAATCACATGTTGGACATTAGGACGTTACTCTTCATGGATTTGTTCAGAGGCTCATACCGGTGGTTCATATTCAAATTATTTTGTTCCTACTTTCCAATCAATTATGAAATGTTCTTTAGATACGAAGAAGATTGTTCAAGAAGGTGCTTGTTCTTCATTAGCTCAGTTCATTGAAAATGCAGATGCAGAACTAATTCAGCCATTATCGCAAGAGATTTTACAGACTTTTAACTCTTGTTTCCATTACTATAAGAGAAAGAATCTTGTGATCTTATACGATGCCATCCAAACTTTCGTTGAGAAGTGTGAATTAGATGACAAATCAATCATCGCTATTCTACCTCCATTGATCCACAAATGGGAAATTCTTACTGATGATGATAAGGAATTATGGCCATTATTAGAATGTATGTCCTCGATTGCAGCATCATTAGGAGAAAGATTTGCTCCATTTGCTGTTCAAGTTTATGAAAGATCGATCAGAATCTTAAGTCATTGCATTGATATGGATAAGTTGAGTGTCACTGATCCAACTATTCATACCCCAGAAAAGGATTTCATTATCACATCTCTAGATTTGATTGATGGTTTGATCCAAGGTTTAGGTGAACATAGTGGAGAATTGATCAATGACAATCTACTTACTTTATTGATTGAAACATTTAGTGATGAAAACAATGATGTTAGACAATCAGCATATGCATTATTAGGTGATTTAGCCATCTATTTGCCAAATAAATTACAGAACTATTTACAAGATATTATTGGATCAATTGGATTTGAAATTATTTCATCTAACAATAGTCATGAAACTTTTGCAGTTGTCAACAATGCAACTTGGGCCTTAGGTGAAATGGTATTAAGACTAGACATCAGAAATTACTTAGAGAAATTGACTGGTGTTCTAATAGATTTGGTCAATTCACAAGCAATGGACACCGTTCTGGAAAATGCATCCATTACAATAGGTAGAATTGGCATTAAATATGCAGAATTCTTATCTCCACATTTACCAGAATTTGCATTGAGTTGGTCTCGTTGTTCATTATACCTAGAAGATAATGAAGAAAAAGAAACTTCATTCAAAGGGATGTGTATGGTTGTGTTATCAAACCCAACAGGTTTAGACACAGAATCATTAGTTGCATTCATTAATACCATTGCAATGTACCTACAACCAGGTCAACAATTAGCAGAGCTGTTCAGAAAGTTGTTATTAGGGTACAAGGAGATGTTGGGTGACAATTGGGTATTGTTACTGCAACAAGTGAGTGATGGCCTGGAGCTTGTGAATAGATATGGCTTGTAACAATAATATAGATAGATTATAGTATGATACCACACCCATACACCAGCGGTGGATTATGTAACTTCTTGCCTTGTGCCTTGTGAGATTGATTACCTAAGCCAGTTCGGTAACCTCCGGTTGATCGAAACGTTTCTTTTTCTGTGATTGGTTGATAAACATTGCCCGCAAAATATGGCAGATGCATCCACGGTTAATGCGAAAACAGTCTGAAATTTGAGATGAAGCCGAGATCTTATTCGAGTCTGGTATTCTGCGGATTCTCTATCTTCTTATAGGTTTGCTGTTGATTTCTTTGGTGGTTTTATTTACTATTTTTGGTCGTGTGCTGAAATATCATTCCTTATAAGCTTATCAGTCCCAAATCCTGATATTTGTGTCATAAAAAAAGTTTGATTTATTTTGAATTCTAGTTCACTGCTTCAATATTCATAGTTAGCACTCATCAAGATGTCCTGTCGAGCCATCTCCTCCAACAATGTGGTCATCAACAACGCACTCACACCAGCCACGGTCATCTTTTCACTAGAGTCAGGGAAGATATTAGAAATAGTAAATGAGATTGTTCACGATAACGATCCGTTGTTGCAATTATACGATGTCCAGCCAAATAACTACAGAAATGTATCACCGATGTATATTTTACCAGGTCTGGTTGATGCCCATGTTCACTTGAACGAGCCTGGTAGAACAGAATGGGAAGGTTTTGAAACAGGGACAAAGAGTGCTGTCTCAGGAGGTGTTACAACTGTTATTGATATGCCTTTGAATGCCATTCCACCAACAACAAACTTGAAGAATTTTAATATCAAGTTAGATGCTGCTAAGGGCCAACTTTGGTCTGATATTGGCTTCTGGGGTGGTTTAGTTCCTGATAATTTAAGTGACTTGATTCCTTTGATTAATGCAGGTGTTCGTGGGTTCAAAGGTTTCTTAATCGATTCTGGTGTTGATGAGTTCCCAGCTATTGATCAGGAATATATTGATAAAGCATTGAAAGTTGTGGAAGGAAATGATACATTGATCATGTTTCATGCAGAGATGCAGAAAGATGAACAAGTTATTGGTCACTCCCATAACAGCAGTGACAGTGAAGACGAACAATTGTGCAGCGAATATCATGATGACTTTGAATATCTGCACAAAGAGCTAACGGATTCCCAAGTTCAAGGTTTAGCAAGGACTCCAGTTTTAGAACCAGTCCAGCCAAGATATGGTGTTCCATCGGAAATTGTTCATGATCATATGGACTTGAATGAAGAGAAGCTCGCTACACAAGATCACCATATCACTCCATTAGAACAAGCCACAAAGAGGCAACATCAACTGGAGGAGGTTGACCCCACTCACTACTCATCATTTTTAGCATCAAGACCAGATTCTTTCGAAGTCGATGCTATCAAGACCATCATAAAATCAGCTAAGAAAACACCATCAGTCCCACTACACATAGTCCATCTCGCTTCAAAAGATGCAATTCCAATTCTATTCAAAGCGCAGCAGCAAGGTCTAAAGATAACAGCAGAAACATGTTTTCATTACTTATCATTCTTTGCTGAAGAGATTCCAAATGGTTCAACTTTTTATAAATGTTGTCCACCAATCAGAACCAATGAGAACAGACTGAAATTATGGGATGCCTTGAAGAAAAATATCATCACTACTGTTGTTTCTGATCATTCACCGTGTACTCCAAACTTGAAGAAATTGGCCAAGGGTGATTTCTTCTCAGCTTGGGGTGGTATCGCATCTGTTGGTCTAGGACTTCCTGTCATTTTCAATGAAAGTTTGAAACAAGATGATGTTTCGATAATTGATATCGTCAAGTGGACTTGTTACAATACTGCTAAACAAGTTGGTTTATCACATAAGAAAGGTTCAATCAGAGTTGGATTGGATGCTGATTTGGTTATTTTTGATCCATTTGCTAAACAAACCATCACCAATGACAGAGTCTACTTCAAAAATAAATTAACTGCTTATGATGGCAAGGAGTTGCAGGGGGTTGTGTTGGAGACAATTCTAAGAGGAAACTCAGTCTTTGCTTATGATCAAGGATTTTCAGATATTGCATTGGGTAAGACTATTTTGGAGAAGAGAAGTTTGGCATCTAACATCGTTTGAGCTAGAGAAAAGAGGAGTTTTTATAGATACTATGGTTCATGTATTGCTTTTCGCATTTACACACATAGCTTTCATATTTTCGGATACAACATATACTACACTTGATAAATGAAACTATTTCAACTATGATTGTACAAATTGAACTAAATTAAACCAATTGTTTTCTTGAACCCTTGAAAAAATATTGAACAACAGCAACTTGGAACACAGCCATGCCCACAACTAACAACACTTCATAAACTGAGAAATAAAAGATTCTTGATTCCGTTGATCTAACTGTAGATTGATTTCTGTTATTTCTTGTCTTGTAATATTGCATCTTTTTCAAAATAGAGTTCAATTTTGAATCAATTACACCCAGGGAAGTGGTCAAAGTTTTGCCAGCTGGATTCTTAGCTTCAGGGACATCGACTCTGAAATCATTCTCAAAGGTGATTTCAAAATCAACAACTTTATCAGCAAATGTTGACATTTCATTAGAAAAGCAAAATTCGTATTCACCAGGAACATCGGCATTGAAGACCCAATCCCCTTGTCTTTGCTTTGTTTCAGAAGCCACCACTTTCCCATTTGGATTTGTAATGGTATAGTCAATGTCAAATGATCCACCACTTTGAACAGCAAAATAATAACCAACTTGAGATTTTGGTTTATCTGTTGTGATGTAATAGCATTGTTTCTCTTCTGGTTTCAACAAAAAGGTTAACGCGGAACAGTGCACTGTAGCAATGTACAAAAGAGACAGTATCACCGTTCTGAACAACATGGTCTCTCTTCAATTCTGAAAATCGGGAAAGAAACGCGTAATTAAGTCTATTTTAATATCCGATTTGTGTGTCCTTCATAACAAATGATTATGTAATATTTGTATCAGTAATCGGTAAGGCCACTTTTAAGATACGCAAAAGAAGTCACCAATTACAGAAACATCACTGAGGTATTTGAAGCTATAGATGGATCACTTCACTTGGTAAGGAAGAACTTATTAAAGGTATCACTCATGAGTTCCGTATAGACTATAGTTTACAAATTATAAATTACAACGTAAAAGATATATAAATATTTTTTAATGTAGCAAAATCTACCACCATAGTTGGTGTTCTTCTCCTAGTTGGTCATTCTTTTGATTTTGACATGAGTCGAACACCTATTATATCTTTTTGTGAAAGATACCGAACTAGTACTAATATTTTTTTTACGAATTTCTGAGGTTCTTTCCATTTCTGTAAACTCATCAACACAAACACCATAATCAACTGAGAAAGCAATTTATTGCTGTCATCGCAATTTAGATGAGTTTATCCAAAGTCATAACATGAAGAAACAAGACACCGTAAACATTTCTCAAGTCAAGATTGACTGTTCAGGGATTAGATTGAGCTACTATTGATCTATGACCATACTACTACGGTTTTGTGTGTGATTTTAAACAATAGGATGAGTCATGTCATAAGTATGATGTATCTTAAATCTTTGATTCTAATTTTTTGGAGAGTCTAGTATTTAGAGCCACTGCCAGTCAGCAACGCCCAAATGAAAAATCACGTCGCTGCCTTCAATTTATCATAAGCACAGACGCCCATGTATTGTTTTTGGTAAGGGCACGGTATGTGGGAAATTGACACAAAAATGCTTGTTCGGTTTCTATGTTAATTCGAGATAAATTATCCGTCTTCAGTCAATTGCAATTGGGCTGGAGAATATCACAAAGATCCTGGGCCCATCACTCATAAGACTAACACTGACTATCAGGGTTTCGGAGACTCTTTCAGAGGAGACATTCTGCCTTAAAACGGATAAGGAGGCTCGTGTACGGTGGACAAACGAAAAAAAAAAATGAAGGATTTTCAGAAACGTGGTTTAGTCGGAAGGGCACGAGGCACGAGGAGATGAGATTGATTTAAAGTCCAAATATGCAGGCAGCAGGCTCCAGCCTCTCAAAGTTCGAGTATACCGGTGCACTTTCATCGTGTAAAAAAAATTGTCTAATGGAGAAGAAGAACTCTTTTGGTTCAAGGCAAGCACAGAAAGGTACCTCATTTCCAAGAAATCTGCTTAACAATCACTTTTCAAATCTATCAGAACTGCATACAGAAACGTTTTCCAAGATTCTGAAAAGTCTTGGGCAATGAGCAGCCTTATTTCATGCACTTGAATTAATATTATTGCAGTTAATGGATCTCCTGAGTCCTGATCCTCATGTCTAAATTAACTATACCCACGCATGAAGTTTTGCAAACCACATGAACTCCGAATATCATGGGACTGTGAGAGCGGAAAGTATAAATAGGGAGGTGCTTGTCCTTGTCTCAAGTAATCAACCAGTCTTCTTCAGAAGTCACTTCAATTCAAATACTCAAGATGAAGTTCGGATTGTTAGCCACTGCTGCTTTAACAGCTTTACCACTGGTTCAAGCTGCCCCAGTTGAATTAACCACTTATTTATCAGGGAAATGGCCAGCAAATGGTCAGTCACCTAAAGATCAAGACATTATTGATCAAACTTTACACACGTTGACCACCATTTACCATAACTTAACTTCAACCACCATGGATACATGTACCAAATGTAAGAGTGCTTTGGAAGTAGGTAAATCAATTGCATTGACCAGACCGGACTTAGTTTCACCAATCTTCACTAAATGGTGTATTGATAACAAGATCTCATCAAAGAAGAACTGTATTGCTGCTTACTCAAGAAACACTGTCGAAGCTTCATACACTGGTACTGATTTTGCCAATGTTTTACAATTGATGGACCCATGGTCATTAGACGGTGATTACTTCTGTTATTTTAAAGTCAACCAAGAGTGTGATTTGCCAGAATTACCAGAAATTGACTTGAGTAGTCGGTGGCCAGAAAAGCCAGAAAATGCCACTAAAAAAGTTGCTTCTGGTGAAACTTTCAACGTTTTGCATGTCACTGATTTCCATGTTGTTTTAGATTATCAACAAGGTTCTGAAGCCAACTGTACTAATGGTATGTGTTGTGTTTCTCATTTCCAAAACGCCTTACCAAAACCAGATGGCATTGATAACTCAGACTTGAAATTCTATGATTCTTTCTATGATGAAGATGAAGTTTTCCATCAAGGTGATGATGTTACTTCTCAAGTCTTCAATAACAGTGTTTGGGTCCCAGCTCAATCATTCGGTAACTACCATTGTGACGCTCCAAAATTATTAATCAACAGCACGTTGAAATCTATTGTGAACTACACTGAACAGAATGACATGAAATTTGATTTTGTCATTTTCACTGGTGATATTATTGATCATGATGAACTTGCCTACACTGATTATAACATGACCGTTGAAGCTCAAGAATACTTATTCAGAGACTTGAAGAAATACTTCAAAGATACCCCTGTTTACTCTGTTTTAGGTAATCACGATACTTTCCCATATGCTCAAATTAGTTCAAGAGCTTCGGGTTTCAGAAACTTGTATGAGTGGAATGAAGATTTGATGGCTGATTTATGGGTTGGTAATGGTTGGTTACCAACTGAATCTTATGAAGATATTAAGACTCATTACACTGGTTTCTCAATAAAAACTGCAAGAAACTTGAAAGTCATTGCTATCAACTCTAACATCTACTACCAAAAGAATTACTACACCTACTGGAATATGACTGAAAACTACGATACTTTTGAATTCTTTGAATTCTTGATTGAAGAATTAGTTGAATCTGAAAAAATTGGTCAAAAGGTTTGGTTAATTGCTCATATCCCATGGGTTGATTATGATACTTTACCAATCCAAGCTGAAGTTTACAAACAAATCGTTACTAGATTCCAAGACACCATTGCCGGTATCTTTTTTGGCCATACCCATCAGGATGAATTCAATGTCATGTATGCCAATGATAACAAGACCATTGATAATGCTATCTTAAATTCATGGACTGGTCAATCAGTTACTCCATTATCTAACTACAATCCAGGCTGGAGATACTACAAAGTTGATACTGAATCTGCTGAAGTCATGAATTCTTACAACTTTTACACTCAATTGAACACTACCTTAGCTAACAGTGGTGAAGAAGCTGTTTGGGAGTTCGAATACAGTGCCAGAGAAGCTTATGACCCATCTGGTGAATGGCCGGAAGATGCTCCATTAAATTCTACTTTCTGGGCCACTGTCGCTGATGGTATCAAGACCAATATCACTGTTGCTCAAGACTATGCTGACTTCCTCTACAGAAAATCACCATATACTCCAGATTGTTCTAAGGGTAAATGTGATGATTTATGGTGTTATGTCAGTTCTTTCAACATCAACAATTATAACAATTGTACTGAAAGTATTGATTATACTAAACAATAAGTAGGCAGGGTTCCAATCTTATTGCAAAATGTTTTCTTCTTTTCTATCTTTACACGTTGGTGATTGTCCCTCGATTTCTGGACAGCGTCGTGGATTTTTTAAATATTTTTATATACCTTTAGATACTCTTAGATATATATATCATTTTTGTTTCCTACTACCTAGTTGGTACCACTTCAATTGCTTTCTTGTTCATAATTACACCCTGACACGAAACCGAATTGCAAGAGCAAATCGGTCTGTATAGACCAATTAGAGCTTGGTGAGCTGTTAGGAAAGCATCTTTCCTGATTATACCATTCTAGAAACTTTAACGCGATTACTAGGAATCATTATTGTGTAATGCAACAGATTTGATCATAACAGCAATGTTGGAAGGACCAACAATAAAGGACATCGTCAAAAAATCGTATATAAAGGATCTCAAGATCGCAAGTAACAGAATCTTTTGCCACTGTACTTTAACAACACAAAAAGATCGAATAACAATGCCATTAGAAGGAACTCAATTACCAGTCAATCATACTTTATACTACATCAATGCCAAAACCGGTGAACCAACCCCATTAGAAACTTCAGAGCTTGCTAAGAAAGGTACAGAAGTCGTTATTGTTGGTGTCCCAGGTGCATTCACACCACCATGTACTGAGAAGCACATCCCTGGATACATCAAACTACTTCCAAAATTTAAAGAGAAGAATGTTAAGGTGATCATCGTTAACAAAGACAATGTCTTTGTTCAGAAAGCATGGGCTAAGCAAGCATTTGGTATTGAAGGTGAAACCAAACAGCAAGAAATCATCTTTACTAGTGATCCAAACTTGCAATTCATCAGATCCTTGAAACAATGGACCCCTGAAGCTGAGCCATTGGGTGAAACATCAAGCCGTTTTGCAATTGTTGTCAAAAGTGGTGAAATCACTTATTTGGGTAGGGAAAAGGCAGTTGGCGATGTTGACGTTTCCTCTGCTGAAGAAGTCTTGAGACATTTATAAGGTGTGAGTCCAGGTGAGTAGTGGATAACACTCTCAACTTTTGGAAACGGAAGATGGATGTATAGTTTTTAACGAGTAACACCACAATCATGCTTTGTTTACTTTTGTTACGTAACCTCCCCAATTACACCCAGACACCTTGGTAAACAAGCCATTTTAACCCAATCTCATAGCTAACACATTTCAAAACAGTCTCAGTCAAAGGCCTCCAATTCCTCACCAGACCATGTCATTGCCGCTGGAGAATGAAGAGGAGAATCTCTGGGTTGAGATCAGCCAGAGCAACATGATACCCAGTGAGCAACTTGTCCTAAAACCACCAGTCAAGAAGACTGCATCAACCTTCAAACCACAACCACAGACAATATCTCAGGGTGTCCAACGATCCGATTCACAATCAAAGAAGGTCTCATTCATTGAAGGTAATGTGAAGGATTTGATATTTGGTACTTGTATTGTCAACTTCCATCATCTGAGAGGTCCAGAGATCGAATACTCTATCTTTGAGAACGGATTGAAGTTAGACACAGCTAAGCTTTGGCCATTCTTACCATTCCAAGCATTACCAGACAATGCGCATTCATTTGAAGAGACATTCTCTTATTTCACTTTGAATTACCTAGATTCGACGTTGTTTGCTATATCGTGTGCTAGACAGATCAAATCTGATGAATTGTTGGAAAAGGATGATGATGTGACTAGATCATCTGTTCAGAAGGCGATAGTGTTGATTTTGAGACAACCGATCTTTGGAAAGATAAAGACGAAGTTAAGCATTGTCACTAATTCTTTCTTTGCACAGAAGAACTTCAATGATAGAAAAATTGTGGAGATACTGTTCAATAATCTACAGAATATCTATAATGAAGACCTGAATTATCTTGATGAAATGGACTTTTACTCTGATTTGTCTATATGTGATATACTGTTGACGTTCAAGAAGAACACTTTGGTCATTTTGAAGGCCTTGCTACTAGAAAAAAAGATTGCATTTTACTCATCAAATCCTACAAAATTATGTCAATATGAGATTTCGTTCATTTCATTAATCCCTAATCTAATCAACAATTTATTGGATTGCTCATCACCTGAATTACACTCATATTCAGATTCATTACAAACAGCAACATCTTTTCAGACTAGAGACAGGAACTCAGTACTGAAATTTGCAGGATTGCCATTACAGATATTTGGAAAGGGTGGTGTTTTTCAGCCTTACCTACCTTTACAACAATTTGATGGCTTGAAGAAGATTCAATACTACATGATCGGTTCATCAAATGCATTGTTACTTAATAACAAGGCTAGATTTGGTGTTGATGTGCTGATAAATATAGATGCTGGCTCCATTGATATATTAAACACTGACTTGACTCAGCCATTGAATTTAACTTCATATGACAAGAAATGGATGTCACAGCTGGTTACTGCTACAACCAATTATAATCAACAGTCATCTAGCAACACTGGATTTATTGGCTCAGATGATTACATTAGACTACAGTTTGAGGATTACTTCCTTGGTTTACTGTCCTCAGTCAAGTTTAGCAATTTTTTGAATAAGTTTAATAATGGGGAGCTACCAAATGATCAGATGGCACCATACAAATTGTATGATACAAATCAATCAAAACATTTCAATTCTGCTTTTGTGCTAAGTTGGGAAAAGACATCGAATTACAAACTGTTCAACGATAAGACTGATGACCATATTTTCGATGTTTTTGAACCAAAGCACTTATACTCTGAAACAATCCATGATTATAATTCAATTAAGAACTCTATCTCTGAGAAGTTCCAAATGTTGAAGTTCGAGAACAAGAAAACAGAGTCCAATGACCCACATCATAATAAGAAGGTGAAGAACAAGAATGAGGGAGAGATAAGTAGAGAGAACCTAAAGTTAAAGACCGGTGACTTACAACAACCAGAAGGGAGAACCAAAAAGTCCAGCAGTTCGCCAAGTTCGAGAATTTGGGGCTGGTATAATAAGAACATTAAAGATAAATAGATTACATAGATCAAATCTACTTACAGATATCCTGATGACCGTTAATGCTGACATCTCATTACCAGTAGTTCTATTTCATCAGATTTGTACCAGCCAACTGTTTTCCGGAATTGATAAATTAGAATATCTTTCTGAGCTCATTCACAGTGCGGCTTGAGATGTTCCTCGATACACTTCACATGCTCTTGATCATTTATTTCTATTGACAGTGGATTTTGTGTCACAAAACCATATCTGGTTCGGGCCGCACGACAAGACTTTTACCCGGATTGTTGTGAATTAGTGTGTCTCATACCAGCTCAGCCATAACAACTGGCAGGGACTTATAATTACTAGCTGGTTTGATGCTTAACTAACCCAACTACTTCTTTTGTCCACCAGAATCAAAGTTCTGAGATGTGCTTTTTCATTAATATAATCAATTATCAATGTCGGAGGCAACGAGGGCCATTCAGGTAGGGCGATGCCAGATGATCCTTATGGCAATTGGTGTCTGTACCAAACAGTACATCAGTCTCTGTGAGAGATCTATCCAGATCCTGTGTTATTTGTTGTTTTTATCCTACGGGCTGGCTTTCTGGGTTTTCTTGCATAACGCATGTTCTTCCATATCTTTTGATGTGCAACTCATCGGCGATGCCTTCCACAGTCATCACCATTCCATTAAAGCATGCCTATTAAGACTTGGACAACATGCTAAAATCGAATTCGAGCCTTGAGGCAGAACTTAGAAGATTCGCTTCTTAGACGTGACTATCTGATAATGAAGAGAAACGTGAAACAGCTGAGAACAGACTTGATTGCAACTCAAAAGAAGAAGTTGGTATTATCGGAAGAAAACTTCAGTCGTGCCTATTATGGGCTACAGTGTACTCCCAGACTCAGAGTATGATCCATGACCAAAGAACTCAGTATTATGGAAAGCTACAGGAAAGGCGTTTTAAAAATAGTAAATAGACATAAGATCGTTGCAATCTTGCACAGCCAAAATTTTGCTTCGCATTAGTAATGATAAATTATCAATTTTCCGAGAAATAAATTCGGTTTCGTTATCAATTAAAACACATCACCAACAAGCGCTCCATTTGGTCAATTCCTGCCGTTGTCGCTCAGTTTTACACTCCTTATCTCGTCACTGTCTTACGAAGATCCTGAGCCAATTTTTCTGATCCTGAAACTGCTGTGTCTTGTTGAACTATGAAGCCTTTGCAGTTTATCAACCAGGCGTTTGCCACAGATGAGAATAGTCGTCTTCAATCAGGAATTGGCGCTGAAGAAGCAGTCACTGCTGCGTTGAAGTACGACGCTGGCTCTATTGATTCCCTGAAGAAGAAGGTGATCGAAAAGGCATGTTACTTTTGTCATGACAAAGAAGGATGGGGACCTTTGTCTTTCAAATATGCAGATTTTACAATTTGTTTCATTAATGGTGGGCTATTTTCAGCTATCAACTTGATCATGTTGGTGCTTGGTGCTAAAGTACTCTACACATTGAAAAATTCCAATGTTGAAGCCAAATTCAGAAAAGGCTGGGTATTCCATTCCAGATTATTACTGATCGTTGGACAGTTCCTTATCTATCTATTCATTGCCACCACAAGCTACAACCAAAACTTCATTGATGACTGGAAATTCATTCAGCCGGTGTTTCAACTTGCTGCTTTCTTGGTCTTGTTCCATGTTCAGATCTATGAATATAATCAATCATTTCAAACACATTCACTTGTTCTATTCTATTGGTTGATGTTAACTTTGTTCAGTGCTATCAGAGTCTTACATTTACAATTGAGATCAGAATTTGATGATTACTTCATTGCTTCCGTTTTCTCATTAATCATGTCATTCTTTTCATTGTTAGTCAATTGGTTACCGGAAAAACCTTTAATTTATCAAAGCTTGAACGCTGCCAAAGAGGAGAATCCATATGATTATGCTGATTTGTTCGCAATGGTGACTTTCAGTTGGATGACACCATTGATGAAGAAAGGTTATGCTCAATACTTGACTGAAGATGATTTACCAGTTCTATCAAAACAATTCAAATCCAAGTTCAACTCAGATAATTTTGAAAATCAATGGGAAAGCATCTTGAACAAGTACAACAAACCTTCATTAGGTTGGTCATTGATTCATACATTTAAATTTGAGTTAATAATTGGTGTTCTCTACAAATTATTACAAGATATATTACAATTCAGTCAACCGCTCCTATTGAAGTATTTGATTAAGTTTGTTAACACTTACAATTCTGACCAACCGGAGCGTATCTCCAAGGGTTTCATGATTGTCTTGGGTATGTTCTCATTATCCGTCATTCAAACCTGTTTCTTACACCAATATTTCTGGAACTTGTTCAATGTTGGTATGAACATCAAATCTTCTTTGATTGCCACTTTATACAGAAAATCGTTGAAGTTATCTAATGAAGAAAGAGGTAAAAGGGCTACTGGTGATATTGTTAACCTGATGTCTGTTGATACTCAAAGATTGCAAGAGTTGACAAACATGGGTACTTTTATAATCTCTGGTCCTTTCCAAATTGTATTATGTTTGACTATGTTGCACAATTTATTAGGAAAGAGTATGTGGGTTGGTGTCGTCATTATGATCATTTGTATCCCATTAAACTCCATGATTATGAGAGTGATGAAAGCATTACAAAAGATTCAAATGAAAAATAAGGATGAAAGAACAAGAGTCATTTCTGAAATCTTGAACAATATCAAATCATTGAAGTTATACGGTTGGGAACAGCCATATAAAGAAAAATTGAACTTTGTTAGAAATGAAAAGGAATTGAAGAATTTAAGAAGGATGAGTCTGGTTACAGCATTGGCTAATTTCCAATTCACATTAGCACCATTTTTAGTCTCATGTTCTACTTTTGCTGTCTATGTTTTCTGGGAAAAGAAGCCATTAACTACTGACTTGGTCTTCCCTGCGTTATCACTATTCAATCTATTGTCTTTCCCATTAGCTGTCTTACCAATGGCTATCACATCCTTCGTCGAAGCTCAGGTTGCTATTGGTAGATTGACTTCATTCTTGACCTCTGAAGAGTTACAAAATGATGTTGTTAAGTTTCATGACAAGTCTGAAATTCCAGAAGATAATGTCACTGTCAAGATCAGCAAAGGTACCTTCTTGTGGCAAAGAACTCCAACTTACAAAGTCGCCTTAGCTAATGTCAATTTCCAAGCTAAGAAAGGTGAGTTGACTTGTATTGTTGGTAAAGTTGGTTCTGGTAAATCTGCATTGATTCAATCCATATTAGGTGATTTATTGAAAATTGATGGTACTATTGATATCTATGGTAATGACTTAGCTTATGTTTCCCAACTTCCTTGGATCATGAATGGTACTGTTAAAGAAAATATCTTGTTTGGTCATAGATATGATGAGAAATTCTACCAAAAGACCATCAAAGCTTGTGCATTATTATCTGATTTCAAAATCTTGAAGAATGGTGATCAAACCTTGGTTGGTGAAAAGGGTATTTCTTTATCTGGTGGTCAAAAAGCTAGATTATCATTAGCTAGAGCTGTCTATGCTCGTGCTGATATTTACTTATTAGATGATCCATTAGCTGCTGTTGATGAACATGTCGGTAAACATTTGATCAACCATGTGTTGGGTCCAAATGGTTTATTAGCTTCAAAGACCAAGATATTAGCCACTAATAAGATTTCTGTTTTACCAATTGCTAATAGTATTAGTTTGATTGTCGATGGTGTCATTACTGAAACTGGTTCCTTCGAAGAAGTCACTAAAAATCCAGAATCCGGTTTGAGTTTATTGATTAGTGAATTTGGTCATTCTCATGAAGAAGAAGAAGAATCTGAAAACCCAATTGAAGAAATCATTGATGAAGCAGTTGATGGTGCTAATGAGATTCTCTCATCTGAAGATAGCTCTGACTTAAGTGGTACCGATGCAATTAGTTTGAGAAGAGCTTCTGTCTCTACTTTAAGAACCATTAGATTCTCGGATGATCGTGAAGATGGTAAAGAAACTCAAAGAGAGGGTCGTGAGCAAGGTAAAGTGAAATGGAACATCTACTGGGATTACTTCAGAGCTTGTAACACCAAGTATATTGCAATCTCAGGTGTTTTTGTCTTTATCCTTATCCCACAATTGTTGAACGTTGCTACCAATGTCTGGCTGAAACACTGGTCTGAAGTCAATACTGAATTAGGTAACAATCCAAATTCAGGTTATTATCTTAGTATTTACACTTTGTTAGGTGTTGGTGGTGCTGTTGCTATCTTTTTCCAAGCTATTATCTTATGGCAATGCTCTATTGAAGGTTCTAAAAAATTACACAATGATATGGTGAACTCCGTTGTCAGAGCTCCAATGAGTTTCTTTGAATCTACTCCAATTGGTAGAATCTTGAACAGATTTTCTAATGATATTTACAAGATTGATGAAGTGTTAGCTAGAACCATTTCCCAATTTTTGGTCAACACAGTTAAAGTCTTTTTGACTTTCGTTGTTATCATCTATTCCACATGGCAATTCGTTTTCATTATAATCCCAGTTTTGGTCATTTATGTCTATTATCAAGGTTATTACATGCAAACTTCAAGAGAATTAAGAAGATTAGATTCTTTAACAAGATCACCAATCTTTGCTCATTTTCAAGAAACGTTAGGTGGCTCTTCCACTATTAGAAGTTTTGCTCAAACTGCTAGATTTGAACATATCAATCAATCAAGAGTTGATAATAACATGAGTGCATATTTCCCAAGTGTCAATGCTAATAGATGGTTAGCTGTCAGATTGGAATTCTTAGGTTCTATTATCATTTTAAGTGCATCTGGTTTAGCTATCTTAACTTTAAAATATGGTCATATTAGTGCTGGTCTTGTTGGTTTAAGTGTTAGTTACTCATTAGTTGTGACTCAATCATTGAATTGGATTGTTAGAATGACTGTTGAGGTTGAAACCAACATTGTTGCTGTTGAAAGGGTCAAAGAGTATAGTCAATTGGAACCAGAAGCACCAGAAATTGTGGAACCTAGACCACCATCAGACTGGCCAAGTAAAGGTGAGATTGTTTTCAATAACTATTCCACCAAATATAGACCAGACTTGGATTATGTGTTGAAGAACATCAACTTGACCATAAAACCACAAGAAAAAGTTGGTATTGTTGGTAGAACTGGTGCTGGTAAATCATCATTGACATTAGCATTATACAGAATCATCGAAAAAGTTGCTGGTGAAATTTTGATTGATGGTATTCCAATTGACTCTATTGGTTTAGTTGATTTAAGACATCATTTGTCTATTATTCCACAAGATTCTCAAGTGTTTGAAGGTACGATTCGTGAAAATATTGATCCTACCGACAAATACACAGATGATGAAATCTGGAATGCTTTAGAGTTATCACATTTGAAAGATCATATTTTAAGTATGAGTGAAGATAGTGTTAACAAAGAAAAGGGTAAGAGTGGATTAGATGTTGAATTAAGCGAAGGTGGTTCCAATTTATCTGTTGGTCAAAGACAATTGATGTGTTTGGCAAGGGCATTATTGATTCCTTCAAAGATTTTGGTGCTAGATGAAGCCACTGCAGCCGTAGATGTTGAGACTGATAAAATCTTACAAGAAACCATCAGAAAGGAGTTCAAGGACCGTACCATTTTGACCATTGCTCATAGATTGAACACTATCATGGATAGTGATAAGATCATTGTGTTGGACAAAGGTGAAGTTAAAGAATTTGGTTCTCCAGAGAACTTGTTGAAGAACAAAGATGGTCTGTTCTATTCTTTGGTTAACAGTCACAAAGACGAGAATTCTCACGAGTAGGTTAACTCATATTCATATTAGTATAGAATCTTTGTAAAGTTTTGTATTTTATACTGTGTAGGCAGAGATCGTATGAAAGTGGCCCTACAAATATCAAGAAATCGGTAGGAGCACTATTATCATTGTAATCATGTAAACCGTTTCAGTTGGCTTCACCACGTCTGCCCGTTATTAGTGCCAGAAATTGACCAGTTGCAGCATATGTCTCAGGTAATGTACGCCTCTTGTGTGAATAATGGAAAATTCTGGTTCTCTGGAAGTATTTGCTGATGGTTTCTCATGTGCGGCCGAAAAAAGTATAGGTATTAGGGAGATTTGCATAAACGTGGTTTAATTGAGAACCAGGCAGAAAATAGAGGATGCGTGTGATGTAAATTTTTCACAGGGTCCTTTTTATCACGGTTGTGTGGTCGAGAACTGTGGATCTGATGAATTGTAAACAATTCAGGGTCTCGTTGCACCCTCATTCAACCCAAGAAAGGTACTCAAGCCACTGAAACCTGTGACTTATACGTATCTCATGAAACGGAAGTCACAGAACAGAAACGTTTTCCAGCCTTAAATAAAGGTCAAAAGTCTTGGTTGTGGTTTAATCAATTCGATGCACAAGGAGTTTCGAACTGCAGGAACTCCCGTCCCCGTCACAAGTTACAACTGCGTTGAGGGAGCTGTATCTCATGGAAAAGTATAAAAGGAGGTTCCCATCTCTTTGAATATCATTAAGGCATCTCCAGTCCTCATTTCATTAGCTCAATTCAATTCTAAGAATGAAGTTTGACTTACTAGCCACTGTTGCATTCGCTGCTTTACCACTAGCCAGTGCAGTTCCTGTGGAATTGACTGCTTTCTTGTCTGAACAATGGCCAGCCAATGGTCAATCTCCAAAGGATAAAGACATCATTGCTCAAACTTTACACACTTTGTCAACTATTTACCAAAATAGAACCTCCACTACTTTAGATGCATGTACCAAATGTAAAAGTGCTTTGGAAATCGGTAAATCAATTGCTTTAACCAGACCAGATCTTATTGGTCCGATCTTTACTCAATGGTGTATTGATAACAAAATTGCATCCAAGAAAACATGTACCACCTCATACTCAAGAAACACCGTTGAAAGTGCTGTCACTGGTACTGATTTTGCTAATGTCTTGCAATTAATGGATCCATGGTCATTAGATGGTGATTACTTCTGTTACTACAAGATCAACGAATGTGAATTACCAGAATTACCAGAGATTGATTTAAGTGAGTGGTGGCCAGAAAAGCCAGAAAATGCTACTGAGAAAGTCACCTCTGGTGAAACTTTCAATGTTCTGCATATTTCTGATTTCCACGTATCATTGGATTATACCATTGGTTCTGAAGCTAACTGTACTAATTCTATGTGTTGTGTTCCTCATTTCCAAAACGCCTTACCAAAACCAGATGGTATTGATTACTCAGACTTGAAATTCTATGATTCTTTCTATGATGACGATGAAGTTTTCCATCAAGGTGATGATGTGACTTCCCAAGTCAATACAAGTGTCTGGTCTCCAGCTCAAGCTTTTGGTAATTACAATTGTGATTCTTCCAAGTTATTGGTCAACAGTACTTTAAAATCCATTATGAAGTACAAAGAAGAAAATGGTCTTGATTTTGATTTTGCCATCTTCACTGGTGATATTATTGATCATGATGAAATCATGCACAAAGACTATGAAACCACCGTTGAATCCCAAGAATTCATCTTTAGAGACTTGAAAAAATACTTCAAAGATATTCCTGTCTTTTCTGTTTTGGGTAACCATGATACTTTCCCATATGCACAATTGAGTTCTCATGCTTCAGGTTTCAGAAATTTGTACGAATGGAATGAAGATTTGATGGCTGATTTATGGGTTGGTAATGGTTGGTTGCCAGCTGAGAACTTACAAGATATCAGAACCCATTACGCTGGTTTTGCTGTGAACACCACCAGAAACTTGAAAGTCATTTCCATGAACTCAAACACATACTACCAAAAGAATCACTACACCTACTGGAATATGACTGAGAACTACGACACTTTTGAATTCTTGAGATTTGTTATTGATGAATTAGTTGAATCTGAAAAAGTAGGTCAAAAAGCATGGTTGATTGCTCATATTCCATGGGTTGATTATGATACTTTACCAATCCAAGCTGAAATCTATAAGCAAATTGTCACTAGATTCCAAGACACCATTGCCGGTATCTTCTTTGGTCATACTCACAAAGATGAATTCAATGTCTTATATGCCAATGACAACAAGACCATTGACAATGCCATCATGAGTACCTGGACCGGTCAATCCATCACTCCTTATGTCCAAGTCAACCCAGGTTGGAGATACTACGAAGTTGATACTGGCTCCAAGGAAGTCATGAACTCTTTCAACTTCTACAACCAATTGAACACCACTTTGGTCAACGAAGGTGACGAACCAGTCTGGGAATTCGAATACAGTGCCAGAGAAGCCTATGATCCATATGGTGAATGGCCAGCAGATGCTCCATTAAATGCTACTTTCTGGGCCACAGTCGCTGATGGTATTAAGAACAACTTGACCATTGCCCAAGATTACACCAACTTCCGTTTCAGAAAGTCTCCATATGCTCCAGACTGTACCAAAGGTGGTAAGTGTGAAGGCTTGTACTGTGCTGTCACTTCTTTCAACATCAATCATTTGAATGATTGTACTGAGAAGGTTGAGTACAAACAATAGGTTGGCAGGTTTCCAAGTGATTGTTGCTGATAGATATTCTCAAAATCATCCTAGATTTTTATTTTTCGTTGAATAACCGTGCTAAATGGCTCTCCTAACCTTCTGAGTCCATTCTTTGCTTTCGATACTTTTATATATTACCTTTTATTAGACTTTTCACTTTTTGTAGATTTTTTTGTGCTGGCTTATCTTCATTATGGGGAGTCACCATTTCGGTACATCTCATGCTATAGCGGTCAGAATTACACAGTTCAAAAACTACAAGAAAGAATCCAATTTATGGAGCAGAGACACCAACGACCTGAGCTCTCTCTCCTCCAATTGCACCTCCTAGGCCACCTTAATTAACATTCCACCGGGTTTGAATGATGTCATAACCAAATTCCACCGAAAAAGTCAAAAAATAAACAAAACGTCGATATTTCCTATATCACTACTCTCGAATTCAAACCGAACAAAACGCAAAACTGGTGCTCCCTGTTGGTCCATCTCTGCCGCCTGTCTAGTCGCCAAGCGAATCCAATCCCGCTACTGTCCTTTTTGCCGCTCTTTTCTGAGTAACTACCCGCCTTTTTGCCGTTTCGAAAGTACGAAGTGTGGTTCCCTTACCCTAAATAATAGAATAACCTCAGAATAATTATCAACATGTCACAGGAAGAATTCGTCAGAACCCAGATATTCGGGACCGTCTTCGAGATCACGAACAGATACTCTGACCTGAACCCCGTCGGGATGGGTGCCTTTGGGCTCGTGTGTTCTGCAAAGGACAAGTTCACGGACCAGAACGTTGCTATCAAGAAGATCATGAAACCGTTCTCAACCCCTGTTTTAGCTAAGAGAACATACAGAGAGTTGAAGTTGTTGAAGCATTTGAGACATGAGAACCTGATCACGCTGGAAGATATCTTCATCTCCCCATTGGAAGACATTTACTTTGTTACTGAGTTACAGGGTACAGATTTACACAGACTATTAACCTCTAGACCATTAGAGAAACAATTCATTCAATATTTCCTGTATCAGATCCTTAGAGGGTTGAAATATGTTCATAGTGCAGGTGTCATTCACAGAGATTTAAAGCCATCAAATATCTTAATCAATGAGAATTGTGATTTGAAAATTTGTGATTTTGGTCTTGCTAGAATTCAAGATCCTCAAATGACAGGTTATGTTTCAACAAGATATTACAGAGCTCCAGAAATCATGTTGACATGGCAAAAGTATGATGTTGAAGTGGATATTTGGTCTGCTGGTTGTATATTCGCTGAAATGATCGAAGGTAAACCGTTATTCCCTGGTAAGGATCATGTTCATCAATTCTCGATTATAACGGAATTATTAGGTTCCCCACCAGATGACGTTATTGATACAATTGCATCTGAAAATACATTGAAGTTTGTTGTTTCATTGCCAAAGAGAGAGCCAGTTCCATTAAGTGAAAGATTCCAAAATGTTGAACCCGAAGCTGTTGATTTGTTAGAAAAGATGTTGGTGTTTGACCCAAAGAAAAGAATCACTGCTGCTGAAGTATTATCACATCCATACTTAGCACCATATCACGATCCAACTGATGAACCTGTCGCCGCTGAAAAGTTCGATTGGAGTTTCAATGATGCTGATTTACCAATTGATACTTGGAGAGTTATGATGTATTCTGAAATCCTGGATTTCCATCAAGTTGAAAACAACACAAATCAATAATTGTATCTTTGATAAGATTGTGTGGTCTTCGTGATCGTTTGTCTGTTTGCTTGTTTGTCTGTTTCTTTCTTCATCTATATGTTCCAATTTGAAATTGGTGTTAATCCCTAAACTTGTGTAATGTTATCAATGAATATAACTATAATGAATGGTAGTTTCATCGAAGTTATGCAATATTCAGTTTCTACTAATTTCTGGTGTTGACCATGGACCTAATTTTGGAAATTGAAAGGAAGGCTGGAGTGATAAAGCAAACATTACAACACTACTGTCTATGTTTATGGTAATAATCAATTACTATCATGAAATATCTAAAATGCAAATGACTCTGTATAGTAGTCAATTCTAACTGTGGACTCTTTAATTAACTCACCAACTGCCTTTCTAGAAGAGTCGGTGAATGAACCAGGACCACTACTTATAAATGTGGTTGAATATTGTAAATCTGTTGCTTTCACAATCAAATCAACAGATGGTCTTTCATTATTGAACAATTGGAAAGAAACAGATGCTTGTGTTAATAATGGGTATGTTTTGAGCAACTCTATTAGTTTATCACTATCATTATCTTCCGTGATATAAACATCTAGAATGACATTGTTCTCTATTAGGTATGCCATATCTTGATAAAACATCTCAAAATAGTCCAAGTTTCTAATGACCCAACAGAACTTGATATGTTGCTTGTAAGCAGATTTCTTTTCTTGATTCTTTTCAATGATTTCAACAGCTTGTGAATAACTTGGAGTGAAACCAACACCTGCTGATAAGAACACATATTGCTCATGAGTGTTTAATGGGACACGATGACCATATGGACCTTCAGTAAGGACATTCATCAGTTTGGATTGCTTTTCATTGTTGTCCATAACTTGTTTGATCTTCTTGGTGATACCTTTGTGTGCTTTGAAGACAATAGCATAACAGTGTTCTTCACCTTGTCTCTTTGATTTCATCATTGAAAATGGATGTGATTGATAGAATCTGAAACCTTGTAGGAAGTAATAATAGTTGAAGCAACCACCATAGTAGTAATCATTATGTTCATTTGGTTTTGGAACCAACACTCTAATCAAACCTTGATCCATATTGGAGACTTTGGCGACTTTAACACCACCATTCCATAAGATTAACAAAAATCTCAAGATTCGATCATAACCCCAAATAGCAATAGTTGCATAAATCCATTGCATCCAACCAATGGTGTTACAATGGTACCACATAGTGACAATAAACACAATCCCTAAAGACTTATGTAACACCAAGAAGAACTCATATGCCATTTCTCTGAAGAACAGACTTGCTTGAAATGTCATCAAGAACACAATAACAGTACCAGCAATACCATACTGCCAATATGGATCCATTGCCCAAGCTGAATAATCACCTTCAACAACAACATAACTAGTCCATGCAGCAGAATGAATCAATGCTTGGATCGCAACACCATAGGCACACCATTTATGAAATTGCATGAATGTGGAGATTGGTAAACCTGTTAATGTGATGAAAGGATTATTTCTGATCCCAAAGAAGAATGTTGGTGGGATCAATGCAAATGAATTTAGACCCGTTCTATAGCCTATTAAGTCCATTAATTGGTAAAATCTGGAGTTTTGGTATTGATTTGGTAACTCGATGGCATACCCTGTTGTTGAGGCAAGGATCATATAAATGACATATAGCCCAATGATTATGGTTTCCATACCGGTTGGAAATTGGATTGGCCAGAATCCAAGGAAATTAACTCTTGAATTTGATAATAGATTGGAGATTGTGAAGTTATATCTTAACTTATTGGAGAAATTTGAAGTGAATTTGGATTTCTGTAAGTTGATGAATTTGATGATAAAATGTCTAGAGAAGTTGAATAGGGTGGCCACTAGGATAACGAAGGCCCAATAGAAGATGAACCCCCATTGATAAGCCTGGGATCTGACAACTTGGGCATAAATATGGTTAAATGATCGTTTTGGATATGCGAATTGTGTCTGGTTGACAGATACCGGATGATGCAGCTCATTCTTGATATCCTGTTCAGTGGCTTCTTGTAAATAGGAAGTAGCGTTCTCCTGGTGCCACTTCATAACATCAAGTGGTATATCCAAGTGTGCTTTGGCGATACAACGACTTCTGACATGTTCGTATGCGTGATCAATGACAGCTCTGTTCTTACCCTCACTTTCAAAACAGTTTGTTACTGAACCCAGCCAGTTAACATTCCGGCAACGGCAATTGTATGCTTTGGCGTTATTGGAAGTGGTGTTGCAGCCCCAGTCAAGACCTTTCATGTAGTAGATGCACTGTGTGGCCAAGACAGAGTCGATGATGGTGATGGCCTGGGTGTGGGGTATGAGGACCGAAAGGAGTGTGAGAATGGGTATGAGCTTCATGGTGTGTGGTGGCCGTGTGTGTTGGACTGGTGATATCAGCGTGTCAGAAGTCAGAACTAGAAGAGTGGGATTTGGTGGTTTATATCTCGTTTTGATGTGGTTCTTTTTTATTTGCTCACCTGCATATTTTAGTATTGTTCAGAAATGACGGGAATTCATGGGCTGTTTGTGGAGATAAGTGGAGGGTGTGTTGTTGGCACTGGCACTGACTACTATTGAGCTATGCTTTAACCCGTGGCTATGACAGTGAGGTAAATGCTTCGTTGTTGTAAAAGTACAAAAGTTAAGTAAATATTGTGTGGTACATAAAAGGCACAAAACATACAGACAAATCACATTTATCTCCCTTGGGGAAGAGTGCGTACTGTATGGTATGAGAACTCAGAATTCGGAACCTCGACCTGTTCTATGAGAATGATCGATCTGGTCGCTGGGCCCTTTACCAAATTAGTGTTCAACGGTCAAATGAAAAATGCGCAAATTACTCAATTCTCATGTGAAAAAAAGCCCTTGAAAATGAGCACAATTTATCCCCATATCCAATCAAAACGGGCTGTTTATTCTTAACCTCCTGAATCTGCGCTTCCGTTCAGCGTATTTGCTCATTGTTCGATCTGATAAGATTATTTATGTCTCGACCCGATCCGGTAATATTCGGGGCGATGAGCTGAAATATTTTTCAAAGAGGTTTCGTTAACTATGCGAGCGTCTCTGTCTGAACAAGTTGCAGCTTTTGACACAATGAAGGTCGTTGCTTTAGTCTCTGGGGGTAAAGACTCATGTTTTAATATTTTGCATTGTCTGGCCAATGGGCACCAGGTTATTGCGCTGGCGAATTTGAAGCCTGCAGATTCAGAAGTTCAGGAACTTGATAGCTTTATGTTTCAGACCGTGGGTCATGATGCTTTGGATCATTACTCTGAGTGTTGTGATTTGCCAATGTATAGAGGTTTGATCACTGGTTCCTCTGCAAATCAGGAATTGGAATACAAAAAGACAAAAGATGATGAGATTGAGGATCTTTATAAGTTGTTGAGTGAAGTTAAATCAAATCATCCAGATGTTGAAGCAGTTTCAGTTGGTGCCATCTTGTCGTCATATCAGAGAACAAGAGTTGAGGATGTTTGTCAGAGATTGGGATTGACTTCATTGGCTTTCCTATGGCAGAGGAACCAACTAGAATTGATGCAAGAGATGGTTAATTCTTCAATGGATGCTAGATTAATTAAAGTCGCAGCTATTGGATTGAATAAGAATCATTTGGGTAAGAGTTTGAAAGAGATGTTCGCTACAATGATTAATTTAGATATGAAGTTTGGTGTGCATATTTGTGGGGAAGGTGGTGAATTCGAGTCATTGGTGCTCGATTGTCCATTCTTTGTTAAGAGGTTGGAAATTGTGGAATCGGAGGTTATTGAATCTGGTAATGATGTTTCTTATTTGAAACCAACTGAGTTCAAAGTCATTGAAAAAAGCATCGAAGCTGACGATGAGTTCCATAACATCAATTCAACAGATGTTGAATGGTCCAAATTCGTTCCAAAACATCCAATATTAAATGAATCATTTCAAGAAGTTTATGATAACTTGAAATCATCAGTCAACCCAACCGAAGAATCATTCGAATCAACTCCAGTCCAGTTTCTTCACTCTCCAGCCGCAGTCATCAAGACCATCAGTAACAAACTATTTGTCTCAAACATCACATCAACAAAACCATCAGTCGAAGATCAAGTCAAAGACGTATTCCATCAACTCCAAGAAATTCTAACTGATCATAATATCAACTCATCGCACATCCAACACTCCACATTACTCCTTTCATCAATGTCCAATTTCCAAGAAATCAACTCCTATTATATCAAATACTTTACAGAACCACTCCCTCCATCACGAGTCTGCATAGAAACGAATCTCCCATCAGGATCACACTTACAGCTCTCGATCGTCGCATTAATTGATCGTTCTGGAAAGAAAGGTGTTCATATTCAAGGTAGAAGTTATTGGGCACCTGCTAATATCGGTCCTTATTCACAGACTATCATGGATGAAGGCTCAGTCGCTTCAATAAGTGGACAGATCCCATTAATTCCTTCTACTATGGAGTTATGTCCTCAGAAAGATGGTTTGTATGATGTTGTTTTGTCATTACAACATTTCAATAGTGTTAAAGAGATCATTGGTGCTGTTAATCAATTATCTACTGTTGCATTCATCAAGAGTGAAAGTTATTTGCAAGGTGTTGTTGAAAGCTGGAGAGAATACTGTCAATTGGATCTAAGTGGTGATAATGCTTTAGAATCATTAATTATTGTTAAAGTCAATGAATTGCCAAAAAGTGCTAATGTTGAATGGGGTGGATTGGCATATAAGAAGATCACTGATATGTATGAAGATGATAGTGATGAAGAAGAGACTCCAATTGAATTTAAAGATTCATTATCTTCACAATTTGAGAAATTACCAATCAAGGCTAATAATGATCAGAATGTCACTACTTTATCATTATCATCTGAAGAATTCAAAAATCTCTCAATCAATTCAGATCATCATTACACAATCTACACAACCCCAGAAAATATCATCCCATATGACCCATCCAGTTCAATTGATTATATCCCAGTCTCAAACATCTGGAATTATAAAGGTGAATTGAAAGAATTTGGTATTGTTATCAGATAAGGGCTCAGTGTACCATACTGCACGTGACTTTACTTCAGGGCTGTTATTGTGTCATCTTTTTGTGTCCCCAACCAGTATTTTCCCCATACAAAAAGTTTCTGGATTAAACTTTTCACACCCAGACACCTGAAAATAGACGCATAAGACTTTAACAAAAGATATGACACTTTCTTGTACATTATAAACAAAACACGTTAAGAATTTACATTCGTTCATTCCTTAGACAAATCATATTTAAAGATGTCTGCTACACAAGCTCCAAAATGGTATCCAGCTGAAGATGCTCCAGTTGCTAAGAAAACCAGAAAATCTGCTAGACCACAAAAATTAAGATCATCATTAGTTCCAGGTACTGTTTTGATTTTATTAACTGGTCGTTTCAGAGGTAAAAGAGTTGTTTACTTGAAACATTTACAAGATGATAACACATTATTAGTCACTGGTCCATTCAAAGTTAACGGTGTTCCATTACGTCGTGTTAATGCTAGATACGTTATTGCCACTTCTACTAAAATTGATGTTTCTTCAATCAATGTTGATAAATTTGATAAGAAATATTTCGCTAGAGAAACCAAAAAATCTTCAAAAGGTGAAGGTGAATTCTTTGGTGATAAAGATGGTAAGAAAGTTATCAAAGAAGAAAGAATCAATGATCAAAAAGTTATCGATAAACAATTATTAGGTGAAATTAAGAAAACTCCATTATTAAAAGAATACTTAGCTGCTTCCTTCTCCTTGAAATCTGGTGACAGACCGCATTTATTAAAATTCTAAATTGATTGTGATTTAAGATGTATGCATATGATAGAGAGAGTTAGAGAAGAAGCTGAGAGAATACAGTGGGTTGATTTGTAATGTTATGAAAGTTATTGTTTTTCGTTTTTTGTTCTATAAAATTGGTTATTAAGAGTTATGCTGGGTACCATGATACCATTAACAAGGGTCCAGCATGAAAGATCAATGTTTTATTACTAGGTTTTAGTTATTTTGTTATAATGGTTATTTTTTTGATGTATAGTATAAGTGTTTCCCGTTGTTCTGTGAAGAATGAATAATATATAAAAAAAGCACAAAAAAATTGCAAAAAAAGAGGAAAATCAGACCAGAGTGTCGTTTGTAGAGATTGACTGTTAACATTCTCGTTGTTCTGTCGATTCTAAGGAAGATTTTGAGATTTTGAGATTTTGATTGACTTCATCGCGTTTTGCCTAAGAAAACCGTTTTTTGGAATGAGTACAAAACTCACTATATTTTGTACCAAATACTCCAAAATTCACTCAAATCACAATCAATATGGACAACACACAGATGGCCCTAGAGGCCTTGAAAGTGATACAACTTCGAGACTTGGTCTTGAAACAGGAAACCAAACAAGTGAAGAGACTGAAGAAAGAGAAGAAGTTAAGAAACCAGTACAATCAGACAAGTAATTATAAGAAATTGCTGAAAAGCGGGAGACTGGACCTGATAGACAAAGCAACACGTACAAACCTGTTCACTCCTTATGAAACACTTCAGACAGCATATTATGACTACTACAAATCCAGAAAACAGAGAGAAGAAGAGTCAGAAAGTATAAATAAGAACCAGGTTTCTACCAATACTGGTTTCTATGATGAGAACACTAATATCAGTAACAATGCCCAATCTGTTCCACCAACATCTCCAGCTGCTACTCAACAACAACCTCAGCAAGCACAAAGACAACAGCAACCATATTTCGCTTCCCCAACTCCACCATTTGTTCCTTCTCCATTGATGGTCCAGACACAATATCCAATAATGTACCCATCAGCAGCTGGTCCATCCACTATCAACTGCCCTGTCTCTCAACACCTACAGTTCACTCCACAACAACTTACTTCCACAATTCAAGGCTTCTATCCACCAGGAATACTCCCGCAGGGCTATCTGACACCAAACTCCACGGGTCAAATGTATCCACAAAGTACATTATTAGGACTGAGTCAACAGATGGCACAGATGTCACAACTGCAGAATGGACAGATAGAGAACACTGCAACTCTGATACAACAACAACCTCCTCCTCCTCCTGCTCCAGAAACCTATGATCCCTATCATGGACAAAATGGCTTGCAGAATCCGTTACCTCCTCCTCCTGCGTCTTCTATTCCTTACGAGATGGGAAGAAGTAATAGCAATAATGGCCAGGTCAAACAACCACAACCACACAACAGTGGATATTTGAGTCATGGTAGAAACAACGGGAATGGGAATCCTTTTGGTGCTTTACAGAATCATCAGAATGGCGAGGAATTTGACTATTAGGAATGACAGACAATATAGAGCATTTATAGACTACTTTAATTAGGCATTTCTATTTTTCTATTGATTAATTGATATACGGTTTATAATACTGCAATGAAATAGGAGATCCCTAGTGATATAATTGTCCTCTGTTTCTCTATTTCTTCAAAAATTTCTTGAATCTTGAACGTTTTGATTCCTTTTCATTACCATTTTGGAATGATTCAGGTCTTGGAATTGATTCACTTGGTGGTGTTGGTGTTCTTATATTTTGTTTTTGTTGTTCTTTTTCTTGTAATTGTGCAGCTGATATTCTAGGTTTTGGAACCTCAAGTAAATATTTTGGTGCTTCTGTTGGTTTCTTGATTAAATCTTGACATAATTGTAATTCATGTCTTGAGTATTCTAATTTGTTGACTTGATTGATAAATTCTTTCGGTGTTAAGATTTCATCTGATCCAATAATGACTTCTTTATCAAATTTGTTAGATAACTCATATGCTGTTCTTGCTTCGGAATATGTCATACCACCAGCAATGAAATAGAATAATCTTTGTCTAGGGAGCTTGTATGTGGAATTGGTCTTTGCCCAAGCTGGTCTATGTTTTGGATTTTTCAACGATGTGGTAGTAGTTGATGCAGTTCTTGTCAGATCAGAATCCATATCAATTGGTTTATCTTTGATGTATGGAAATAATTCATCACTTAATGTATTTGAAATGACTTGCGTTATTACTGAATTCATACTTGGTTTGAATCTTGATGTGTTATAAGCACCATCTGAAACTGATTCATGTATGAATTCCCTCTTGAACACCGATTTGGATTTCAAGTTTGGTTTGATTAGTTTAAATCCAATGATTTCAAAGTTCTTGATATATCCAATTGCAGATTCTGGATCAATTCCTAGGAAATTGAGCAATTTGACATAATCTTGTTCAATCAAACCACCTCTGTATAAACCATAAATTATGAGCAATCTAACCTTATCTTCAATCGAATATTGTTCTCTACTTAACAATCTAATCAATTGATCAGCAAGGTTCTTCAATCTTTCACCATTAATGTCAGCACCAAAACTGATCAAATCTTGTTCAAATTCTGATAATTCTACTAACCTCTTTTCACCATTAGTCAATAATAACTCTTCAATCAACGTCTTATGCAAAACAATCCTTCTTCTTTCTTCATCGAACCCTTTTAATCTAGCAACAGCAGTCAAAATATCTGAAGTGGATACGATATTTGATCTATCAACTAACATTTGATTCTTAGCTAAGAATTCATCAAGCCTATTTGTGGAAAACTCTTTAGCTTCTAACAAATGCAGATGTCTTAACTTGACCCAATCTGGATCGTTTTCATCTAACTTGGACTCTTTAGGTTCTTTGATACCTCTTTCATTTTCAGCTTCGTATTTATAAACATCACCCTTAATCTCTTTCACATCATAAGCCATTGCTTGATATGTGAATTCATGTAACAATGGAGCAAATAGATCTAACGTCCTATCAGATATTATAAAGACGGATCTTTGTCGAGTTGATTCTGGTGGGAACTCAGGATGTTTTCTTGCATAATTATCTAATTGGGTTTGAAATTCATTAGCTATCAACTTAGGTAAGACAGATGCTTGAAAATAGGCGTCATGATCATTTGGATAATAGTATCTGATAATTGGGTATTCTCCTGTAAGAACACATAGATTGACTAATGATGTAGCTGTATCTTCAATAGTTCGAGTGACCAAATCATGGCATTCTTTGTTGTAGAAGGTTTGTAAAGCCTGCGGGTTGTTGGTAGAAAAGACATTAGATTCCTTTGGATGTATCTTTAGATGGAATTCATTGAAGTTTAGAATAGCTTTCTGCAAAGAACGGTTCTGTTTGATCATGGTTGATAATTCAGTAGTGAGGCCAGGAAGGAAGAAGATGTGAGCACCACGATAACGCGATGGGATCACGGTATAGTCTGCCAATAAACAATTGACGGAGTATTTGCAAGGTTCAAGGACGTAAATAGCTTCAACTGATGCTAAACTCTCACGCCTTTGATCTATCAACTCAATGGCTATAAGGAAGGAATGTTAGTATGATTCGGTCACCGGAATTGGTATGGAGCCATAAAAACAAGAAAACATACCTGTCACGATATTAAGCAACTCAGACCTCGTTACAACTTCAAAGATCAGCCCTGAAGATAGTTCGTCTAGCACTAAGATCTTGTAACCATTGTGTGTTTTGACTGATTTGATCAAGTTCAGAATGTCTGTTGGGATCAGTTAGTAATGGTTTGGAGCGGGAAAGGGGAATAACTGGAAACTCACGGTCTCGCTGAAGCTCAATAAGCGAAGTCATCCTCAATCAGCCAACTTCGAGCAAGAAAAGGGATGTTTGTTAGCTGTCAAGATGGAAAATGTTTTAATTTGAAATAGGATCGTTTTCCAGAAAGTCGGTTTTCCGGAGTTCGTTTTAAAAATAACGTCGATTTGGCATATTCACCCACATTGAAGATCGGGTTCGTTGCTGCACCAATTACGAACAGCTTTCACTCTTTTTGGCTCTCATTGTCTTTGGGTTTCTGGTCCAATTATTCTGCCCTTTTTCCTCTGTCAGAATTCCCCAATTTTGGCGTTTCCCAGGCGATTTTAGCATCTTTGTGTCACTTTCAAGACTCATCAAATCAGTTCTATAAAAAGCCAGCCAATTCTTCGATTTGTCGCTTCTTCTGCATTACTACTTTCACTAGCCATAACCCAAACAAGTCTCATTGCAATCTCTGAGCTACTTTCTTAATTGCTATCAATTACTAGAAACTACTACTTCCACTTAAAGTATGTACAATAGACCACACATCGCACCACCTGTTCAGCAGAGAGACCAGGATATTAACCAGCTGCAACAACAGTTCGCACAAAATACCACTGCACAGACACAGGATGTCCACATTGATGACATTTTCACCCAGGCTATTTCAAACGACGCTCCTTTGGCTTTCTTCCCAAGAACAACTCATGAAGGCCAACCACAGAACGTGAACTCCAACGGTAAGCCTATTGGCACAAACAAGTTCTACGCCAACCTGATTTTGGGAGACCAGACATTACCAGCTTGGCTTCAGCCATGCTCCATCTGGTGGTCCAAAGACGCAGATTACGAGGGTTTAGCTCTTCACCATGTTCCACCCAGTGACATTGTGTCTGGTCCAGATGCTGCTGCCAATCCAGTCCAGTTCTTCTTTGGTGCCAATGGTATCAGATCCATTGTGTTTGGTTCTGAAGACTTCAATAACCAAACTTCATTACACTTGGAGAACCCAAAACATATGAGTGCTGATGTCAAACTACAAAGTCAAAGTCAAGGTTTCTTGATCGCTCCATTAGTTCAAGGTACCGGTTTAGTCACTGTTGTTTATTACAATTTGATTCCTAAATTAAAGAGTGCTGTTGGTTTCGCCTCTGTCACTGGTGATACCTCTCCAAGATCTGGTATCCAAAAGTATAAAATCACCTTGAACAACCAAAGAGTTTGGACCCTTTATGTCACCGTTCCAACTGGCCAGCAACTACAATTAGCAAAGAAGGATGGTAATACTATTGTTGCAAGTAACTCAGTCAACGGTTGTGTTTTCCAAATAGTTCCAAGTGGCTCAAACGCATTTGATAATGCAGCGGGTGCTTACCCAACCAGTGCTTCCATCGCAGGTTCAGTTTCAGACACTACTGGTAATTACTCTATCAATTACTCAATTGCAGGTTCCTCAAACTCTGGTAAAGCTGCCTTATTCGCACTGCCTCATCATGTTTCTTCTTTCACTGGTGGTATGAACTCAGCAAAGACCGATTTGGTCCTTGACACAATTACTAAAGGTAAAGCTACTGGCTATATCACTGACAAGTTTGAATTCAGTTTAAGAGTTCCATCAGACATTGGTTTAGATCCTTACTCGTCCATCCCAGGTACTTCAAGAACTTATTCAGATCAAATTCTAAACAAAATCAGAGAAGCTGCTAATGCTGATGTTCAAAGAGATGTTGTCAACGAATCAAACTTGGATTCTATGTATTTTGGTGGTAAGATCTTGGCCAAATACGCTTGGGTCTTATATGTCACACATTATGTTTTGAAAGATACAGGTTTGACCAGTACTCTATTACCAAAAGTCAAACAGGCCATTGAAAGATTCTCCAACAACAACCAAATCTTCAAATTAGCTTATGATCAAACCTGGAAGGGTATCGTCTCCACTGCTCCATCAGGTGGTGATTTTGGTAACTCTCATTACAATGATCATCATTTCCATTATGGTTATCATGTTTTTGCGGCTGCTATTACAGGTAAGATTGATAGGGAATTAGGTGGTTCATGGGTCAATGGTGTCAAGAACTGGGTGAATGACTTAGCAAGAGATTATTCAAGTCCAAGTGATGATGATCAATTCTTCCCAGCCTATAGATCATTCGATTGGTACAACGGACACTCATGGGCCAAGGGTGTTTACATTTCAGGTGATGGTAAGGATCAAGAATCAAGTTCTGAAGATTACAATGCTTATTATGCATTGAAAATTTGGGGTAATGTCATTGGTGATCAAGCATTGGAACAAAGAAGTAACGTTCAATTAGGCGTTTTGAGGGTTTCATTAAACAAATATTTCTTATTAGCTGATGATAATGATGTTCAGCCAAAGAACTTTATCAAGAACAAAGTCACTGGTATTTTATTTGAAAACAAGGTGGACCACACTACTTATTTCGGTAACAATACTGAATTCATCCAAATGATTCATGCCATTCCAATTACTTCAATCAGTTCTTTCTTCAGAACTCCAACTTTTGTCAGAGAAGAGTGGGATCAAATCATGAGACCAGTTGCAGAAAACATTTCAAGTGGTTGGAAGGGTATTTCATACTTGAATTTAGCCTTAACTGATCCAAACTCATCATGGAATTTCTTTGCTGGTGATGGTTTCAAAGATCAATATTTGGATGATGGACAAACAAAGACTTGGTCTTTGACTTATTCTGGTGCTTTTGCCAGTCACTGATCTAGAGATATATATTACTGTGTCATTTTGAAACGTTATTATTCAGAACTGTATAGTTCAACTCATGTTGATCCGTAGATAATTTGTTGATGTATTAGTCGGCTGGAGTTGATCCGAGAAGCTCATCAGTTAAAAAATCTCGAACAATCAACAGGCTTGCAAATATAAACAGAAACACACACCACAAAATCACGCACAGGATGTCGCTGATACCGAGAGAGCACTTCAGAGCTCTAAATCATGAGTACAATCTTCTCAAAATCATCCATCACAGAAACAAAAACCAGCATCATGCTTCAATATGGTGGAAAGACCTAAACATGCTGAAACGAACACTCACGAAACTGGTCACACTCCTCAGCAATCCGAAGCCCAGTGAGAAACAGAGGAAGGAGATTCTGAAGCTTGCGGTATATGTGAAGTGCGTTCTTGCTAAGAAATGCTTTTGGAGTTTTAATGGGGTTGTTGCGCTGGCACAGTTTGTGACGTTAGGGATGACATTATTGGGATTAGTAGCGAAGGTGGTGAATGAAGTCGGGTTCGTTGAGGGATTACAGGATGCTGTTGTGGAGAGGAAAGAGAAGGCTGTGAGGAGACAAACGGATGGTAATGGAACAGCTGATGGTGATGTTGAGATGGCTGATGTTGATTTGGGAGAAGAAGTTGGAGAGTTTGTTGTTAGGGATGAGGTGGAGGTGGAAGTTCAGAAAAGGAAGATAAAGAGTGTTGTTGAGACTGTTGAGAAAAAAAAGAAAAAGAAAGTAAAGAAGGTGGAGAAGAGTAGTGGTTCAAGTTCTGGTGGTATCCAGAAAGATGACGGTTCGGAAGAAAAGAAGAAGAAAAAAAAGAAGAAATCAGCTATTGATGATATTTTTGGATTCTAAAAGACTAATAGGATTTACATTATACACTTCATAACTAATCATCACTATTTTAATGCATGCATATCATAACTTTTCGTTTTGATCTAAATAATATCTGGCCCAATTAGGTAGAATGAAACTCGTTTTATGAATTTCACTATTGTAATATTTGAATAACTCTTGTTCTTTTTCTCTGGAGAATGCTCTAACTGGTACGTTCAATTTAGCATGTGAATTTTTGCTTGCTATAATTAAACCTAATTGACCAGAAGTATATGTTGGAACAGTGGTGTATGAGTATTTAACAACTGGGAAAACTTCACTCATGATATTTTTCAAATCTCTTAACAAACTGATCTTCAACCAAACATTTTCTGAGGCTTGTGTGATTATTATACCATTTTCATTAAGGGAGTCGTATAATAGTTGGAAATATTGTTTTTGGAAGAATGCGGCAGCTGGGCCTTCTGGATCTGAAGAATCTGTTATAATGATGTCAAATTTATCATCTTTACTTAGTCCTAAATTTTTCAAATATTGGAAACCATCACATAATTTGATTTCAACTTTTGAATCTTGGAATGCAATTGACATATTTGGTAAATATTTCTTACTTAATTGAATAACGGTCTCATCGATCTCAACAAGAACTAATTTTTCAATCTCTTCATGCTTTAGGACTTCTCTCAACACACCACCATCACCACCACCGATAACTAACACTGATTTTGGCTTATTATGGGCAAATATAGCTAAATGTGTAATCATTTCCTGATAAGCGAACTCATCTCTTTCAGAAACTTGAATAATACCATCAAGAACTAAGACGTTACCATAATCTGTACTTTCAAATAATAAGATATCTTGAAATGCTGATTTTCCAGTGTGCAGAATCTTCTTGACTCTTAGTTCTAGACCTTGGCCTGGGAAGGATTTATCTGATTGTTCTCTGAACCAACCATCTTTGATTAGTGGATGTGAGAGATCAGACATGATGAGAAAATATCTTTTATGATGCTAATGATATGGGTATGAAGGGAACAAAAGGAGCGGATTTGTTGATGTAAAAGGAGTGTCTGTGGGGTCAAGACCTTCTGAATTATATGGATGGATAGTGATCCTTAGTTGTGTTGAACTGAATATTATTCAGAACTCAATAAATTTTCACTCAAAAAAAGATTTTTATAGGTGTATATCATAATTTGGAAACCGACACACGACCACAATAATTCCAAAACTGGACATATTCTGAAGCGAGTTTTCTTGATTAGTATCATAATCTGAACATGTTAAAACCGCCCGACTAAATGCTCTAGATGCCACAGAAAGTATCAAAAAATCAACCATACGTCTCCCCAGAATTAATCTCAGGTTAGCTTAGTCAGCTTCCAAAAAATTTTCGGGCATGCGATGAGCTCCAGAAAAAAATCTATAATCTCCAAATATTTGGAGACAGTGATTTAAAACCTTTGGAGAGACACTCTACAGCCATGAAACATCCATTCCAGATCGTCCTTTCCAACAAGTCAGGGTCACTTCTCTTCACAACTTCACAGAATCAAATTCAAGTTTTCAATATTTCAAACGGTGAAAGAATTGGTTACTTCATTGATGATTTCGATACTAAAGACTTGATCAAAGAAAAGATTCAAAAGGAAGTAGAAAGACAACAACAGCAAAAAGAAGCTAAGGAAGCAACTAAAGAACCAGCCAAAAAGAAACAAAAGGCTGAAAATGCAGAACCAAAGGTTCCAACCCCAGGAAAAGGTGCTCCAAAGATATTTAACTATATTAGAGCATTACATTTAACTAATGATGAAAAGCACCTGATTGCAGCCACCGATTCAGATAAAGCTGCAGTGATCTTCCAAATTGATGAATCCGATAAAGAAAACATTTTGAAGTTAGTGAAGAGACAAAGATTCCCAAAAAGACCATCAGCAATCACATCATCGGCTGATAGTAAAGATGTCTTACTGGGTGATAAATTTGGTGATGTTTATTCCATCACTATTGAGTCAGAAGTTACAAATGAGAAGAACTCAGAAACTGATCCATTATTAGGACATGTGTCCATGTTGACAGGTGTTATCATTGGTGAAAATAATGGCAAACAATACGTTATTAGTTGTGATCGTGATGAACATATCAGAATCTCCAATTATCCAAATGGTTTTGTGATTGAGAATTTCTTGTTTGGTCACAATGAATTCATTTCAAACGTTTTGATTCCTTCTTTTAAACCAACTACTTTGATCTCTGGTGGTGGTGATGATTCTATATTTTCATGGGATTGGACCCAAGGTAAATTGATTGAGAAGTTTCCATTGAGTGATATCGTCTCCAAATATTTGACTGATTCTCATTTAGCTCCATCCAAATTTCAAAATGAAGCTGGTGATCTGAAAGAATTTTGTGTTTCACAAATCATTTCCCTTGATTCCATAAACTCAATTGCTGTTTTGATTGAACAAACTAATGTCGTGTTGATCTTGAAACTTGATGATGATTCAGAATTATCATTGGAGAAGGTCATTGAGGTACAAAGTCCAATAATCTCAATAACTTCATCCCAAGACAAATTAATCGTATCTGTTGAAAATGATAATGAACTACTACAAATAATTGACCTGACATCAAAAGAATTCGCCAACTCAGAATCATTCAAAAAGATTTCTGGAAACTCTAAAGTTGAAATCTCATCAAACGATGAATTATTCCCATTGTATAATATTTCTCAACTGCGCAAGCGTAGTGAGTACTAGAACCACCAAAATAAACAACAACAATTAATGAAAGAACGTGTAGCTTTCTTTGTAACCATCTAAAAAAACTCATTGGACCAAATCATTTCATTCGATAATCCAAAAAATAAAATGCTCTCACTCAGAGTCGAACTGAGGATCGCCACATGACTTAGTAGTACTAGTGTGGCGCCTTACCAGCTTGGCCATAAGAGCTTTTGATGTTTTTAAAATTTCGCGGTTTGTATTTATCAGTAAAAGTCCATTGGTACAGGCACCGTGCCAAAATTGGTGACGTTCTATCAGATTTGGTTGGTATATATAGGATAAGTCACGAGACAGAATGGCTTTCACCTGCTGAGTTTATAGTTACACCAATATATGTCCTTAGATTGAAAAAAAAAATAGCCATTTATACTTATTATTACTTCTAATGATACAGGTGAAATTTTCGCGTTTGTTTTGTTTTGTTTTGGTCGACGTTTCCCGGGAAACCCTTCTTTACACAGAAAATCAAAACACTGAAAATCTGACCGCGCCCCCAACCAGTCTTTTGATATGTTAATGGATTTCTCATATTATCGAGACCTACAGTTGTTGATTGTGTTTTTGAAACGTGAAGCGATTATTTTGAATACCTAGCAACCTTCCCTACTTCTAAATTCATTGATAGAAGTAACTACATCCTTAAACATTTCCAGCATCGACTGAAAAGAGGCCTTAATTGACTTTCTCGTTGTTTCAAACAGTTGACAATGAGAAAAGTCAATAAAAGTTACCTCGCCTTTGGCATGAAATCTCAGATTGGAACTCTTAATATCATCATTAAGTATTCCAATCTTAGCCAATTCTTCAAGTTGGCGAGTACCATCCAAAATGGTCTCTTCAGTTATATTATTCCAGTCATTATCTACATACTCTAATAAAAGATATGGTCCCACGATATTAGTTCTCCATGTTGAAAACTCACCTGAACGTAATAGTTCCTTACTGGTGAAATTCCCTGTAGCAATTAATTTGTTGGTTTTGATTTTAATTTCTCCTTGACTTTGATTATAAGATTCAATTCTCTTTAAAGCATCCAGTTCTCTCCCAAAGTTGTTAACCAAAACACGTTGAACAAACTCTTCCAAACCGTAGATTTCTCTGCCTGTCCCATAAAAATCTTCTTCATAATAGGAGTATTCAGTTTTGATTATATCATAGATCTTCAACACTATTCTTGAACATTTGATGGCTTCATTTTCAATGTTGTTCTTAATGTTCTTCTGGAAGTCACTTTGATTAAATACCATCACTCTTGTGAAATAATTAGAGTCCATCACTTCTGCTATATCTAAAACAGAACTTTTTGTGACTATGTCAGACTTGGGGTATTCAGCTCGTGAATATTTGGAATTTGAAACATTAGAATTCTGCATACTCCGTATTCTCCCTGATCTTCTTCTCCCGGCAGGATACCCTTTAAGTACTCTGGATGGGTTTTTAACTGGTTTTTTGGAGATGTCCTCTTCGTCATCATTATCACCTTCTTCATCGCTATCAGACTCGCCGTGATCAGCAACTTTCATCACAGACTTCACCAAGTTTCTGAAGTTGAGTCCTCTCTGGTCCTGTTTTTCATTGTCAAAATCTCTAAAGACACTGTAAACCAACATTAACCAGGGCGTTATTATTATATCAGAATTGACATCAATATCCCAACTATCAGTGTAAATAAAATCAAACGGAATTGATCTATCTTTTTTCCTTTGTGCATCATGATTAGCAGAAACATCTGCAAGTTTCCAGAAAAAAAATCTTCTACCATCACTTAAAAACCCCATATCAATATCATATCTCATCAATTGGGATATCATCTGATAATAGATATCCCTCTTAAAACCAGTGGCAGTCTTCTCTTTCTTGTGTACCGTAAGTTTCCTATCTTGAAGAAGTTCACCAATTTTTCCTGCTATTGAACTCTTCTTAAATTCGAATATTTGTGTAGATTTCCCTCTATTATTATCATCATGTTCAGCTAAAACAATATCTGCTTTGATATTGCTACCCATAATAGGATTGAGACCCCCCCATCTATCGACTGTTGTCTGGTTGGTGAAATCATCGTGAAGTCTCTTTTCAGTATAGAGCTTCTCCATAAGAGCATGAAAGTCATTGAAATGGGACAACTTAAAATTATCAACTTTCTGATGTTCGGATGCATTAATCCAAGAATTTAGTCCAGAATTAAACACACTATTGTATGTGTTTTCATTTGCAAACTTTGGCCAAACAATATAGAACATTCTGTTTGCATCGGTTGGTTTATTTGTTTGAAATTCATCAACCTTTCTAAATAGGATTTCAAGATATTTTTCGATTTCTTCTGCAGGAATATTGCAACTCATTTCAGTAGCAGCGCCATCTAAATGTATTTTCAATACACTTTTCATGTCCTGGGTGGCACCTTCTGCCACACTTGCGGATGGCTCCTGTTCTTGATACCGACCTGTTCTGTCATTCAGATCAACCAGTACCCTGTTCGGCACTATTGAGGATGAAGGAAGTGTGATCATTCGTAACTTAACAGCATTAAGTAACGTTAATTTATTTCTTGTTTCAGGAAGCAACTGAGTTCTGATATCCAAAAATATGTCATAACCACTAATACCAAAGTTTTTGTCAGAAACAGACTTTCTTAGTGCATCATTCCAACGAATGGGATGTAACAACGTAGTGTAGTCAAGCGTATCCAAACAGAGAAGCACCTGTTCCACGTGTTGGGCCTTTTGAGAATCCGAGTTCATGTTGCCAACCTAATGATTTTTGTGGAGTTAGAATTGTGAGATCAAAATAATTACTGAAAATGGATTATAAGTTCCGACCACGAGGCACCGGAACTGTGCTTTTCGGTTCGGACAGTATAAATAGGGGTTTTCAATCATATGTATCACATTTTTACATTTTCATTTCAATCAAATGTTCGTATAAAATGCACGTAAATTACTGAGAACCTTCGCTTCTACAACCAGTCCAGAGCAACACTCGAAACATCATCTTTCACAAAAAATGACTCCGCCTTTGCCAAAACCGTAACACCAAATCCCAAACCAGTCCATAATCCATAAAGGTAAGACACAAAGCCAATAGAACAGCAATCAGATAGTAAGTCACCAAGTTCAGATTTCCTCCGATCTTCTGGATTTCCTGTGCTCTCAAACAACCAGTATCAAGAGCATTAATTGTGTCCATGACTTGAATGATTGCAAGAATTGAAATGGCAGCGTTACCCAATTTCATAATTATCAGTAAAAATAAAGTATCTTCCTGAATGAAGAATGATACCAACAATAGATCCAAGAACCAATTAAATGTACATTGACATCCTCGTTGCAATATTAGCATCGGTTATGGATTGTGAACCGATATGAATGGCTATTCTAGTAGAACTTGCAACACTGACACATATGAAACTTGACCAAACTGATATAACGTGAAAATTAATAAAACGTGTGCTTGTGTAATCTCTTTCCTGTCTCCTGTCTCAAATAAAATGAAATCTGGTCTACCAAATGAGATTATCCTCAGGTACAATTGTGCCAAATCAGCTAATTCTTTATCTGGAAAAAATGATTGTAAAATAGAAACCCACCAAATGAACAACAATGGCACTGAAATCACAAGGAGCATAGCAGTGCATCTCTGGAAATGAACACCAACTAACTTTTTCTTACCAACCCCATAATCTTGTCAACAAAGTGTGTCCAAACACTACGATATCTCAATGAAAACAGGATCTGTGAGATTGAAAGTCATTGAAGATAGCGAAATAGAGTTTTGTTCTATCCTAATTGACCAACAGAGAATATGGAAACATCAGTTAATTAATATTGTAATAATAATGCAATTATAATAGAAATGGATGAATTTCCAATGATTTGAAGTTCAGTTTTGATGTTGGAATATTTTCTTGATCTTGAATTATGTCCCATAATTGACACTGGACCACAATTTACAAGGTGCAGACTACGAAACCAGGTTTCTTGGAACCTCTTCACAGATTTTCACTCGGACACTATGACCACCGTTTTCATTTTTCAAAGACCCCAAATCAAAAGATTCCACATAAACATATCAAACCATGCTGTTTGTGTCTTAACACCGATACCCTCGAAACACTAGAACATTTGAGTGTCCAATCTCTCAATTCATATGGGATCAACTCACCAACAGAAAACCCCCAGTCACACTAGCAGAATTATGTCAGACTGTCACTCGCGACATATCACACTACTGGGACAGTGGGTTATGTCTAAATACATTGAACTTATTTGGGATATACGGCAACAGAGACGTTACTCACATTCTCCCAAACCACAGGCGGTCCTTTCTAGGAAGGAACTGAATGCCATTATTGGGTATTTTGTTTCCCAAAAGAATCAACATACTCGATACTACAGATATTGATCTTGCTTTAATGACCGAGTTTCAGTCAGTTACGAGCTGAACCTCCACCTTTTACCTTTCTACCTTTTTCCCTTCTACCTTGATTCTGCGTTTCATAGGTCTCCATTTATCACTTATTCCCATTTCATTTTCAAGATGGTATTCATTTACATTATATCAGATTGCGCACATGATTCGTGTGCAATTTATACTTATTACTTCTAATGATACAGGTTATGTATCAGTGTTGGTGAAGTTCTAGGATTTAGTATATACGAGAGGTTAGCCAGTAGCGTTAACCATCAACTTAGTTTATAGTTACACCAATATAAGTCTTTGCTAGAAAAAAAGGGGCTCGTAACACCTTCAATTTATGTTCTCCAAGCCCTGCTGGAAACAAGTTATATAGAGTAAATTTAAAGTTAATAAACGTATATTATGTTAGAAAAAAAAACAAATATCAGCTACTGCTGCTGTTCAATTATCACTGGTTTGGTTGGAAATGAAAACTAAATGGTTGTCATTAGATTTTGCTGGAATGATTGAATAATAAACTTAAAAGAGTAATCCAATAATGCTAATTGGTGGCGTCCGGGCACTAAATTCTAATAGGTATCTGGAAACTCGGATATGCAAGAACTGTGTAATAATAAAAAAGCGAATGGTTCCCCACTATTTGGTCCTGGTGATTGTATTGCTCATCAAAGCCACTCGGTTCGGTTCGCTTTGGGTTACAACCGGGAAGAATAATGCTACTGTGTGCAGGAAACTTAACCTGAGACAAATCAGTGCTTGATTATTATAAATTCGATTAGAAACTGTGTGAAGCACCACAGTGGGATCAGAGGATATTAAACCGTATCTTTGCCTTGTTTTGATGAAAATTTCTTGAAGATTGGAATAATTGCTGCTTCAGGGTCCTTTTCCAGCGATACCCAAAACAACAACAAATAAACTAACGGTTGCTATCGAAAAGCGGATTTTCCTTAATTGGTTTCATTAGCACTCTGAAACCTTCACTACCTTTTCTTTACCCCAACAAACTGTAACATTTTCGAACAAACTAAACAATCCTTCGATTCTGTCATTTCCACACGGTCAATACTGAAAAGTTGACGCAATTTTTATTTTCATGACATCGAAATGTATAAATACCAAACATTACGTCTCTAAAGAAATGCGCCGCCATTTTGTTATTTTAATCAAGAAAGACTGTCGATTCTATTGTTCTTATAAACCCTTAGCTAATATTTAAGAAATGGGACTCAGACTATTTGGGAAATCCGCGGCATACGCCACAGATTCAGAAATCCATGAATCTGAATCTATCAAAGATGCAACTCAAACATATGAATTTGATGAATCTGACAGTACTGGTGTTCATAAAGAAAAATTTGATTCACAAACAGGTATCAAGCGTGGTCTAAAAGATAGACATATCAGTCTTATCGCTTTAGGTGGTATTATTGGACCAGGTATCTTATTAGGTGCTGGACAAACATTATACTTAGGTGGTCCTTTATCTTTAATCCTTGCTGTTATTATTATTGGGTTATTAGCATTCGCTATTATGTTATCATTAGGTGAGATTTTATCTATTTATCCTACTGGTGGTGGATTTCCTACTATGTCAAGAAGATTCCATGGTGATTCACTGAGTGCAATCGCTGGGTATAGTTATGTGATTGTTTGGTTCTGTGTGTTATCTAATGAGTATAATACTTTGAGTGCTATTATGGGATTCTGGGATACTAAGAATAAAGTTCCAAGTTATGGTTATATCTTGTTATATTGGGGTTTCTTTTTAGCTTTCCAATTCTTAGGTGTTGAAGCATTCGGTGAAGCTGAGTTCTGGTTAGCCTGGGCTAAATTGATAGGTTTGTTTTCCTTCTACATATTTTCAATCGTTTATGTGTCAGGTGGTATTCCAAACAGACCAGCATTTGGATTTCACTATTGGAATGACCCAGGTGCTATTGTTGATGGTTTCAAAGGGTTTGTCTCAGTGTTGGTTTATTTCTCCACGTTCTTCTCTGGTGTTGAAGCCATTTCTGCCACAACTAATGAAACTAAGAACCCAAGAGTCGCTATCCCAAGAGCCGTTCGTCAAACTACTTTCAGAATTGTCTTTGTTTACTTCTTTGTTGCATTGTTTTACGGTATGACTGTTCCTTCCAATGATCCAGATTTATCTAGACAAAGTGGGACTTTGAAATCTCCAATTAGTATTGCTATTGTTCGTGCAGGTTGGGCAAGTGGTCCAGACTTGGTTAATGCTTTTATTTTGTTGACTTGTTTAAGTGCTGCCAATAGCTCCATCTATATCGGAAGTCGTACTATCACCAATTTAGCATCTGAAGGTTTAGCACCAAAATTCTTAGGATGGAAAGATAAGAGAGGTGTTCCAATTCCAGCTATAATCTTAATGAACTTGTTAGGTCTCTTATCGTTGATGAATATTAGTACTGGTGCAGCAGAGGCATATGGTTATATTGTAAACATTTCAGGTGTTGCTGTGTTCATTGTTTGGGCTACTATTGCATACACACACATCAGGGTCAGAAAGGCATGGAAACTACAAGGGTTTGATTTGGACCAATTACCGTTTAAGACCAGATTATACCCATTCAATGCCTGGGGTGCTCTGTTCTTCAGTATCTTGTTCGCTTTGATTCAAGGTTGGTCAACTTTCAAACCATTCAGTGTCAAAGACTGGGTCGATGCATATGTTCTAATTCCGTTCTGTGCTGCTTTGTATGTTGTGGTCGGTTTCATCAAGGGATTCAAGATTGTGGACTTGAGTACGGTTGACCTACAAGAGGGCCGTCGTGAGGATATCGACTATTCCCATGACGATCAAGATGTGGAGAAGAAACCGTGGTACAAGTCCATCTGGAAGGGTATGTAGTTCTCTGTGTGTTTTTCTGTGTTTTAATTCTTTAAAGTCGATAATCTTGGAGCAGTTACCGGTAGACACATTTGGTTTAAACTTTACGAACAATAGACCGCCCCGCATTAGCACGTTTCGCAAATCAAACTCCAAAAAAAGCTGTGGATAAAACATTATCGAGGCCACATGCTCTGCTGAGTGCTCTTCCGCTGTTTCATTGTGCTAAGTGCTTTTAGTGGATACTCGTGGTCTAATCTCCGGTGTGCGTTTACTCATTTGACCCATGTGAACTATAAATAATGCTCACAATTACCAGCGTTGCAATCTTTAAGCTACTCTCAATCATCATCATCATCGCAATGTTTATGCCTGCTGTCTTGCTATCACTCTCTCCATTGGCTGTCCTTGCTGCTGACCATGTCCAATTAGTCTCGCCAGAAGACTTCTTGAAGAAGCCATTGACTGGTTACACCACCGGTTCCCAGCATAAGGACATATTAGCCTACAACTACTGTAACATGCCTCATGTTAACCAAGTCACCTACCAAAACGTCAGTTCTGAAGACTTCGAATTGATCTATGTTGAATTGATTCACCGTCATCACAAGAGAACCGCATACAAATCAAACACTTTACCAACTGATATCTTGGAAAGTTACATACGTTATCCGCAAATTACCACTGGTGGTAAAATTGATTCTTTACAACATGGTGTTGATTTATTCGGTGTTTACCATGATCTCTTAGGTTTCTTACCAGATGAATACGATGCTGAAACTGTTGCCTACAGAGTCACCAACAATAATATCACCACTGAAGTTTTCAACAGTTTGATTCTTGGTATGTACCCAGACAGTGATGTTGAACCTGAATTAAGACAAGTTGATAATTTGGAACCAAATAACAAATGTCAACAAGCGGATGCCGTGAAATCATCCATTAGACAAACTGATTTATGGTACCAAGATACCAACTTATCAATCTATACTGAATTAGCTGAAAAGAATGGTATCAATTCAACTGGTTCTCCAGGTTTCTTTAATTCAATTGATCATTTCTTTGATAACTTATCATCTAAAACTTGTGCTGGTGATCAAGTCAACGTTACCGATTCTCAATATGAAACCGTTATCAAGTTAGGTCACTGGGAATATGACTACAACTATAGAGCTAGTCCAAATGCTACTGAATATGGTAAATACAGATTCGGTAACTTTACTTTAGAATTAGTTGATCATTTCCAAGATGTTATTGATGGTTCCAAATCAGTTAAATATCAACATAACATTGCTCATGATGGTTCAATCGCAGCTTTAACTGCTTTGATTAAAGATTTCTATGGTTTGAATTACTTCCAATGGCCAGGTATGGGTTCAGAATACGTTTTCGAATTATATAAACCAACTGATTCAAATGACCAAGATCATTACTTAAGAATCTTATACGGTGGTCTTGAAGTTAGTTTCACTACCTTACAAGATTTCGTTGCTTATTTGAACGAAATTGATACTACTGGTGCATCAACTTCTTGTTCTGCTTAAACAAAGTATCAATATTTTATTTCATTTCATTGTTTATATAGTTTGATTTTATTGATTTTGTACCCTCTAGATCTTTACAACATATACTGAAATTGTAATTGCGATGTTCTAATCTATCTACATGAACCTTATTTCTTATTCGGACGTCAGCTGCTACAGTAGATGGACTCGTACTGATTCATGAAGTAGCCACTACGGCTGCGATACTAGTACAGATTTACACGATTACGCCATCTAAGAAACTAACTACCTGGGCATATTGAGTATTGACTCAACGGATCAACGGATCATTTTAAATAAAAGAGGATTAATAGTTTATTGATTCAAATTCTGAAGTCAACTCATTGTAAATTTCACCAGCCGACGGTAAAGTACGACGGAAAGAATAAATTTGGAATGAATCCACAATGGGTGGAAATTTAGCTATTTATAAAAGCGTGCTGAGATCTGAAAAGTACAATCTATTGATGCTTAATGCCTGCAGCATAAGCTGAAAATAATATCTTATAAATTGTAAATTCTAAATTACATTCACTGACATAATCATTATTTTTATTTTTCGCGTTTTTCGAATCAAAAAAATCGAATAAACAATGTTTACATTTCTGACAACTTTTTCAACAATTCGTCAAATTCCCTTACACTCACAATATCACAATGACCACAAAGAAATCAACGCCGAACAATCTCACATATTTTGAAAAACAGCGTGATTTACTCATCTCTGAAATCTCTATCTCGATGGATTCGATTTTGAATAATTTGAATTCATTGAATAGATCACTAGAAAGTAATATTCAAGTTGGTAAAGAATTTAAAAGTGTTGCTAATTTATGGAGTAATTTCTATGATGGTTTGAATCAAATTGAGGAGATGAGAATGAGAAATCAAAGTGCTGGGGAGGAAGAAGGTGAAGGTGTTGGGGACCAAGAAGGTCAAGCAGAAGAAGAAGAAGAAGAAGTTGAGGCTGAGGTGCAGGCAGATGAAGAGACTCAGAAGGATAACGAGGATTTAGTTCACAGAAATGAAGAATTGAATATTGATGGTGATGTCGATATGGATAAATGATGATTTGTCGCTGGTAGGGCTTTAAAAACGCGTTAGCGACTGACTGGGTTTGATAGTATCCTGAGTCGGTGAGAGAAACCTCGACAGCTACAGGAACGCATTATCCATTTCACCAATGTTTACATTATCATGCATCCATGCTTTCTTCGTTGATACGAAGTCTTTCTATATCCAACACCACCAAATGCCATATCTGGATCCAATTCTTGATCATCATCATAGTTACCATTATCTGAATTTGAATCAAGGTACAAGATATCATTATTTATTCCTCCATTGGACCTCTTGCTGTTAAAATCTGTTTTCTTAACAGTTAAACCATTCAATTTACAACGTTTCCAACATTCCTCAAATTCTTGTTCTGCCTTTAATGTGGCTATAATATCAAATATCCTTTCAATTGACTCAGTATCATTCAAAAGACATTCCAAATATTTACAGTTCAATCCTTTGGCAAACTTATAGAAGAAATTGAATGGTGGAATTTTCAGTGATCTATTTTGACCAAATTTAACATCTTTGTTATCTCTATCAATTCCAATGATGAATTTAACAACTTTTAAACCACAATATTTTTCAACTTCTGGAACCCAAATATCCTTGATATTATTCAATGAAGTTTCATAATCCATATAGTTGAAATTGAAACAAATTAATATAAAACTTGAACTGACATAAAATTTTGGCCGTATTCTGTTAAAGGTATCGTCACCTGGAAAATCATAAATCTGGATATTTACCATGTTTCCATAATCTCTGATATAAACTGACATTTCATGACTATCAAATATATTAAATGACGGCTCATCATCACCTTTCTTTTCCTCTTCAGTTATGGTTGATAGGTACTTTGACACAAGACTTGTCTTCCCACATTTCGAATCACCAATGACAGCAACCATTGTTTCTAGTTCTGTTATCTTTGACTCCCTCTGTCGTGACTTCATGATCTCAATTGAGTCATTGATTGTCAAGGCATGTTCTGATTCTGATGATTCAGCAGTGACTGGAGCAGGACTTGGTTGAATTGAATTGGTTTTGTGGGGAAATAAACCAGGACTATTTGAATTTGATCTTGATAATCTGACCTTTGGAACAGGGACTTGGCTTTTTAGCCTCAAGACAGAATGTGGCGTGTCTGGTCTTGAACCTGATTTCAATTGGTTGTTATTTCTTCTTGATCTGGCTGTTAATGGAGAAATGTTCTTTGATTGGTGATTTCCACGTCTTAGTGTTGGTGTCATAGAACTGTTTGGTCTTGACCTGAGAGTGCCATTGTATAATTTGTTGATAGAACTGAGGGGCTTCTGGTCACTGAACGGATTGTAATTCTCGTCATTGACGGCTGTTTGAAACATTGCCTTGATATTTAGCCGTCTTGGTGAGCAAATCACAATTATCAGTTATGTGGTGGTGTGTTCTTGCGTAAAAACCCACAATTTCACAAAACCAATGAAAACAGAAACGCAAAAAGACACAAACCACACTGGCTACATTATAGGCCTTAATTGACACTCTGTCCACTCCCCAACAACCTTCAAAGCCCCCAGTTTCCTTTCTAATAACCGTGTAAGCCCGCACACTTCGCCTTCGTTTAGACACACATGCAACTCATGCCTATCCGAATCGGGAAATATCCCATACTCAAGGCGCTTACCCGGTTGGACATTTGCCACTACGTAATGCGACATGGGCTTTTTTCTTCACATGGGCAAAAAGACGTTTCGAGACTCTTTAAAAAAATTTTGGCCTGTGAATTTTTGCTGTCTTTTACCAATCCCTTTCTGAAACCAGCAAATAACTAGTTAATTTATCAATTCAACATGTCCAAAGTCTTCTTCGACGTCACCTCCGATGACCAACCATTAGGTAGAATCACCTTCCAATTATACAACGATGTTGTTCCAAAAACAGCTGAAAACTTCAGAGCTTTAGCCACTGGTGAAAAAGGTTTCGGTTACGCAGGTTCTCCATTCCACAGAGTCATCCCTCAATTCATGTTACAAGGTGGTGACTTCACCAGAGGTAACGGTACCGGTGGTAAGTCCATCTACGGTGAAAAATTCGCTGACGAAAACTTCATTAAGAGACACGACAGACCAGGTTTATTATCCATGGCCAACGCTGGTCCAAACACCAACGGTTCCCAATTCTTCATCACCACTGTCCCATGTCCATGGTTAGATGGTAAACACGTCGTCTTCGGTGAAGTCATTGACGGTTTAGACATTGTCAAGAAGATCGAAACCTTAGGTTCAGGTTCCGGTGCCACCAAGACCAAATTGGCCGTTTCCCAATCTGGTGAATTATAATCGTGCTCGTGATTGAATTGCGGTGTTGAAATATACATGTACGATCTTAGTTTGTGACTCAGTCTGTAGTAATATGTCTCTATACAACTCATGTCTGGACAGCCTCGACGCCTGCTGTGATGTCTTCGACGTCTTCGTCTCCAGCAAGACCAGCCTCGAAGATCTCCTTACCCGTCATCTTACCATTATGTATAGCTTTCTTTCTCTCTGCGATCCTCTCGTCAATACGCAACTCCTTTCTGAACTTGGCTCTCCATTCATTGAATGTTTCTGGTGTCACCTTGGTACCGTAAAACTTCTTTTGTTCTTCACGTTCTCTAGCGAGCATTTTATCGTCATAGCGTTTTTGTTCAATATTAACTTTCTGTTCGAATAATTGTTCAGCACGATCCTTCAATGACGATGCCAGTGTGAAAATGGAGGGCATGCCCACATTATCAGCAGCTTCTTCAATCAATGCATTACGCAAATCAGATAGATCCTGTTTGCTGAAATCAATAGTCTCTGCTATTATCACCACCTTATTCTCTTGATCATCATCTGAATCTTCTTCCTCTTCTTCTTCGTAATCACCTTCCAATAATTCACCATATCCAACTTCAATTTCCGGTTCCACTTCAGGATAAGTCTCTGGGTATTCGATCCCTAGTCTCAGTCTGTGTTTTCTCTCAGATGGAGTCTCCAATAATATGTTGATGTCGAACTCAGTTGGTGATTTGATGGTGAGTTCATCTGGGTAAATCGACTGTAAAATCTCCAGTTCCTGCTGTTGTTCCTCCTCGTAGTCCATTTTCGAAATAAAAAGGAGCTAGTCTCTCTTGATGCGAGTCTCTTGATTTGAAACTTTATTCGTGACGGATGGACTAGTCTCTTTGAAGTCAAGTCTACAAATTTGTCCATTAGTTCGCTTAGTCATCCAAGCTCATCGCCAAAATTTTTTTGTACCACCTTTAAGGCTCACTTATATTAAAAACATGATCGGGAGTCAAAGACTATAGATTTCATATATTTTGTTTGAACAATGAGCACTTACGAACAAGCTAGAGCTTTTCTTGCAGCGGCGCAACCATCTGAAGCAATCAAGCTTTTGAGACCTCTAAAATCACAAAATGATAAAGATGCTAAATTCCTATCGTTATTCGGTGAAGCATACCTTGAAGATGGTAAAGTTGAAAAAGCATTCAAATATCTAACCAGTGCGATCGAAGTTGATCCAAATGGTGAACATGGTGCTGAGAAGTTTCTATATGTGGGTCAAATTATTGGTGGTGTGAAAGGGTTAGAATTGATCGATCAAGGAATCAGTTTATTAGAGAGACAGTTAACGGAAGGTAATGATAATGAGAGCAAACAAATATTGAAGAAGATTAATGGTTCTATTTTCACTAAGATTGAAATCTGGATGACTGATTTATGTATGGAGCCACAAGCTGAACAATCATGTAATGAATTGATTCAACAATGTTTGAAAATTGATGAAACTAATCCTGAAACTTGGTCATTATTTGCATCTATTAGAATTTCACAACAATTAGATGATGATGCATTGATTAGTATACAAAAATCATGGGAATTATTTCAAGCTAAGAAGTTGGCATTGGAGGAGCAAGCAGATGCTAATGTTGCTGCTGGAAATGAATCTGATTTGGATGTTAATACGGAATATATTGAGTTGATTCAACCATTGTTGACATTATCAAGATTCTGTATTGAGTTAGGGAATTATGAACTTGGTGGTATAATAAGTTGCTCTATCAGAGATATTGATTCAAATAACCTTGAAAGTTTTTACATTGAAGGATTTTCCAATTATTTAATATTGAAGAAAAATCAATATTATTCACAATACAATGAATTCAATCCTGAATTATTTGAAAGTTTCCAGGTTGATTTGAATAAGATTCAAAGTGAAGAAGAAAAGAAAATATTACAGAATTGTAAAGTGAATTTCTCAATCATTTTAAAGATTCAAGGTAATAGTCCTGTTGATTTAGACCAAGATATTTTACAACATACGCAATTCCTATTAAATGAATTAGGTGGTCCTATTGAAGTCAGTGGATTTGAAGAAGATGAAGAAGATGAAAACATCAATGAAGATAACTGGCAAGATATCATTGAAAGTGACGACGAATAGGTTCGTTGAGTTGCTGTATGGCTTTATGGTTGGTTATTGAAAAAGTTTGTACATTTAGATTTTTTTTTTAAGGATGTTAAAGCACAATTACAGAATGAGTTCTTGAAGTTGTTGTAGTAGGGAACTATACTTATTGTAGTAAAACTCTTTGATGTCTTCGAATAGAGGGGACCAACGAATCCATTCTTTTTAGATAAACTGACGTATTGTGTAACGAAATTTGCATCACCTTCACCATGAAACGGACAATGGCAGTCTGATGACAATAGCTTTGATATCTCTACTAGCAAACTCAAGAATGATTTTTTCATTGGCGATTCTTTGAGCACCGGGTCTGAGTTTTTCTAATTCAATTGGAAGATCTTCAGTAATTCTTTGTTCACCTTAATGATAGCACTGTCGATATTAATGACAAATGATCCCTAAGTGGAAAACAACATCCATTTTCTTAGCAGCTTCTAAGAAAATGTCCAAGTCTTCCAAAGTAGTACCGTTAAGAACTTCAACCAATGGAGCTTCAGTTTCTCAGCTGATTTCTCAGATCTTGCCAATGTGGCAACTTGATGTCCTTGTTTGACGATTTCTGAACCGATCCCCACTTAGTACATCTAAAAACCGCTAAAAGCCTGTCTGATGGTCACATCTACTGGTTTTATGGAGTTAGTGGGAAGAGTTTTGGTACCATTCAAAGCCCAAACAATAATAAGATGCTTGAATTTTTTACCAGTTTTCAATAGTTAAGAGTTGGGATTGTTACATTTGATATTGACATGGCACATTAATCTATCTATTCATCTTTCAAACTATAACTATACAACACTTGCATTTCTGGAGAGATCTGGAACAGTTTATCCTCTTTTTGAGGACCAGGTAGAACATTCTTTCTCAAAGAATGTAGTTTATTGCGCACAGAATGGATATTATCCTTTTCATATGGATTATGATATGGTTTATCATCTTCAGAATCACTATCAGATCCAAACAAAACATCATCTGCGTCCTCTTCCTCCTCCCCCTCTTCAACAGCAGCACCAACTTCATGAGCTCGAGCAGGCACCACATATTCATTACCGTCATCATCTGAAATGACATTGGTCTCATTATCAACCTCACCAGCTTCTGCATCATAGAACACATCATCATCATCAGAACTTCCATCTTTATCTCCTTCGCTTTGTTGTTGTTGTTGTTGTTGTTCTTCTTCTTCAACCTCATCATTTTCATGAAGTTCTTTGGGAACTTCATCTTCTTCTAATTCCTCCAAGAAAACATCACTATAATAATCACTATCCTCTTTGTTAAAGACTTCAACTGCAGTGGAGACATCTTTATCATCTCCACTTTCATTTGGATCATAACCATGACTATGAGATCTCAGCTTCAAATTAAACAAATCTAAACCGGTTTCTTCATTTTCGATTTTTCTTTGGAGTTCTTTGATTTCTTCATCAACTTCAATTTTATCTTCATCATCTGAAAGTTCTGATAATTCCTTTAGTCTTTTTTTCATGTATCTTATCTTTTTCTTACTATGATGGACTATCTTTCTCACTCTATGATGTTGACTGTTAGTGAATTTATATTTAGCCTTTTCACTGATTTGAACATCTTCACCAAGTCTAACTCTCATTTCATTATAGTTACTACCTAATTTAAATTCTTTTAGATATCTAGCTTGTTCCTTTTTGGAATTTTCATAATCCAAAATATCACAATTCTGTGTTTCCTGAGATAACAAAAACCATGCAATTTCATTATCTAATAACTCATCTTCACATTTATTATCTATAACAAACTTGGTATCGTCATATGACTTCAGTAACTCTTTTTCGTTCAATAGCTGTTGTTTTCCAACAAGTTCACTAAATAGTTGCTCCATCACCAGTGTATCAGAAAGATCAGGAACCGGTATATTGTTTTCATTGAGGAACTTTATAATAGGTCTTACCATCAATGGTTTAATGGCTCTCTTCATATCATTTTCCCTTTGAGCGACTGAAGTTTGATCACCTCTCCACTCAACCATACACATTCTCCATAATTCACGTTCATAATTATCAAAGATATTTTCCGTTCTTTTAGCATAATCTGTCAGAACTTTTTCATAATCAATAACTTCAAAATCTAATCTTTCTTGTATCTTACTAAGATAAAAACTCACAGATACATTTCTTTTAAGACCTATGTTCATAAAAGCTCTCACGATATCTAACCTTTGAAGAGTGATTGGAATTATACCGTTTTCTAGTGTTGTTTCGGATTTCACGTGAGAAGAATTTTCATATTTTAGATCACTAAACCTTTTAAAATGGAAGGCATCAAGTATGATATTTCTGATAAGTTCAGCACTGATTTCTTTGACTAGTTGTCTAAGGTAGACTTTGATTTCGATTGGAATAGACTTTGGTGGTAACAATTTCTTATTCAAATGTGACATACTGTAATAGAAATTGGACATATCAGCAAGACTTTCAAAATTGATGATATCATCATCATCATTGGGTTCATCACCATCATCATCCATTTCTGTAGTTGGAGCATTGGGCACCATTGTCTTGGAGATGTTTACTATTTTGGATGACAGATCTTCTTCAATTGCAACCACCACCTCATCAACTTCAGTAGCAGCAGGGAAATCCTCATAGGTAATCAGTTTCTTGAATAGTCTCCTCTTCCTTTTATGATATTCAGTAGCGTTCTTCAATAGATCATAATATGCCATTATCTGAACCACTGATTTTGTCCTTATCTTCTGCTGGATCTTATTTATGTTATCGATCCCATATCTTCCCAGAAACTCAAAGAACTGATCCTTTTCAATTTCTGACCAATCAGCAATAATTGGATCCATCGTCTTATACATCTGCAAATTCAACTTATGTTGTTCCTGTATTTCATCATCTTGAATAATCTCCTCAACTTCAGATTCATCTGTCTCCCATGTCTTGAAATCTTTTAGTCCCGTGAAAAACTCATGTGTGTGTGCATTGAACGCATTCACGTACCGATTCAGGACCGGGTTGCTCTGGAAGGACATGTATGGGATTGGATCTAGTCCCCTTGTGATTTGTTTAAAGTTGAGTCTCGCGTTTTAAAGTTTTTGTTTTGATTCTTGAATTTAGTATGTGATGGTGTCCGGGTGTTTCGAATAAGATTTCTATTTCATGTGCTTCTCCATGAATCGTTGATGGAATTGTGATTTGAGTAAGTCATTGATGTGTTCTGCGCTATTCTTGTCCTTTGATGTAGTTGTCTGTTTAAAAACTGATTGTCTCCAGCTTTTCTTGACTGGTTGTTGTTGTTGTTGAGAAGATGATGATGTTGAATTTGTAGATTTGGTTAATTCTACCTTCATCTGTTGTTCTTTCTCCTTCCGTAGCTTCTCTTGCTTCAACTTAGCCAATTCACGGAGCAGCTCATCATCGCTGTCACTATCACTACCACTTTCATCATCTTCTTCGTCCTCATTGGAATCACTGGCATCTAAATCTTTAGTCTCTTCAAGAATCCTTTGCCTTCTTTCAGAATAAGTCTCTGGAGCCTTCTCTTCGATCAACTTAGTCCCAGCGTCGTTCTCTTCACCAGCAGGATATCCACCTTCTCTTTCTCGTAACTCCCTTTTCAGTTCTTCCAATTTCTCTCTGTGGGCAGTGGTGTTCTGACTGGCCAGACTCTTTCTGTACTTCAACTGCTTGTGGACAGCTCCCCCATGAGCGATGTTACTTCCACCGTTGGAATACGGGTCTCGAGCTCTTCTGCTTTCGAATGTCGGTCTATGATTGGTTGTCATCGCAGTCTCTTGTCCTTTCCCCCTTCAAAGCTCAGACGTGCCTTGTGTCTATACTGGTCTCTGATTCCATACAGTGCTAAATTTAAAATTTTCCGAACGTTTTGACACAGACTTCAAAATTTCAGTTCTCTCACTTTACCAAACCCACAAAACACAGCAAATATCAGTGCAAAATGCAGACACTCAGCATCCCCAAACCTCCCTCAGTGCGCGACTTTGCATATGAGGTAGACCACCCTTTGCACTATGGCGTGGATCGTAACATGGAGGACTCGTTCACTACAGAAAGCGACAATGAGATACCCTGGGGCATCAACGACGAAGAAGAAGAAAATCAACAACAAGAGCACATATTACAGAAAGAAATAGGTGAGAATAGTACGATACAGGGGAAGGCTATTGCACTCTTTGATTTCTTACCTGAGAACGATAATGAGTTTGCATTGAAGGAAGGACAGATTATTTGGATTAGTTATAGACATGGACAAGGTTGGTTAGTTGCTGCTGGTTATGATGAAGAAAATGGAGATGGTGTTATTGATAATGAAGACAGCGGACTCGTTCCAGAAGAATACGTTCAATTGCTAGACCAGTGAGATGTTTATTGATTTTTTTCAGTTTATACCTGGTTGTCCTGAGATGTTTCATAATAAAGACTGGCATATTTGGTCCAATTGAAGACACGAGAGTATAGCAATCATTCTCATATCAGAGCAACCAGACACAGAAAAACTGGTTTTCATCTTCAAGACTTCCAACCATATGGTTTCAACACTCTGATGAATGAAGGCTGTGTCAATCAGCGAACCACACCAGTTCAAGATAACAATCACTTTTTTTATCTACTCAAAAGTATCAAAGAACTGCATAGATCTCAGTAAGTGCCACCATAATTAATACAATGAAAGACAGTTCGACCCTAATGTTTCAAGCATTCAGTTGTAGTCTAAACATAGCATTTGCTACCCACGTTTCGAGATCCTCTCAAGCCTTCAGAATTGACCACATCTTTTCCAGTAGTTCTTTGATGAATTCATTGTATACCCTCCACAATACCATCAGTGATTCTCTTTTTTAATATTGTTCAATCGTTCTTGTGATCTAAGAATCGTGAGACGCTTGACACCTAGCCGTGTAAGATACTAATCCCATACTTACAGTCTCTTAACAGCCAACGAGACAGTCCAACTATCAACACATTACTAATGTGTCAAATCAATATAATTACAACACACTCTAAACTCCCTTAACCACGTTCATCTACAATTTCAAGTTTGGTAGATTTATGTGTCAATTAGTTCTATGCATTTGAAGATTCGGGTTTCGGGTCCGGATCACGGTACTAATTTCCTAATTTGGATATATGATGGAAAGCCCCATCACCAAAAACATCTGATCTTTCCACTAACTCCATTAACGTAGCGGACATAACTGTGCAATCGATGGAGATTACTAATTGTTGGACCTAGGGGATATGTATAAAAGGAGCAGCGAGTTGAATGTTCCTAGTATTGTGTTGTGGATTCCAATGGTTTGAATCAGTAAGGTTATATCAACTACTACAAACTACAAACAACAAACAACAAACAAACAAATCACACCAAAAAAAACAATCACAATGGCTAAATATTTCGTCACAGGAGGTTCTGGATTCATTGGTTCTCAGGTCATCAGGGAATTGACTAAACAAGGCCATCAAGTTCTTGCGTTAGCCAGATCTTCTCAATCAGCAGACAAATTAAAGGCTATTTCATCTTCAATTGAAGTCGTTACTGGTTCTCTAGAAGATTTAGACGTTTTGTCGAAGGCTGCTAAAGAAACTGATGGTGTTTTACATCTGGGTTTCATTCATGATTTCAGCAACATGGCCCACTCTATCAAAGTCGACACTGCTGTCATTAATACTTTTGCTGATGCCTTAGAAAATACCAACAAACCATTTATTTTCACTGGTGTTATTGGTCCATATGGTGGATTAGTTGAAGGTGAACAAAGAATTACTGAAGATATTCCAATTGATTTAGAAAAAATAAGATTTGGTGTTGAAAGAGTTGCTAATGAAAAATCTGTTCTTGCCTTAGCTGATAGAGGTATCAAAGCCAACGTCATTAGATTACCACCAAGTGTTCATGGCGAAAATGATCCACACTTCTCAAGTCATTATGTCAACTTATCAAAGAAAAACGGATTTGTTGGCCACTTGGACAATGGTGGTATCAATTATTGGAGTGCAGTCAACAAATTTGATGCTGCTAAACTGTACGTCGCTGCGGCTGAAAAGGGTAGAGCCGGTGTTGCTTATCATGCAATCGGTGAAGAAGGCGTTAGAGTTGTTGATCTTGCTAACGCTATCTCAGAAAAGACTGGTCTACCAGTTAAACAACTACCATTCCCAGAGTTACAAGAAGCTTATGGTTTTGTTGGTACTTTCCTTGCTTTGAATGCTCCTGCTTCTTCTGCTAAGACTCAAGCTGATTTGGGTTGGAAGCCAACTGGTCAAACTTTAGTCGAAGATATTAAATCCTTTTGCTAAAATTTTGAGACAAAATGTCCTACTTTTTTTTATCCAAATTTTAATTTTAACTCTATACTAATTCTAATGTAATGACACATCAAATTGCTGAAATCATTTATTGTAAGCACTTCACAGAGATTTCTTTCATTATATCGGTCATCATCCTGTTACATGGTATTGCTACACCAAAAGTATTATGATTTATATAATGTACGAATACCCAACACGGCCTCACCAAAGCTGTTCATCGTCTCTATGTGTCAAATCATGCGTGTGCTATAGTGAACCGGAATGTACAACCATACCCTCGGAATACGTATTCTCGAAATCGTTGAAGTCAAGAAAAAAAGGCCAACGCGATTCAAATCAAAACAACAAACCGTATACAAAAAAGGTTCGATTCGAAGTCTTTGTTCGGTTGTTTCATCGATCTTGTTTGTTTTCATTTAGTGTTTCACGAATTGACACAACCGGGTTATTCAGATTGTGTTTTTCCAGGGACAATTGGACAGTTTTTGAAATAAGTGGAATCATTAATCCTTAACCATACAGCAGTGATGTCCACTCATAGTTATAAGAAGTTCGAAGATGGTGAGTCTGGTGCTCTTCCGGACAAGATGACCGTCTTCCAGGACTGTATCAGAGCATTCAATGAATCTGTTGTTGATGCAAAGAAGTCCAGAATTTTGATTGCTAGATTATTGAGATTAATTTACTCAGGTGAAACATTCCCTAGAGAACAGGCAACTACTTTATTCTTCTCCATCTCCAAGTTGTTTCAACATAAAGATTCTTCCTTAAGACAGATTGTTTACTTAGCTATTAAAGAATTATCTTCAATTTCAGATGATGTCTTAATGGTCACCTCTTCGATCATGAAAGATGTTCAGAATGGTGAGCCAATTTATAAACCAAATGCAATTAGAACCTTATCCAGAGTTCTTGATGGCTCAACTGTTCATGCAACCGAAAGATTGATGAAAACTGCCATTGTTGATAAGCACCCATCTGTTTCATCAGCAGCATTAGTCAGTTCTTACCATTTATTACCAGTTGCTAAAGATGTTGTTAAACGTTGGGTTAATGAAACGCAAGAAGCCGTTTTAGCTGTTAAGAATTTCCCAGCTACGAGTGAAACTGGGTACATCAATGATTCACTAACTGCACAATACCATGCTTTAGGTTTATTATATGCTTTAAGAAATCATGATAAAATGGCTTTGAGAAAAATCATTCAACAATTTTCCAAAAATTTGAGAAATCCTTTAGCTATTGTTCAACTGATTCGTTACATTAATGAATTATTGGTCAATGATCCATCATTACTCCCAACTTTATTCCCATTATTAGAAGATTGGTTAAATGATAGACACCACTCTATTAATTTAGAAGCTATCAAAGTTGTTGTTTCATTACCAGGTGTCACTAATGGTCAATTCGGGGCTGCTGTTTTGAGATTACAATTCTTATTGACCTCTCCTAAAGTTGTTTCTAGATTTGCTGCTGTTAGAATCTTGAACAGAATCTCATTAAAAAATCCAGAGAAGATTGTTAGTGTTAACAATGAATTAGAATCATTAATTACTGATTCAAATAGAGCTATTGCAACTTATGCTATTACTACATTATTGAAGACTGGATCAAGTGATAACATTGGAAGATTAATCAAAGTTGTTTCCAAATTATTGAATGATATTTCTGATGAATTCAAAATCATTATCATTGATGCTATTAAAACTTTAACTTTGAAATTTCCACAAAATTATCAAACTATGTTGAATTTCTTGATTGATTTATTGAATGATGAAGGTGGATTTGAATTCAAAAATTCTGTTGTTGAAGCATTGTTCGATTTGATTCACTTTGTTCCAGAATCAAGAGATTTAGCGTTAGAAAACTTATGTGAATTCATTGAAGATTGTGAATTTACTGAAATTACTGTTAGAGTTTTGAATTTGTTAGGTAATGAAGGTCCAAAGACAACTAATCCAACTTTATATATCAGACATATTTACAACAGAGTTGTTTTAGAAAACTCTATTATTAGATCAGCTGCAGTTGTTGCATTATCCAAATTTGCTTTGATCAATGATAACATCAAGAAATCAATCAAGATTTTACTAAAGAGAATTGTTAATGATGTCGACGATGAAGTTAGAGATAGAGCTATAATTTCTTTGAAATTCTTAGAATCATTAGACTCATCTAAAATCACTACAGAAGAAGCTAAAGAATTAACTAAACCATCATACACTTATGATTTAGGCCTTTTGGAATCAAAATTGCAAACTTATATCTCAGGTGATTCATCTAAATTCGTTACTCCTTTTGATATCTCATCAATCCCAAAGATTTCAGAAGGTGAATTAAAAGCCATTGAATTCAAACAAAAACAACAAAAATTGGAAGACAACACAAAAGAATCCAAATCACAACCACAATCAACATCACCGTCATCATCCAATCAACAGTTACAAGAATCGACAACTTCTGATCTATTAAAAGAACAATATTTACATGAATTATCAACAATATCGGAATTTTCATCATATGGTCCTGTCTTGCATTCATCTGAAATTATTCCATTGACTGAAAAAGATACTGAATTTATTATTGATTCAATCAAACATGTTTTCAAAGATCATTTAATTTTACAATTTAATGTTGAAAACACATTAGATGAAGTCTTGCTAGAATTGATCTCTGTTGTTTCACAACCAGAATCTGATGAGTTTGAAGAAGAATTCATCTTATCTATTGAGAAATTGACTCCTCATGATAAAGGTACCGTTTATGTTTCATTCACCAAACCAGAAGGTATTGCCACAACTACATTCTCCAACACATTATCATTCACTTCTAAAGAATGTGATGCTACTACATTTGAACCATTAGATGACGATGGATTTGAAGATGAATATCAAATTGAAGAACTGGAATTAACTCCAGGTGATTTCATTATTCCTTCATTCATTGGTAACTTTGATGCTACTTTCGATGAATTGAACTCTGAATCAGTTGGTACTTTCAACTTAAGTTCTGAATCCATTCAAGAAACTGTTGATTATTTGATTAATTTATTATCATTACATCCAATTGAAGGTAAATCCGTCTTCAATGAAACTAGTCATAGTTTGAAACTATTTGGTAAAACTATTGATGGTGAAAGAGTTGCAGCATTAGTCAAATTTGTTAAGAGTTCTAAATCTGGTGTCGTTTTGAAAGCAGTTGTTAAATCAGATGACGAAGAATTATCAAGCGTTGCGTTGAACAGCATTGCTTAGGTTGTGTGTATTAATGAGGTTTTTAGATTTGAAGAAAAGTGATTTGTTAAAGAAAGACAGTATCAGTCTGTTATTTTTTTTCACTGTTGGTTTTCGTGTTTTTATGTCAATATATACTTTTGAGTAGACCTGTTCGTAGAACTACAGTTTCCATTCATAATTCATTAACTCGATTATTACAACTATATACGAATCTCGTAAAAACATCAGCAACAAAGAAAAGATAATAGCAACAGGAATATAATAAGGTCTATAAACACTGAACCTCTAAAAAGCATTAAAAACACAAAGAATATAATAAAACAATATCATCAAAAAAGATCATCACAACATAAAACAAAAAAAGAACTAAATAAAAAAAAAACCCATAGTATCATCAAACATTACATAATTCACATTCCTTGAAACATGCTCATCAACAACTTATCATTCGCATCAAACCCCATTGCCTTATCCAAATTCTCTAATTCTTCCAAAGTGTAGTTAGAATTAGCAACTGGACCATTGACATTCAATAAGTACATCAACGGATCGTCTTCGTCATCATTAGCACCAGTGACAATATCCAAATTCAAATTCAATGGATCAGTGGAAGTTGGCTGATTGTCGTATTGTTGGTTATGTTGTTGCATAATCAACGGCTCAGTTAAAATTGATTGAGTGGAGACGAATTCCTGTTTTGGTGCAATGGCTGTTTGTTTGTATGGAGCACGAGATATTAATGTTGGTTTTTTGGCTAGTTTCGGTTGTAATGTTTTTGGTTTTGGTTGGATTGGAGTCTTGAAATGGGAATTGGTGGTGCTAGATGGTTTGGCAGGTTTTTGGGATGGGAGGTTTGGTTGGTCGAAGTCTTCTTCTTCGCTGAAGATGTGTTGGTTCATATTGACGGTGGATTGGGTTTGTTGGTATGAATTGTTGTTGAGGTTGAAATCCAAAGGGGCATCGAAGTTGGTCAATGGTAATGTGTTGATCAAGTTAATGTCTTGAGTGGATTCATAAAAGTGGTTAATATCACTTAGGTCTTCAGGGAGTAATGATAAGTTCTCCGATAATGGGTCAACTTCCTGATATAAAGGGGAGCCAAAATAAGAACCATTGTTGACATTGTTTGAAGTTGATGAAGCTCTTTGTTTCTTCATGTTGAATTTGATATTATCAGCATTCAAATAATCATAATCATTGTATCCCGAAGTTTCAGAAGCTGGAGTGAATGAACCAGCAGGGCTTGAGAAAGCTGGAGAGACTGTGGATGCTGGAGTACAAACTGAAGAAGACCATGATCTTTTGGTAGAAGCTGGAGTGGTTGAAGATGGCGAAAATGCAGAAGGTGAATGATCACCAAAGTTGCAACAAATGTTTGGATTGTGTTCAAATTTAATCACATTGACGGCCCAGACTTTATGTTTAACTGAGTAACTGACTCTTAGTCTGAATGGACATGAATCTTCTGGAACATTTCTGATTCTCTTTCCTGGTTTACCGCTCTTTGCAGTAGTAGATGAGACACTATTGGTTCTTAATAATTTTGAGGTGTTTGATGATTTTCTGTGGATATTTTTGCACTTGAAAACAACTTTAGAAGCATCGGATCTTTCAATAACTAAATTGATTCCCCTTGGTTCCATCTTTTCCAAAACCCATGGCTTGATGTCATCTCTGGATTTGAAGTCTGGAACAGGACTCAACGTGTCCATGATCTCCTGGTTCGTCGTGATTCTCTGGATTGGCTGAATGGACATTGGGATATTGATTGATATGGTTATACCTTAATGAGTGTTATGAGTTCTGGACGCACGGGGATCTCTTATCTCTTAATGGTAAAGACTATTCTCTATTGCGATATCAACAACAATAGCAATTCTCATAAACAAGTGTGAAATCAGTTCGAAGTAAACAGAAACACGGGAAACTGGTTAAAATATCCAACTGATGGAAAAGATAATTGATTTATACGAATGCGAGATGGTGGGCGGAACTCATAATTGTCCCAATTTTGTGCGTTTCGACCAATTACCGTTGACATCTCCTGTATTTGTCCAGGAAAATTTTTTATCAAAACCATCACTGGCCAATCACGAAAGAGATTCCGGGACATTTGATGACTACTATTGTCCTCGGAAGTGCCATCAATTGATGAAAAATGAGGTTTTTGCGGTATTGAAAAGAGTGTTTTAGAGGGTATAACACTAAAAGCATCACCTGGAAGTATCCTAACCTTTCTTGCTAGGGAATTGTGGTAGCGTTACGTGTTTTATTGCACAATGGATGGGCTGGACGGTTGTCTCTGATGGATTCGATAAACCCCCCCCTGGACTCAGGACAAACGAGATGCACCAAATCAGAAAAAGAAAAGACAGGATTCGGTTGAACTGATGGAAAAGATAAAAATTTGTTCTCGACCCTGCAAAAACTGAAAGGCCGGTGCCATTGTTTGAGGAATTGCGCGCACACTGCTGATGGTTGGTGATGCTACGGAGAGGTATGATTCATGAACATCGAACATGGTGGATCGTCACTGAGTGTGCCTTCTGATGTTTAAGTGTGAGGGGTCTTCTTGGGATCATGAGCCTATGCTCGGTAGGGTATCGTACTAAAAGTAATTGGAGCGCAGACTAGGGGACTTTCATTCCCCCATATATGTCACTGACTCGCTTTAAAGTGCCAAACAAGCAGGTTCGAAGAAAATAAACAGTCACAAAAACGGCTGATCGTTTCAACTTTGACTCTATTTGCACTTGAAAAGGAAAAACGGCCTCATAACCTATCAGACTGAGGTTTTCTGGGACATTTCTGTATAGAGTCATCTTTGGATCATTTCCCAGAGGAATAAAAAGCCAATCAGATCAGCTGTAGAAACTTGGCACAAAGACAAGAAGCCTCTGAGAAGTTAGTCAACGCAACACATAATTGGCCTGGACAGGCGCTACAGGTCCTGAATCGCCATGGAAAAAAAGAAAAAGAGTATTGCAGAGTTCGGATAGTCTGTAATCATAGATATCCATTGCAATACCCATGATTTCAGCCTATAACTTCTCATTTTAGTCTCAGAGTTGTCAATTGTCCTTGTTGATGTCTGATTCTTATCAATTCCATCAGTCGGGCTGAGTTTTGCTATGCAAGGCCGATTCTCGGAATTTCCAATAAAATATTCGAGAGTTTGAAGTTCAGAGAATTAGAGAAGGTGGGTGGCCTTGCTAAGCTGCCTGATGAATTATATAGTCATCTGAACATCTTGACAGTTCACCGAAGTAACAAATTATTTCAACCCAGGATCTATTAAAGTACATGAACTAGTATCAGTTTTCATCTCGAGATTATAATTACCTTACCCGGTTCATCTTTATCGAATCTGACAGTTCTCTTTCTGCTAGCCTTACAACTGTCGTTGTTGCATATTCCTCAGCTCCTAAAGCTGTATCTTCTGCTTCATCCCCCACCTTTTTCATCAAGAACTCATGAGCATCATCTAGGTAAACTTCCATGTTGTCATCTAAATCGATACTGAAAGTTTCCATTTCTTCAAGGAACTGCTCATATAGATCATCAAAATAATCATCAAAACCTGTTTGCTTGCCGGTATCACTCAGTCTTTCATCCATCCCTTTATGAATCCACCATATTCTGATTTTCTTCTATCAGTCACTGATTGAATTTCTGTTTTCCTTGACTCAGTCAGTAATTGAATCAGAGACGCGAGAATGTCAACAGAGAAGTGCGCACATCCCTCAAAAGAGCTTGTCCTTCTGTTTCGCATGAAAAAAAAGTAGGAAGGGGCCCTAACTATAGTCTACAAGACGGTGGAACTTGAATGCCAATGAGCAATTCCGCCAATTTAATCATTTTTAATGATGGAAGAAATTAGAATGGGAAATTGGAATCAAGACCTCTATTTATACTGCAGTCTATGTATCAATTCTAGTTCCGCCATCAATCCAGACACTATGAACTGTATCACGGGTTTCTATAAAAGCATATGCCGGAGAAACCTCCTTGAGCCTAGACCAACATACTTACTCAAAGTGTACCGATGCTATTACAAATGAGGCATGCCAATTCCTAGCCAAATCATTAGATGATAGCATTCTCTCATAGAACTCAGAAGTTTTTACTTTTGAACGAAACTATGTTCAGTGTTTTATTGGAAAGGGGATATTAGCTGAATAGACGAAACATAACCTTATACAGTCAAACCGGTTTGTGTGAAAGGGTCTCGCTCATCTCATGTGTTCATCCCGCAGCTTATCTTGATCAATAATTGAATCAAGAATCTTTTGAGACTTCTCATAAAGGACGACTTTCTGTTTGAAACGGGAATTGTGATACACCAATAAATGCAGACATATTGGTTTCCATTTGAATAGTTCTGCGAATTTGATGCCTATAACGTACTCGATTAAACTTAAACTTAGTTAACAATCTGAATCAACCGACAAACAAGATACAACAGTTTCTGATGACTAGTTGAATCGAGAACAAGGAAAATCATCCAGCCAGCAGAGCGCCATTCATGTTGGCAGTTCACTCTTATCAGAACCACAAATTACAATCAATCAGCGCACAAGTGTAGTGAAACCACATATTACAATCCATAAGCAAACCATTCATATTGCACCAGACTCCATTGCACATACATAATCGATCATCGAATCAGATCAATCTGGCTGGCGCAACTTAATGCTGCTCTTTATGCAAATCACTTACAGATTAGTATGAGGCACCAAAACCCAGCAAAAATTCACACGCAAATGCTCAAATCAGGGCCTAACTGGACTGGAATATCTAAAATGTGGGACGTCCGACAAAGCTGTAAAAGTGAATCCAGCCACTGATATCTTTTGGATTCTTGTTTTCAGGCTAAATTGTACCGACTTGTGGTAACGAATTGGCAGAATTTGGCACAAATTGGCACGATTTTTGGCACAAAAACGCGGTTCCACACTAAAAAATCCGCGAAAATCAAAACAACGCGTGTAAAAACAAAAGACGCGGTACGGCCACAATCTCTGTTTTGGGAATTTTCGCATTTCTTGTACTCTCAGTTTTGTTTACTTTTCAGAAATGAAAAAACGAATTTGAAATTTTGGAGTTTTGTTTTCTTTCAATTCTCTTCACCAAGTGTTCAGAATCTCACTCAAGGACACGTTCCCTCCATTTCCATTATTTGACCACATATTTATAATACCATAGACAACCATACACTGGTCCCACCTTTCCAACCGTTTTATTCCCATTCATTTCAGTTATCAACTACTTGTTCTTCACAAACACGGTCCCTTCATCCACAATTATTCCTCAATGCGTGCTTTCCATATGCCCTCACTCCCAGAAATGCCTATTGAGCACCTTCACAGTGGCAACTCCGGCATCGCAGACACGAAACAAATGAAACGTGAGTATTGTTCTTCCTGCCGCTGTGTCTATTAACTCGTCCTTATTACTAACATTTAATATCCAGTTAAGATCCTTTATTCTTTAGATGACAACACAAACTTCCTAGCAAGATCTCTGCGATTGAGTGAAGTCAGAACAGCAAGAATTCCTATCCCAGGTCAACAAAACATCATGACTTTAGGTGTGGTGAACATCAGGGACGCACTAGAACCAGTTTTCAACTCAAGTCCTGAATTGTTTAGTGATTTATCATGGGATTATTCTGTTTACGTTAAAGATATTTCCGAGGAAGATGAGCCTTTTGTTGGTCATGGTTTGATTTCAATGATTCTGAATAACAACAACGCAGATGATTTTGAAGAGCAGATGATTCCTGGTCGTGTTTGTTCAAATTTTGCAGCCCTACTACGCGCCAAAACACCATCAGAAACTTTGGAAATTAAATTGAGATTTGCCAAAGTTAAAAGACAGGATTCCACATTTCAACAGATACCCTCTCAACAACAACATGCTCAACCACAAAGAAGTGAAGAACAACCACAAGAATCAAATAACAGTACACAATCTAAGATTACCACTAAAAAGTCATATCGTCGTTCTTCCTTATCACAACAACAGAAAAGTGATAAAGTTTCATCAGATACAGAGAATGAATATGAAGAAGAGAATGATAAACCAAAGTTTATCCAGCCAAAACATCCAAATCAACAACAGCAACAACAAGCTTCTAATATGCCAAAAATGACTAGATTTGTCAACAATAATCCAGCGCCAAAAGCAGCAAGAACTCAGTCATTACCTGTTTTTGATAACATGATGAAACCACCACCACCACAATCCAATGGCAAACCAATTGAAACATTTCCAGCTGATTCTATTGCATTAAGAATTTATATGGCGGATAAGAATGGTAAAGGTTCAACGAATAAAGTCAGTAATGCTGGTGGTAACGATTATATTCAAAACAGCGTTGCTAAGAGGTTTTCATCTGATTTCATCAAAACCACTTCCACTTCATCATCAAAAGAACAAAAGAAGAAATCAAAAAAGACTTTGAATAATCCAACTCCATCATACATCTCACCATCTGCATCATCAAGTTCTAAGGGCAAGAAAGATATTCCAGAAGAACATCAATTATATCAATCATGTTTCAATTGTAAAACTTTGGAGGCCAAAGGTTGGAAATGGAATGAAAGTGAGGATTTATCTAAAAGAGGATTATTATGTTCATTATGTTACAGTTATCTTAAAGATAAAGGTGTTATGAGACCAAAGAGATTATTCAATAAGACCACTAAAACAAGAGATAGAAAACTCAATGTTAACTCATCGTCATCACCAAGTAGTAATCTTGGAAATGATACTACACCAGCAACAACACCAATAAGATTTAATACCAATCCATCAATGAACCAAAAACCTACCCATCCATCAACTAATATTCCATCCTCATCATCATATTTAGATGATTCTTCAGATCCATTGAATGGATTTGATGATATGATTAATGACCTAGATTTCCAATATGGTCCATTAACTGATATTGATCCATTACCAGCTCAACAAACAACCAACATAGCAGACAAAGAAAACATACCACCTGTACAACAAAAACAACAACCTACATCAATAGCATTACAGTTACAAGAATATCATGAACAAAGAAGACAACAAAAGCAACCACAATCTCAGCAAATCCCACAATTTCATCAACCATCACCAATTAAAGCCACTAAACAAACGTCGTTTGAAAAAATGTTAACTAAATCATTCAGTGGAGTTATTCCATCAAATTCCAATGATATGTCACCATCAGAATGGATGAATACATTCTTCACAGAACCTACTCCAAACGATCAAACTCCAAAGGATTCACCAAAGGATATCACCACATGTAACACATTACCATGTAATGAAGAATCCCCAGTTGGATTAACACCTGTGAATATGAATAATTCCAATTCAAATAATTTATTGAATAAGATGAATGAGAATGATGGCAAAATTGGACAATCAGTCAATAAGATGAAAGTTAGTACTATGCCATCAAGTCCATTTTTGACAAGTCAAGAGAATAATGAAATTCAAAGTAATGATTCTTCACCTAATAAGTTGATGATTTAATGACCTGTCATTTACTTTTTATGACGGTTATGTGTTTTTTTGTTTGTTTGTATATAATGTAATCTATACTAATGAATAAAAACTCTACTGTAGACAGCACCTGATATGACATTTCATATATTCATGAATAAATAACGATAAAATAAATAAATATGTACAAAACTGTAGCATACACAACCCGCATCACTAAAAGATCAATGAGAAGATATCAAAATTTGCTTCCTTCACAAAATGCACATCAACCTTTTCATATTGTTCCTCCGCTTGTTTCTTCAACTCTTCATCACCAACTTTCTCATACAACTTGATCAGATTTCCTAATGCTTGTTTTGTCACCCATGCAGACTTGACATCGTTCTTACTTGCCTTGAATGCCTCCTTAAATGACTCATTACACCATTCGATTGATTTTGATAGTAATCCCTTTTTGTAAAGGATCTCACCAATATAGTTTTTCAATAATGGAATATCACTTTGTTTGAGATGTAATTTTGATTGTTCCTTAGTTGCATTATCTGTTGCTATTTGTAATAGATTTAGGAATATTTCTAATGATTTGGAATATTGTTGTTGCTTGGTATAGATGACACCTAAGTCAAGTAATGCATCAAAAGTTTCATTTTTAATAGTTGATGATGGATCCAATAATAAAGAGCCCTGGTTTTGGAAAACAATATCAGATTGATAGAATTCATTAAACTTCACACAATCTAATAAGTAATTCTCTGCCTTTTGATAATCTTCATCAAGTGAACTGATTCTTCCTGCCAATCTCAAACTCTGTGATCTCAAGTCAGGATTACCTAAATCCATAGGCAGGTTAATAGCATATAAATTCAACTTATTAGCATTCACGACATCACCTAAATCAGCCTTAACCAATGCCAATCTTACGACTAGATCAATATAAGTGTTCTTCCATTCTTTGGAATGACTATTGAATTGTTCCAAATTCAACAATTTGAACTTCTTCCCATCTTTACCGGCATCTTCCTCATTAGCGATCCCTTCTTCGTACGCAATGTTCTGTAATGTCTTTATCAGAGTATTCTCTGCAACTTCTTCATTCTCAACAATATCCTGATAATAAACAGCTAATCTAGTATAGACTTTACTGACAATTGAGAAATCACCAGCAATCTCCTGGTTTTCTTTCAAATAATAAGATCCCGCAGCATATAATCCACCACCGATGACAAGGGCACCACCGTAGAAGATCAAGATTGCTTTCAAGACACCCTTTGAAGCATCGAGAAACCAGACTCCCACAGGGTTAGAAATCACAATCTTCTGGAAGTTTCTGCGCTGGAATTGTGGAATCTGTGGTCTCGCCAGCGTGGCAGCTCGCGCAATCGGACGTCTCAGGATACTTCTGAGCATGGCTGGAACTGGGTGGTTGTGGGTTTTTTGAGTAGTATGTCAAAGTGTGCTTTTATTTGATTTTTGGTGATGGTTTTCAATTCGCGAGCTCATCATTTTAACCTGGTACTTAACGCTTTCTAAGATTGCTATTCATCCCCCAAAATCCCACAAAATGGGCACTTTAGCACAGAAAACACTTCGGTGGCTGATATGGCTGCCGACAGACCCAACACCGGCTCAAACCACGAAAAACTACGCTGTCTGGAACTCGCACAAGACTCTTTTTCTTTTTGGAGGAAGACTCCGAACATTGAAGACTAAAATCCCCATTGCCTTAATCACGGGAATACTGCTGGTCCTTCCACTGGTTTTGTTCTGCATATTCGAAGCCCATTGGATATGGCACAACGTCCATCCTGCTGCCGTGATCACGTTTGTTTATTGTTGGCTGATCGCACTATCGTCATTCATAAAAGGTGCAACATATGATCCTGGTTCTCTGCCCAAGAACATTCATCTCACTTCATCACATGAGGGAAATCAATATGTATTGCCTGAAGAATATCTCAACTCTATTACGTTGCCTGGGATGACATCAGATGCAATGGTTAAGTATTGTTCCAGCTGTAGAGATTGGAGACCACCTAGGGCATTCCATTGTTCTAAATGTGATCAATGTATTGTATTTCATGATCATCATTGTATTTGGCTGGGAAATTGTATTGGATTGAGAAATTATAGATATTTTTTCAATTTCTTATTGTTTGGTGTGATTTGTTCAACATATTTGATGGCTGTTTGTTATTATAGATTGTTTCATCCAACTGATGTCTCAATTGGACATAGGATACGACATGCTCCAATGACGTTATTCAATGCAATCTATGGATCATTGGTGATTCTTTATCCGTTATTGTTATTGATTTATCATGTTTATTTGTCACTCACACAACAGTCAACTAGGGAATTCCTAAGATCTATGCATTCACAACAACAGTTGAATCCATTCAAAGAGAATATCAACCCAGTATTTGCCTTTATAATAGCAATAACAAAGGCAAGAGGTTATAGTTTGGTGAGAGCAAGAGAGGAGTATAGTAATGGAGACCAACGATTTGTTCGATACTAATGGTGGTACCAATTTGGATGAACATTTAATAGATATTTTTAATATTCGCCACTGAAGCAAGGGGCTGTAGGAGGTTTTAAATAGCCTCTGTTGTAATGTATGCTTGATATAGCTTATACTATCACCATATACTTAGATCGCCGTATCTTCAGTGTGTTAGAAGTCTTCCTCGATAGTGTCCTTACCAAAACACTAACATAGATGTATGAAAGAGTTAATTAGAAAGTGAGCTGCAAAAAGATGACTACATTGAAGCATGTTATTGACATCTAGTAGTAGTGATAATTATTGACCCTTTGCTCACTTCCATTACGTCATGGGGAATCACAGATCTCGAAGCGCAACGACAATCAACCCAACTCAAGTAGACGTCACTACCAAGAATCTACGAGAGAGAAACACTAGAACCAGCCACACTCAGGAATCAACAACTATATGTGTCCCTGATCATCAGTGGGATAGGTTTAGCCAGAAGAACCTAATAATGGAGAATAAGCTTCAACTACAAGACCATGGATTTTTGCATACTGTAATAATTTATGTTGCGGTATTTGTGAAAGTATTTGTAGCAGTACAGGTAACAGCCGGTTTGACCTTTACATCCAATCTGAAGGTCATTCAGAATTCTTCTGACTTGGAAATGGTATATCTCTTCTCGACTGCATAACAATGGCATATTCTGGATCATTAAGATTGTTTGACAATAATTTAGTCACAAAAATTCATTTCTTGGAACATATTATTTAATAGCTTTACCAAATTCCAATGATGGACGATTTCTAGATCAATACACTGCCTGAATTACTGTGTTGTATACTCTAACGACCCATCCAGCCACCATCCACATTCAACATCTCCCCACTGACATAATTAGCAGCACTCGATGCCAAAAATACCACGGGTCCTTTGAAGTCCTCTGGTCCACCCCATCTCGCAGCAGGAATACGTTCCAAAATCTGTCTGCTTCTGTCCTTATCTGCAATCAAGGCCTCATTCATATCAGTTGCGATATATCCTGGTGCAACACCATTCACATTGACACCACTGGCTGCCCATTGATTGGAGAGTGTCAGGATCCCACCTTTGGCTGCTGCGTACGCTGGAATGTTCAAACCACCTTGATAACAACAAATGGAACCAATGTTGATGATCTTTCCTCTTGATCCTGATGAATCTGGTTCTTGTTTCAACATATGGGCACCCAAATCTCTTGCGATTCTCCAGGATGTGGTTAAATTGACTTGGATCACGGCATCCCAATCCTCATCTGTGAATTCTTCAGCTGCTCTTCTTCTTTGAATACCAGCACAGTTCACCAATATATGGATTCTTGGAACGACTTTCAAAGCATTGTCAACTAAACTTGCAACGTCTTGCCTCTTGGATAAATCAGCAGTCACAATGTATGCTTTTCTACCTAGTTTTTCAATGGCCTGTTTGGTGTTCTGATTGGATTCATCTCTTTGAACAAGAATGATATCAGCACCTGCTTCAGCCAACCCAACGGCCATTCCTGAACCAATACCTCTTGTACCTCCTGTAACCAATGCTGTTTTGCCCTGTAAGTTGAACGCACTCATGGTTCTTTGATCTTTGATAGTTTAACTTGAGACGCAACACAGAAGTGCCGTAACAAAGAACAGATCTGCCTTTTATAAGATTGGCATCTCGAGAGTTTTACCGGATTGGGTTTTTGTATGCCCCACAAACCGGGTATCCATTATCCGTACTAACATAGTCCAAATACTCGTGAAAATTCAAATAAATTTGGCTCCTCATCCTCAGAGGCCTGTGTCATTCAGGGATGGTATCATATAAGACTCGCATCAAATCAAACCACAAATGACAGTCCAATCTATCAAAGCCAGTGTCCTTTTAGGTGTTCATGACCTAGACACAATCGCTCGTGAGATTGAAGAACCTCTCTCCAACGAAGTCCAAATTGAAGTCCGAGTAACCACATTATGTGGATCAGACCTTCATTATTTCCATAATGGAGCAAACGGTGATTTCAAAGTCAGAGAACCACTTTCGTTAGGTCACGAATCAGCAGGAATAATCAAATCAATTGGATCAGACGTCAAGGGCTTTGAAATCGGTGATAAAGTCGCTTTGGAAGTCGGTGTCCCTTGTTCTGTTTGTAAATATTGTCGAAAGGGAAGATATAATTTGTGTAAAGAGATGAAATTCAGGTCAAGTGCAAAGATATTCCCGCATTTTCAAGGAACTTTACAAGATAGACTTAATGTACCAAGTGCATGGGTTCATAAAGTTCCTGATAGTTTGAAATTAGAGTATGCTGCGTTGGCAGAACCTTTATCCGTTGCTGTTCATGCTGCAAATAGAGCTAAAATTGAAGCTGGCTCAAAAGTGTTGGTGCTTGGTGCTGGTGCCGTTGGTCTTTTCTCTGCTGCTGTTGCGAAAGTATATGGAGCAACAACGGTGGTGATTGCAGATATTGCTAAGAATCGTCTAGATTTTGCAGTTGAAAACGAATTTGCTACTCATTCATATTTGGTTAATACTAAGAGAGGTTCCACTCTTGAAGAGAAGCTTGAGATTGCTAGATCTGTTGCTCTTGATGTGATAAGCATTAAGGATGAAGATGATGAAGCGATTGGTGAATTTGATTATACTTTTGAATGCACTGGTGTTGAATCTTGTGTCCAGGCAGGTATATTCGCAACTGCACCAGGTGGGAGGTTGATGTTTGTTGGTATGGGAAATCCAATCCAGACATTACATATTGGATCTGCTGCCCTGAGAGAAGTTGATCTGTTGGGTGTATTCAGATATGCTAATGCTTACCCAACTTCAATTGAACTCATGGCTAAGGGGAAAATTCCAGCATTGGACAAGATTATTACTCATAAAATCCATGGATTGGAGAATGCAGTCGATGCGTTTTCTCTGGCTGGGAAACCCCAGGATGAAAAGGGGAATCTGGTTGTTAAGGTGGCTATTTTGAGTAAATAAGGTATAATAGAAGTGATATTTGTTTGTTACCTGTAGTACATTCTTTTCCCCAAATATCACTTATGCATTAACAACAAAGAAATATTCAGTTATGCAATTCTGTTCTCTTGTGACATATGGAAGAGGATACTTCTTCGTTCCGATTCGTGAAGATATACGATGATCGATTCCAGTGTGAATAATTCCCTCATACAAAATGTGTCACTTTGACGGGATCCATAGTCAACTGTAGAAATAACTCCATAAATCTGGGGTATTTTGACACATAGAGAAAAGAGCTCTTATACCAAACCAGTAATCGACTCAAGGTCTTGAACCACCAAATTGGGATATAACTCAGATGATATAGAGTTACAGTTGCCAATGGTACTTGGTATATAAATCAGGTAAAGTTCTCTCAAAAGAATCCATTTTCAATCATTCTTTCTACCTCAATATCAAATAAACTATTCCAACAATCACTGCTTCAAACAACGTCTTTGGTGATGGTATTTATGCACCAGTCACCACTTTCTTCAAAGATGATTATGAATTAGACATTGAGACACAGGTCAATCATGCTAAACATTTATATCGAAGTGGAATTACTGGTGTTCTCCTTTCTGGTTCAACAGGTGAAGCTATTCATCTTAGCAGAGAAGAACGTCTGAGTCTAGTTTCTGCTGTTCGTGCTGCTATTCCTGATAAAAGCTTTAAGATTGTTTCTGGGTTTCCATCATCAAATATCAAGGACTCTATTGAAGAAGTCAACTTAGTCAAAGAGAACGGTGGTGATTTTGCTATCTTGTTAGTTCCTGGATTTTATGGTTCTAAATTGACTCACCAACAAGGTATCATTGATTATTTTAAAGCCATTGCGGATAAAGTCACCTTACCAATCTTTTTATATCATTATCCTGGTGTTAGTAACAACATTGAAGTTGATCCGGAAACATTTAAAGAATTAGGTAAACATCCAAATATCGTTGGTGTTAAATTAACTCATTTTAATTTAGATAACTATATCTTACTTGCTGCTCAAAAGAAACAAAACTTGGAAAATAACTTCAAACCAATCACTGGATTAGGACAAATCTTAATTCCAGCATTATCGGTTGGTGCATTTGGTGCAATTGATGCATTTTCTGGTATTTTTCCAAAAGTTATGGTTAGATTATCCCAACTGTTCAAACAAGGTCGTCAAGATGAGGCAATTGAATTACAATATTTGGTTACTGATGCAGATAGATTGATTATTGATTTGAATTACGCTGGTTTGAAGTATGCTTTACATAGGTTGTATGGATTTGGTAGTAAGAATGTTACTGGAAGACCACCTTTGAATAACTTGATCGATGAAGATATTTATGTTAAGTATGAGCCATCTTTCAAGAAGTTGGCTGAGATTGAAGCAAGGTTATAAGAGAGTGACAAGCGTCACTTCCTTTAGTTTACTAACTTGTTTATCTATCTATTTTTATTGTGTTCCGTATACAACGTAGTTGACGTAACAAGACATACCGCGCCGCTTACATAATCCCTTATCTCGGTTGACACAAATGTGTCCCAACCCGAAAAACAATCGTTACTTTTTTTTTTCCTTTTTTTTTCTGTATATAAAATATTTTCACTGTCCTGAATTTCCTTGAACAACGCAAACAAACAAACAACCAACACATTATCTGTTATTGAGACGCGTGCGTTTGGAACTGTTTTAAGGAATTGCATTAGATAAGATGAGGATTTTCAACAATACCTGCGAATTTCATTATCCATGGGACCAAGTCACTGCGGCCAATTGGCGTAAATATCCAAATGAAGTTTCCACTCATGTTGTTGCCGTCGATGTTTTAAGAAGAGAACTAGATCCAACACAAAAGATTTTGACAACGGAGAGATTGATCACTTGTAAACAATCAGTGCCTAAGTGGTTATTGGCCTTAGTTGGTGGTAAGGAAGTCAGTTACGTTCGTGAAGTTTCCGTTGTGGATTTAGATAATCGAACATTAACATTGAGAAGTTTAAATCTTACAATGTGCAATTTATTGAAAGTTTTTGAAACTGTCACCTACAAACCCAATCCAAATGACCAATACGGTACTGTTTTCCACCAGGAGGCACAAATTACGGCATATGCCACTTTCCAAAGAATCTGTAACAAGATTGAAGAATGGTCAGTGGAGAGATTTGGTGAAAATGCAAAGAAGGGTAAGAAAGGTTTCGATTCAGTCTTGAAGTTGATTGATGAACAACTTGAAAAGAGTGAGATCTTGGTTCATGAAATCAATGACTCATTAGATAAAGTTGTGAAGACAGTTGATGATTCATTGGATAAAGTTAAAGTGGAACTTGTTAAAGAAACAGAAACTATTTTAAAAGAAGCTGAGATCGTCAAGAGTTCAATCCTTCATGAATATTATGATTTCATCAAGAAGGCATTCAAAAGAAACAGTGATTAAGTCACTACTACTTGTACATAGAGCATATTACATTACATTACATTACATCAAAAGTTGAATTACATGGCATGGAGTTTATTACGCATATTTATTATATTATTATTCAGTTTTTTTTTGTTAAGGAGTTAGGTTTTTTATTATGGTCACGATGATTTTGTTTATGAGATAGGTTAATATAAATGATTATTACGAATTAGTTTTGAAGTTGTACTAAATAAGCTTTGGATTTCGAAACAATAACGGTTGTTGTTCCACATTAGGTCTAATGTCCGGTGCAGTATCTTTGACAGATACTGACTCCGACGAGACTCTGTTGCCCCTAGAGTCCTGGACTTCAACCCAGAGCCAGATTGTCAGCTCAAACTTTAGGCAGTAAGCAAAGAAACCCTTATCTGCCTCACTGTATCTAATCTATCAACTGAAGTTCCCAAACGAACTGTTTCCGTTATCAAATGTTAAAACCATCGGTACCTTTATGTGCCCGAACCACATAGGATGCATTAAAGCCGACGATACGAGTAAATAAATTCTAAAGTATGGCTCAAACCTAAAGGACACATTTCTATTTCTCTCTGTACTGTCATACCACTAAACAGAGTAAAAACTAGTTACTAAGATGCCCGAGCACACTGAGGGAACGCCACTATTGAAAGGTGTCAGAGACGACATCCTGTTGGATCCAACCACAGAAGTTCCTGGCTTTATTGCGTCTGAATTGGAACAAGAAGAGCTGCTTCATGATGCCTCATACACAAATTCCCATCATGTCAAGCCAAATGATGAAGAAGCAGACATCCAATCAATCGAATCAATCGAAGTGCTATCTAAGAAAAAGAAAGCAGGCATTTTGCTCTCCATGTACGTTGGTGTTTTCCTTGCCTCATTGGATTCCACAATCGTCACTACACTTTCTGGTAGAATGGCCAGTGAATTCAATGCCTTACCAAAACTACCATGGCTTGCCACAGCTTATTTAGTCTCATCAGCGACATTCCAACCATTATATGGGAAACTGAGTGATATCTTTGGAAGAAGGGTATTGTTGTTGTTTTGTAATATTTCATTCAGTGTGGGATGTTTGATATGTTCAGTTAGTTCAAGTATTGAAGTCTTGATTTTGGGTAGATTTATAAGTGGTGCCGGTGCTGGTGGGTTGACTTCCTTGACGAGTATCTGTTGTTCTGATTTGATTCCATTGAGACACAGAGGATTGTTTCAAGGATTGATCAATGTTGCGTTTGGGCTGGGAACTGGTATTGGTGGGTTCGTTGGTGGGTTGTTTGCCGATAATGAGAATTTAGGTGGTTGGAGAGGTGCTTTTATGGTTCAAGTTCCAATGACTGTAGTCAGCACTTTCTTGATTCATCATTTCTTGATACTTCCAAAGGGGTCTTTAGGTTTAGGTGTTGCTGGTGACGATATTTGGATCAAATTGAGATTAATTGATTGGTATGGTTCAATCAGTTTGATTGTTGCATTATTGTTATTATTGACTGGTGCTTCAGTTGGTGGGGAACCAGGTTTTGAGTTTGATAGTTTCAACTTCATTGCCTTGTCAGTGTTTTCATTAGTAGCCATTTCTGCATTTGCCTGGATTGAACTCAATCAAAAAAATCCAACATTACCATTGTCCTTCCTCAAAATCCCAACAGTGTCAGGTGTCTCCATTTCCAATTTCTTTAGTTCAGTTAGTTTCTTCACTATCACATTCATTGTCCCAATCTATTTCAGAGTCATTTTCAACTTGAACTCCACGGAAATTGGTAAGAGATTCTCCCCAAACTTCTTCTCTATTATCATTGGTTCATTAGGTGCTGGTTATTATATGAAACTCACAGGAAAATATCAAAAATTGTTGGTAGTAGCAGGTATAATAACAATCTATGGTAACTACAGGGTCATTAACTTATCACCATCATACTCAACTTTTGAACAGTACATCTTGTTTTCAGTTCCAGGTGTTGGTGGTTCAATTAGTATAACCATTACATTATTAGCACTGATTGCCGCTGTTCCTCATGAACATCAGGCATCTACAACATCAATCAGTTATTTATTCAGAAGTTGTGGTTCCACATTAGGTGTTTCCATTGGTGCCGAGATCTTCAATAAGTCATTGAGATATTATTTAATCTCCAATGTTTTGAAGTTTGTGGGTAAGGAACATACTAAGGAGGAACTAGAACAGGTCATTTTCAAGGCATTGCATAGTTCTGAATATGTTCATCAGGCACCGGAATTCATCAAACAAACGTTGATTGATAGTTATGCTCACAGTGCTAAAAACTCCTTCAAGTTCGCTGGTGTCGCTGCTGTTTTAGCTTTCTTGGGAACGTTATTGATTAAAGAATATACCCTACATAGTTCCATAAAACGTTGATCATTAATTACATTAAGTGATGAATAAATATAGGTATAGAACACATGGATAGGAAAAGATGCTGAAAATGTAGTATGCTGTTATCTTAAATGACGAAAAATTCACGATCTGTTGAATCCCAACCATTGAATCTTTCGAGGTCTTCTTTTTTCATGTTGGTCATCAGGAATGAAATTGCTTGATAGTTGTTTCCATATATTGGTGAAGAATCTTGATTCTGTTGCTGTTCTAACACCAACCTCTCTTTGAGGATGTTATGACTGACAAACTTCAGTATGCCTAAATTCAAATCATTGTTTTGAAACTTCAGAAAATGGTGAGACAAGAATTTCATTGGATAATTCTTGACATATTTGAAGAAACAAAAGATAAGGAAGTTATGAAACACATCATCTCTATCCTTTTGTTCTTCATTATCATTGCTATGGTTGTTCTTTCTAGATTTTAAACTCTTCAAGACTTTAGGAATCTGTCTAACCAGCAAATCTTCATAATCACAACAAATTCTCATCCAATTTCTAGAAGCCTGCTCAATTTTATTGAAAATTCTCTTATGATTCATCAAATGACATAATTCATAATATAAGTAAACCAGTTTCAATGATATTCCAAACACAGAAATCTCAGAATTGCTCAACTCACTAAACTCAAGAAACAGATTATCATATGTGGATCTATAGCCATTACTATCACCACCGCTATTACCCTCATCACTTTCATCATCATCACTGTCATCGTCATCATCATCGTCGTCATCGTCAGTATCATTGTTGGAACCAGGGCTGTTGTTATTATTATTCTTTCCTCCACTCACATCGATACTCTCATCCATTGGTTTTCTTTTGGTTCCATTGATCTGACGTGCTCTCCCCACACCAATACCACTACCTTCATTATCTTCACTGGTGTTTTCATCACCATTCTCATTTGTACTTTCATTGCCAAACCTGATTGTAAACGTAGGAGGATTTGGTTCATCTCTGTCAGACTCTTCGTCAATATATTTGGGAATCTTGATGATTTGATCTTTTGGAGTCTCAAGAGCATCAATTTTTATTTTGAAATCTTTATCTTGAAGTTTCGCTTTTGAAGAAGGATGATACTTCTTGCGCAATGGAGATGGGGCTGTAGGGACACCATATGGCCTTTTCTGTTGTCGTTGATGATGTGGTTTGAATGCAAATTTCTTTAACAAGTTGTAGTCATTATTTAAGTCACGATAGTAATCTTTGTATGTTTCTGGCATGACATACCTTGAGCCATTGATGAATTGGAATGAGTATTGGAAAAACTTGAAATATCTGTATGTTAATGAATTCTGGAAATCATTGTTCCTTATTTGTAGCTTAATATCATTGAAGAGCAACCAATCTTCAGTTATTCCAAGATTACAGTTGATAATTATCTTCAAGTTTAATATGGTAACGAATCTTTCAAATGTATTCAATGCAATCAAATCATCATTCTCATCATTGATCATAGAAATAATAACATCATTAAATTTTCTCAAAAAGTCATAAATATTAGCATAATAAGTCCATATTTTCATGACTATGGACTTGTTAGTCTCTAATTTCATTAGTTCAATAACTATAATGGAAAGCAAAAATACCAAATTGAACTGTGATTCCATCTTAGATTCATCTTTCAAGGATGTTAGAAAGTAATCACCGATGGAGGACTTGATATCATTGTAAATGTCAACATAGGGGAGTATGTTCTGATTCTGTAAGAAGGAATGAATTAGCTGAATGTCATTAACTATCTCTGATTTGGTGATCTGTAACGAAGGATTCGGACTGATTGGGTTCAAATAGTATGGTTTTTTGATGTCTAGTTTTCTGGAAACGGCAGTGATTTTATTCTCTGATGATGACTTTCTGGATAACGTGGGTCTTCTGTGCACAGTATTCTGAGAAGTTTGTGGTTTGTACCTGAACACTCTGAAGGGACCACTTCTGGGTACGCCTCGGTCAATATTATCAAGGTCTTGATCTATCTCATGGTAAAAATCGTATAACCACCATTTGCATAATTCGATATTAGATCTCTGGAAAGTGGCACCATTACCAGCTGGTTTCTCCAAATCAGACTCTTTCTTCAACTCTAGATATTCTCCTTTAGAGCCAACACCTAACAGAGAGGCCCAATTCAATTTGATGTCATACCCATCACATTTGATCTTAGACTTCTGACACTTCAGGCAGATTGGTCTCTGCGCATCGCACTTGATCTTCCTTCTTCGGCAGGTCCAGCAACCAATAGCAGTACGCCTGTGCTGCGTCTTGATCGGGGCCATGCTCACACAGCGTCGACCAGTTGCCAGGGATCCAGGTAAATTGTAAACAAACAAACAAACAAATAAAGGGTGGTTAGGACAAAAGATTTCGTATACTACAAATTTATCGTAGTGTTGGGGAGCCCTGGCCTTGTGGAGAAGCACAGGAAATAGCAAGCGAGGTTTTTGTCCAAAAGGGCAAACCTAAACGAAGGAAACGGAAAGCGAGATCACCAAAAACAGAAAAAAGAAACGAAGTGACACAAAAACAGGTTGGAGAGATTAAGCGATAACAAGGGCGATGATGAGGTTATTTGGACAGTAAAAAACGAGAAAATGGCCAAACAAACTCGCTAGTGCTCATTAACAGCATCATATTACCTACCCTACCCACTTTCAGCGGTTCGCTCGCTCTATTGGCCCTATCATCCCACTCACACCACCAAAAGCAAGTTTTTCCGAGATCTTCTCTTAACTTCACCGTTTTCAAGAAAATTTCCATATTGCACTGATTGTGATGACCTAAAAAATTGCAAAATGTGTATTTAATGCGCTGATTTCTCTCTTTTCACTGCATTGCTTCTCGTTGTTTCTGAAGTCAGTATAGCTATGCCACTACACCAAAGAGCCCTCCCTTTAATCTTCAGAAGAGCAATCAACACTACGCAATCTGCGAAATCCACCTTATCTCCAAATCCTACCTCACATCTTGCTCAAACTGCTGACAATGCTGTGAAAAATGTTTTCGGTGTCCAAAACCGGGCCAAACCAGTCCCAAACACGACATACTTGGACTCGCTATCCAATAAGATGCTTTTCTCATATGCCTCCATTGGTCTTTGCACTTTGAACAAGCCAATTTTGAACCTTGTTATCAAATTATTTCCATTGATACCAACCCCGTTGCTGGATTTCTTCGTTGGTAAGATCTACGTTGGTGGTAACACTCCAAAGCAAGTTTTAACCACTGGGCAAGAACTATCCAAGAGAGGTATCAACAACTTCATGTTATCCTTGACCATTGAAGATTCTGAAGGTACTAAAAACATTGATATCAAATACATTATTGATGAAACAAAATCATCTATTCAAACTATTTTGAAACCACACTTAATGTCCCAGTTAGCCAAAGCTTCTTCTGACGAAGATATCAACTCCATTCCACCAGGTTACATTGTTTTGAAACCATCTGCTGTTGTTGCTAACCCAAACAAGGTCTTATTGAACTACAACAAACCAGAGTACACCGAACAATGGAAAGAACTAAATGATAACTGTTCTCAAATCACTGAAGAAATCGTCAAGTTGAACAAAGAATTGAAAGAATTATACCCATCCAGAGAATCTCCATTCTTATTAACTTGTATTGATGCTGAGAAATATGATTTACAAAAGAATGGTGTCTATGAGTTACAAAGAAACCTATTCCAAAAATTCAACAAATTAGATCAACCTGTTCAAGTTGTTGGTACTGTTCAAATGTATTTGAAAGATTCATTAGATCAAATCAAGTACGAAAACTCCTTAGCTAAAGCCTTAAACTACAGATTAGGTTTCAAATTGGTCCGTGGTGCTTATATTCATTCTGAACAAGACAGAGGTGTTATTCATGACACTAAAGAGAATTCTGATGTTTGCTACAACGATGGTATCTCATTTTGCTTAGACGATATTGCTGCTAATAAAGAAAAGTCCACTGTTGGTCATTTAGTTGTTGCTTCTCATAACACTCAATCATCAAAATCCGTTGTTGATCAATTAGCTAAAAACCCATCAAACTCATACTTGAAAGCTAACGTTGTCTTAGCTCAATTATTGGGAATGTGTGATGATTTAACATACAACTTGATCAAAGAACATGGTGTTAAGAACATCATCAAGTACGTTCCATGGGGTCCACCAGTTGAAACCAAAGATTATCTGTTAAGAAGATTACAAGAGAATGGTGATGCCGTTAGAAATGATAATGGCTGGCCATTAGTTGTCGAAGTCATGAAGGTCTACAAAAACAGATTTTTGAGTTTATTCGCTTAGAGAACTATTAATACGATACACACAAGATTACACATGATAGCATATGATTTTGGGTTTGGTTTTTTTTTGTTAGACATTTCAGTTCGCTTTTTTTGCATACATTTTAATGACTTATACGTTTGTTTTATAATTAATTGGATTCATACTAATAGTACTACTAATATAGAGTTTATGAATATTACTATAAAGATGTAGCTTCTCGATAAACTGCAGCTGATGGACTGTTGCTTGTGTGTCTAAAAATTCAGATAGGTTCGACATCTACACATTTTAAACATGACAAAACTTATATCAGATGATCGATATAAAAAGATGAATTAGGAGCTCACAACCAATGAGGGTTAGCTGGTTGATATCCCGACCGAGGGTTAGTTGGCGCAAATCCCGACGAAGGGTACTGCTGTTGTTGCTGCTGCGGCTGTTGTTGTTGTTGCGCAGATGATGGCTGTTGGAGGTTTGGAGATGGTTGATGAGGTAATTGAGATACAGGGTCTGCTCTTTTCCAAGGACTCAATCCTGGTTGTTGTGTTTGCTGTTGTTGTGGTACTTGAAATCCTTGTTGTTGTAATGGCACTTGAGGAGACGACTGTTGAGGGATTTGTGATTGTGATAGTGATTGGTGACCGGGACGACGTCCAAGGGCTCGTTGATGGGCCAGTTCTAACTGTGCTTCTTTGGATTTCTCTCTTTCAGCATCTTCTTGAGGAATTTGAGGTAATGGTACTCTTCCTTGTTGATCTATCACCGGTTCACCATTCAAAATTGGAGCACCCTGATTTGGTGACGATTGGCTTGGAAATTGACCATCAACAATTGGAGTTCCTTGTGCTTGTGCTGATAAATTGCCTGCTTCACCTTTACCTTCTTCTTGTTTCTTTTGAATCATTTGTTGTTTTTGTAGAGCCCAATCAAATATGTAATCATATTTATAACCTTCTCTTATGAATAAATCTCTGAATAACTTTCTTAAATAAACATAATCAGGTCTATCTTCAAATCTTAGTGATCTTGTGTAATTCAAATAATGGACAAATTCAATTGGTAACCCTCTACCTAGTATTTCCGCTGGTGTTGACATTTTCTTCTCCATGATACGGTCATACTTCTGTCTCTTTGTGGCAGCTTTCAACCCTTGCCATGGTAATGCACCTTTACAGAAATAAATCAAAACATAACCTAAACTTTCTAAATCATCTCTTCTTGATTGCTCAATACCCAAATGGGTATTTATACTTGCATATCTTGCGGTACCTGTCAAGTTCTTGTTCTCTCTATAGGGAATATGTAAATGACTTCTTGGATCTCTGTATTTCTTAGCTAAACCAAAATCAATGACATTAACTTGAGACCCTCTTTTACCAATCCCCATCAAGAAATTATCTGGTTTAATATCTCTATGTATAAAGCACTTTCCATGAATATATTCAATACGGCACAACAACTGATCAGCCAACAGTAACACAGTCTTATAACTAAACTTTCTATTACAATAGTTGAATAAATCTTCTAATGATGGACCCAATAAGTCAATAACCATTGCATTATATTCACATTCGGTACCATACCATCTGACAAATGGGATACCAACACCACCACTTAATGCTTTGTAAACTCTTGCTTCATATTCTAATTGAGGATGTCTTGCAGTGATACTTTCTAGTTTGATAGCAACTAATTCACCACTTATGATATTGGTACCTAAATAGATATCACCAAATGAACCACTACCGATTTTTCTCCCAATTCTGAATTTTCTCCCAACTCTCAAGTCCATGTTGCTATTAGTATCAGTCATTACGATATGATAAGATCAAGGGAATGATAACAGACACACAACACGATTCTAAACCGACAAAATCTAAATCTAAATCTCAAGAAACCCACAATTTTGTAAGTTTCGATCACTTGATTCAGAAAAAACACACGTAAAACACAATGTGGGGGGTTTTCCTAGATGACACAAACTTCACACAAATGCAATAATGGGAAACACAGACAGACGTGGCCACAAACAAACCACTATTTCAAAAAATGATGGAAATTGATTGTTGGCGGGGACTGTTGACAAATGCTAAACACAGTACTTTCGAGCTTGTCGAAATGGCACTGACGGAGGGAAAACTGCTTCACTAGACGATCTTGGACGGAACACGTAGTATTGAGTGCGCGACACGGTCTTTGCTCCCTTTTCTAACGGAATTCAAGTTGTAATTGTTTGTGGTTTGAGATTGTGGTTTTGGCAACGGGGGTTTCAAATTTTTGAGTTCGGTTTATTTTTTTTTCGGGAGACTTCCGGTGCGTGTGTTTGGGGCAATAATGCACCATTGGAGGCGCTTATAGTGGTATTTGTGGTGAAAGGACCAGTTAGTTCATTCCAGGATGGTCACTATAAGATATCTGCCAGTTTTCACGACTCTAATGGACGAATTACTGGGTAGCATGACAAAGAGCCAAAATTACACGGTCACATGACGGTCCGGGCATCGTCACGATGATTCACAATTTTAGTAAGTATTACCCGGAATTAGAACCCAGTTGCTATGATATAGGAAAATCATCAATACTACTATCTTACTGATAAGAGAAGGTCTTCTACGAAGATCCATCTGATAGATGTTCGTTCGTGAATCATCTCTGAATTTGGATTGTAATCTACGTTTTTACCGTCATACTGTGGGTGTTCCTGACGAATTCACCTATCAGCAGCCAAGGACTCAGACGAACTGTCGAAGTCTGAACCCCTAGAGACTGTAATTTGCAAACTATGGTATGGATACAACAAATTCTTGATCTGGCATCAATTCCTCACGAATCCTGGTCTCTGGATTAATAACTTGTAGCCATTGTTCATTCTGAACTGAAAAATAATGGATCCAACCAGATCATTGCGCTCCCAAACAACAGGGATATCCTGGTATTTACACTCACCCCCACTGGTATGTTAGTATGCACAAATAGATCCAGATCTGCTTCAACTTCAAAATGTTTAGATCTTCAGAGAAATATGTAAATCATTCCAATGATCACTCGGGGTCTTCATACTCAAGCCCGCTTTTATTCAGGGCCTGGTATTTCAAAATTCAGGAACTGCTGAAGCCTGAGGGGAGTGGCAGTATGCTTTAAGAAGTTCAGTATACTATCAATATCAGCACGCACGAGCGTAATTCCTGACGTTGTCTGAGATCTCTTGAAGATCAACTCATCTCATCATGATACGAGAAGCCCTGCTTTCGCCATTTTCTTGCCTTTCCATAACAGGAAGTTTCGCGGCTACTACATCCGGCAAAGGCAAAGTTGACTTAAAAATGGCGCGCCAAAGTCATGCAAAAGTGGCTAAAAATAAACAAAAAAAAAATAACAACAAATAACACCATGTAAATGGAAATGGCACAATCATGGACAGCTCCAAAGGGAGAAAACTCATAACAACGAAGCGCCAGCAGTGAGCCCTGTAAAACTCCGACAAACAGCATGGCCGTATCCCATACAGGATTTGGGTCCAGCAGCTGGTGGGTTTGCGGCGGGAGCCCTAACTATGCGGTGGCCCAACCATAACCCTTAAATGTTAGGGACCTTGCATGACTGGATTTGTTTCTCATGAGAAGGAGCAAATGGCGAGATTTGCACAGATGGATGAGGTCCCATAATCGATTGTGCTCCTTTGGCTGAGGGGAGTAGTTGCTAGTAGCAGGTCCGAGTCTCTGAGGGCTCCCATGGTTTGGCTGTTCCCATGCTACATTTCCATGCATTGGATGCTTAGTACTTACAATGCGGCGATGCCCTATGTTCGCTCGTGCCCTCTCGCATCAGACAAACAGAGGGCACACTGGAAGTTGGAATGAGAGACCTTCTAGAACCTGGAATAACCAGCCGGTCAGTGGTCATAAGCACAGAGGCTGAGCACTGGATCTGAGAGATTACGGAATGGTGTGGTGAATCGTGAGGTTTATGCCGGTAAGTGTGCCTACCAGAACACAACAACAATAGGCTTTAGTCGTGTGCGTGTTCATGAGTTTTAACGGCAAATACGAATCAGTCGCTGAGTAACTACAAACAAGACGCCGTGAGTGTAAATATTAGTTATTAGATTAAGAATAGACTGGCCTCAATGGACCATCAACAAAAATTCAGGAGAGAAAAAGGGCACCAAACAAAAAGAGCCTTATAAAAGGAAAAAACCAATGCAAACAGCAGCACAATTAGGTAATTGACAAAAAGAATGTTAATATTCAAACACCAATGGCAAGTAGAACATCATTTGGATGAACCGCCATCGAATTGAACCATGATTTGAATTAATCAACTCTAGTTAACTGAGGAAGTGATGGATTTTAATTTGGCTACTAATTTCTTTAAGAAAGATTTCTTTTCAGTTTTAGCGTCTTCAGCTTCTTTCTTAACTTCTTCTTTCTTGGCTTCAGTAGCAGTTTCAGCGTCTTCAGCGGCAGCTTCAACTTTAGTTTCAGCTTGTTCAGCGGTAGCGTCGACGGTTTCTTTAGCTTGTTCGACTTGAGCTTCAGCGTCAGCAACGAGTGGTTCGACTTTGTTTTCTAATTGGGTTTGGGTGGATTCGACTTGAGCAGCGGACATTGTGAATAGAATAGTGTGTTATGAAAGAAGAGAAAAGGAAGAAACTGAGAAAGAGAGAAAGTGGCGATAACACCGATATTTATAGCAATAATTTGCAAAAAAAAAAAACTGGCTTTGTTTTAGTTTCAGAAAATTCTTGTGTCAAATTAAGGATGAGCTGTGCAGCGCCTGGCATTAGGTTTGGCGTAGATCTGCGTTTTTGCGCTTTTTGAAAGTTTTTGTGTCTGGTGGGCTGGTATGATTTTGTGCAAAATGGCGAAAACTGAATTGTGTAATTAGGGTAGTCAGCCAGATGGTGGGAAATGTGCTTAGAAAGTACACTAGAATTGGCTGGGTACACCTACAAACATATAATTCCAAAAGCTTTCCTAAACGGTAACTATGTCGCGTTCAATTTCCCACCATATTCTGCGACTCCGCAGTGACGCCGGATGAAGGGCCTCATATAACTATTACAGAAATTCCGACCTCTATCACATGACTGTTGATCGGAAATCGCCAAAAAATGGCAAAAAACGTCCAAACAAAAAACACATTCAAATAAACAAGAGAGTTAAAAAGTGGTAAATTTAGATATCAAACAATACTACTCAAATCAAGTCCGACTAATTGCTAATTGCTACCAGATCACAGACATACGCTTGCTGAGAGAGTGCCAAACTACAAACCAGAGGAAAATTCAGACAGTCATTAAATATAACAACACTGGTTTGCCAACAAGACATAAATAAACTTCCATCATGTTTACTCAACAACAGCAACGTCCTGGTTTCTTAGACCCAAACTCCAGAAGAAATACATCCACTCCATCATCTCAAATCCAACAACTCAACCTCAACACCAACCAATTTCCTCCATTAAGCGCGCAACAACTATCCAACGCGTCCCAAATATTGAACCAACAACAACAACCTCCAATCACCGCATCACAAATAAATGCTGGCCTGCCTCCATTATCAACAGACCAAGACCTTTCTCAACAACAGCCAATTCCTGGTTCAAGAGCGTTAGATGATGAGAAGGTGTATCAATGGATTATTGAGTTATCCTATGGTCCAAATCGTGAACAAGCATTACTGGAACTTGGTAAAAAGAGAGAACAATATGATGATTTACCATTAGTCTTATGGAATTCTTTCGGTGTGATGACTTCTTTGTTAGATGAGATTATTTCAGTTTATCCATTATTATCACCACCTAATTTAAGTTCATCTGCATCAAATAGAGTCTGTAATGCATTGGCTTTATTACAATGTGTTGCTGCACACCCAGAAACTAGAACGTTGTTCTTGAATGCTCATATCCCATTGTTCTTATATCCATTTTTGAATACCAATTCAAAGCATAGACCATTTGAATATTTAAGACTGACAAGTCTGGGTGTTATTGGTGCATTAGTTAAGAATGATACACCTGAGGTTATTTCATTCTTATTAACTACTGAAATCATTCCATTATGTTTAAGAATTATGGAATCTTCATCAGAACTGTCTAAAACTGTTGCTATTTTTGTCGTTCAAAAGATCTTGGTTGATGATGCTGGTTTATCTTATGTTTGTCAAACTTACGAAAGATTTGCAGCAGTTGCACAAGTTTTGAAATCAATGGTTGATCAACTGGTTAATCAACAAACGTCAAGATTACTCAAACATGTTGTTAGATGTTATTTGAGATTAAGTGATAATCCAGATGCGAGAAAGGCATTAAGACAATGTCTACCTGAATCTTTAAAAGATGCAACCTTCCGTTTAGTTCTTAGAGATGATCCAGCATCACAAAAATGTTTGGCTCAATTATTATTGAATTTAGGTGATTATGAAGGCCAACAAGCCGCTCAACAGGCTCAGCAACAGCAGATCCCAGGTTTGAATGTCCAAATCCCAAACATGCAAGCACCAAGAATATAAGAAAAATCTACGTTGATGAATGATGAGAAAGAGTGTTTGGCCTAGGTGAGAGGAGGGAGGATGATAAACGATAAATGATAAATGACCATGTATACATTAGCAAAAGTCAGATGCTTTGAAAGGGATTGATCAGGAAAAGGGATGTCCCTTTTTAGTTTTTTATAAATCCCATTTCATAGTCATATTCCACTAACGATAGCATTTTATTTTGATTTGAAAAAAGCATCGTCCAAATTGAATCAACTTCAATTGAGTCAGTCTGGATACTGATAATGAGAAAAGATAGAAACGATCTTCATAGTATTATTATGTTTAATTTAATACACTGTTTTATAAGAAATTGAAGAGTATAGCAATATTATTATTCTCGGAACAACTCAACCCGAACTTGCGCTAATGACTAATCCCGATTTGTTGTGGAGATTTTTCTGACATGAATTGGACTTGTAAAAATAGATAAGCCAAATGGCACACCGTTTACAGAAGATTCAGCAACACTTGACCGGTTCTGCGATGTCTGAAACTCCCAAGAACGAATTTCTCAAAGAGTACATCTTTTTCGGTCACGATACCGTCAACAGAGTATCGTTTCTTCGTGAAGATAATGAATTTATTAGCAAGGCATTGAGTGACCCAAGTACCAAGATTGTGGTCTTCAATGACGGTTTTGTGTATGGTGTTAATGGTGATGAAGGTTCCAGAGTCACCTACTTGAAGAAAGCAGAGATCGGTGACGCTGTCATTCATCAGTGGATTGAATATAATGAAAGTCATGAAGTTGGTATTAATGATGGGATATTAGTCAGTTTTCTAGGGTTGGATGAAAGAGAAGCCGGCGTGAAGTATAAGTTGTATGGAGGTGTTGCATATTTTGCCATTGATATCAGTAGAGTTCCTTCATTGATTGAGAAAGTGGAGAAATTAGGATTGGTTAAGATAACTAACAGAAACGATATTTTCAAATTGAATAATTTTGATAGTTCGATGTTCAGTCATGGGAAAATGTATCTTGATTGGTTATCAAGAAACAAATTCTGTGCTGGTTGTGGAAAAAGAACAGTGCCTATTCAGGCGGGTACTAAATTAATGTGCAGTTCGTCAAAAGAGGAGAATTGTCCAGTTAAGACAGCCTCCGTTTCAAATGTTTCATTTCCTAGAACAGATTCAGTCATTATAACAGCTATAACTACAAAAAACTACGATAAGATTTTATTAGGACGAGGAAAGAGATTTCCGGGGCCAATGTATAGTTGTATTGCTGGATTTGTTGAACCTTCAGAATCAATTGAAGTTGCTGCATTAAGAGAAGTTTGGGAAGAAACTGGTGTCAAAGCTAATGAATTAGTGATTTTGAAAACCCAACCTTGGCCATATCCTGCTAATTTGATGATTGGTTGTATTGCATTTGTTGAAGAAAATGGTGTTAATGAAGTTATTAATTTAGGTCATGATCCAGAATTATTGGATGCTAAATGGTATGATATCAGTTTGATTAGAGATATGTTGGAGAAGAAGGCTAAAAGTAATTTCTTCTTGCCACCAGAAACTGCTATTGCTTACCATTTAATTGATGCTGTGGTTAAGAAATACAATGAATTGAATTAAGTAATCTATTTCTTCAGAACAGTTATTTTATACAATGTAGAAGGTTGTATCTGTACTATCTAGTCAAGTCTAATTGATTTCGGTATTCCAGATCTCAAAACCCAATTTCTTACCAAATTCAGGATGAATGAATCTTGCTGGATTCTTTAAACCAAATTCAGTCAAACTTGATAAGTCCTGGTCTTTCAAATTAACCAATTCTGTGTAACTTTTCAATCTATCTGCATCAATCGATTTAGGAACAACAACTCTACCTTCTTTGATATGGTAAGAAGTCAAGATCGCATTTGGAGTAGTGTTGTACTTCTTTGCTAATTCTTGAACAATTGGAATTTTGATATTTGGAGCACCATTGGCACCTGCAGGTGAGTAAGCAGCAAGCAAGATACCGTTCTTTTGACTGAATTCAACTAATTCAGTTTGTGGTAGGTGAGGATGCAATTCGACTTGGTTGATGACTGGCTTAACACGAGAAACTTTCAATAATTCAGTCAGGAATGGAATTGAGTAGTTGGACACACCGATTGATCTGATCTTGTTTTTGTCTGCTAAGTGTAAGTCCTCGATCTTTTGATAGTACTCAATGTAATCGTACTTGATATCCTCCAACTTGGTTTCAACTTCTTCACCATTAGCATCCAGGGTGAGTGGTTTGTATATAGGCCAGTGTTGTAACAATAAATCAACATAGTCAATTCCCAATTTCTTCAATGATTCATTGAGGGACTTTTCTGGATCAGTAGCCAATGAAATAGCAACTTTGGTGGTGATGAACAAATCTTCTCTCTTAACAACACCAGAATCAAACAAATCTTTCAATGCTTCACCAATGACTGCCTCTGTCAAGTAAGAATTGGCCGTGTCGATGTGTCTGAAACCCAGTTTGACAGCTGTGATGACAGCTTCTTTAGTATGTGGCACTCTGTCACCGAAATTGGCTGTTCCCAAGCCCAATGCTGGGATGGTCTTTCCATTGTTAAATTTGAAGGTGATTTTGGTGGCGTCTGCGGACATTATTGGTTATTTCTGATAGTCTGTATAGGCAATCTGTGATAAATAAAGTACACAAGAAGGGATTTTCCACGATTATATACTTTTGTTGGGGAAGTTTGCTCGCTTCATTGTCTTCCCGATCTGGAAATTTTAACGATATTATCTACGAAATTGTTAACCAAAAATACGCAATGTTTTCACAATAAGAGAACCTCCTGGATGAATTTGTCAGCCTCGATATCACCTTTGTATTCGCCATCCACCAAGTCTTTTAATTTGGAGACAACTTCTTCGCTGCTCATTGTTTTCAAGTCGACGGAACCTTTCCATTTTTTCAAGATTTCTGTCAATTTCGCTGAACCCTTGCTGATTTCTTCATCTGATAACTTACTTCTCTTTTGTTCATTAGATTCATTAAACTCTTCTAACTCAGTAGCTTTTCTTTTAGCCATTGAGACGATCTTGCTCGGAAACTTAACAACTGTAGCAACGTTAATACCGAATGATTGATCAGAAATACCTGGTTCAACCTTGTATAATAATGTGATATCTTGACTGGTGTTATCTTTATTCTCAACGTGAGCAACAACATGAAGATTCTCAACATTTGAATTCTTCTCACTCAATTTTGTCAATTCATGGAAATGTGTAGCGAATAAAGTAAAACATTTCAATTTAGTTGAGATATAATCACTAATAGCCCAAGCCAGACCAAAACCATCATACGTAGAAGTACCTCTACCCAACTCATCAATAATTATCAACGAATTCTCACTAGCTGTTTTCAAAATGGATGCAGTTTCTAACATCTCTACCATGAACGTAGAAACACCTTTCAATTGAGAATCACCAGCGCCGACTCTTGATAGGATAGCATCAAATATAGACAACTCAGCACCTTCTTCACATGGAATGAAACAACCAATCTGTGACATCAATGAAATCAAACCTAATTGTCTGATATATGTAGATTTACCACCCATATTTGGACCAGTAATGATCAAGAATTCAGTTTGATCTTTCAAGAACTTGAAATCATTAGCAATGAAAGAAACTTCATCTTGCATTTCAACACATGGATGTCTTGATTCTTTCAATTCAACTGCACGAGTTGGCGAGTTGATTGGGTGTAGTTTTGGTTTGATGTATGGAGTTGGTGCATATGATGAAACGTGTGCGAATGAAACAATGACGTCTAAGTGTGATAAGACTAGTGATATCTTTTCAAGCACTGGTGTGTATGTTGCTGTGATATTGATGATTTCTTTGACTAATGCAGATTGCTGCTTGTTATATAGTTGTTGAAGCTTGAAGCTCTCTTCTGAAATATCTCTTAATTTTGATGTAGTGAAAAAGACACCTGCCTTCACTGTTTGTAATTCAATAAATCCTGAATTACCACGAATAGAACGTTCTTCGTTTCTAGTGACTCTTAGGCACCAACCATGAACTGGATGGTTTTCTAATTTCAATTTCTTCTCAGCATCAAGATTTAGTTCTTCAGCAATATTGAGGTGGATTTTGGAAATGGTGGATTGAATATCATCAATACGGTTTCTGTATTCCATCAACTGATCATCATAATCTGGTTTGATGATGAATTCATGACGATCTAATGCGTCTAAATCAACTGTTGTTTCGACTAATTCCTGTAATTTTAATAAAGGTGTGTCGTATTCTTTCAACAGTGATAGCCAGTTTTCGTCAATAAGTTTGTTGTCCTCACCAACTTGCGATTGTTTTAATTCCAATAGTTCAATAATTTCTGGTACCTTGATCAAAAATTGATAAATTCTAACAACATCCTCTAAGTTTGAATGTTTTCCTTTTAACAATTTTCTTGTCAATTTCTTTAAATCAGGAATAGAGTTCAATAAATCATCAGTCAATGCAGATCTTAATTGTGTGTCTTCGATCATTATTTCTACCAAAGCATGTCTAACTTCAATTTCACTTTGATCAATCAGCGGTTGTTTGATCCATTGATGTAATAATCTTGATCCACCAACACTTTTACAATGATTCAATAAGTCAAATAAGTTTGAGTTTTTGGAACTGTTTGTGTTTGCATTTGATGGGAAAAGGTTTAATGCCTTCAATGCAGATGAATCCAATTTCATGAATGTGGATAAGTTATGATTCAATAATGTATAGGTTCCATAATTCTCATCACTTGTTAACAACGATAAGTATCTGATGATGGCAGAAGTGGCATTCAATGCAAACTGCTGTGTTGTGATTTCGTTAATGGACAATGACAATTCATCAGACAATAATTTGGTCAAATCATGATCAACATCTTTATTGATGAAATCTGATGGTTTCAATTCAGAAAGAGTTGCTCCACAACGATCAATAACACCAACCAATTTCAGATAATCCGGATCATTAGTATCTGAAGGAGATGGAATTAGGACTTCCTTAGCATCAATCTGAATCAATAAACTCTCTAAATTGGAATATAACTCATTGTCTATGATCTCACTAATTCCCAAAACTCTATCATTGGAATTAGCAAAACAGTACCCGACTCTCTTATCAACACCACTACCATTACCGATCTTCAATGCAACAACGACAACCGAACTCTCTAAACTTGAAACATTAATCAAATCTTCAACTGATTCAACATTTCCTGGTGATGCAAACTTAACCAATTCCCATTCTTTATCGTAGATCTCAACCTTATAACCCATTTCGAAAAGCATCAATCTTAACAATGAGTTCAAAACTTGTGGAGAGACAGTAACGTAATCAATACCTTGGGAGGTCTTCTTGATGACTGACGTAGTTTTATAGATCAATTCACTAACCAATGCAGCATCTTCTTGAAAAACTGAATAATAATCACCTTTGTCTACTATTCTGATAATGTTTTGAGCTTTTGCGTTCAGTTTTGTGAGCTTTTGATGAAATTGACGTTCATCTGAGTTATCAGAGAACTTTAGATCTGGACGCGTAGAACTCATGACAAAGATTAAGTGAATCAAAGTAACAAATCGATGAGTGTAAATGATTTGTGATTGTTTTGGAAACAAAGAAATTCCTGAATTTTGAAGTCGCGTTTTCCGAGGGGTAACGCGTCTGTCACGTGAGTTCATTTCTTAACTCTGGACCTAATTCCGTCTCTAAATCATTATTCATTCACCAAAAGAATCGAAATAAATGGAAAATATAGGAACAAAATGGTAGATTCAGTGGTGGTCTTCATTCTCCGGTCTGGTCCACATGCTGCGTCGTATATCTATCAATATCGGAACCTATTTTCCCCATCTCACTGACCATGGGTGGACTCAAACCAGCCATTTGGTGAGTCTTTGAGTAGATGGTTTAAACCAATCTGGATCAACAATAACGGACATCAGCCAAAATCACTCCTCAATCAGAGAGATTGATCTTCTGTCATAGTTTCTCGTAATGAAGTTAAACTTTAACTATAAATTTTTTGGTGGAAATATCAATGAAATTTATGCAACTGAAAGTCTTAAACCGGCGAGGTCAATTGCGTAATGGCGACTCTGGTGCCGGCTACTGAATCAACTGAATCGACTGAATAAATTATTAGTCATTATCAATACAAACTGTTCTTGAGGCTGCCCAATTATTTTTGAAATAAAAAAAATCGTTGTCAAAAGTAACTCTACTGTAAAATAATGAATTGCTGATCCGAAAAAGAGGACAGAAGTATATGATTCACTCAATCCAGATGGGTACAACGGTCGCTTAAGTTGCATTCTAGCAGTTTGACACAATGGGATCAGTGGACTGTATGCGCGGAGCCTAGCAAAGCATAGCATCTTGAACTACATCAACCTTTTGGGAACGAATATAAAACAGTATTTATCTATCATTAAATCTCTATCTATTGGTCATCTTCTTCAGAGTCATCGTATTCTTCATATTCGTCATTATCATTGTAGACAAAGAATTGAACAAAGATAATAAAATCTAAAATCAAAGTACCAATTGAACCAGCAAGCCAACTTGATTGAACTAATAAGAAGTACGGATCAATACTTATAGCCAAGATGGAAATAACATATGTTAGGTTACCTAAGACAGCACAAAGGAAGAATAAGAAAGAAATACCATCACATGATTTTCTTTGGAAGTTTAATAAAATTTGAGGCATTCTTGAACCAAGATATAATGCGGCGGATAACCAACCAAAGAATTGAGCTAATGGATCAAAAGTTAAGTCTGGTTTTGATGGTTCTTTGGTTGGATCATATGAAATATACCATCCAATAATACCTGCTAAGACGACAAGTGTAACTAATGATGATTCAATGAATTTCTTTAAATGAGTCTTTTTCTTGTTTTTGGCTTCTGTTGATGAATGATGGACCTGGGTTGAAGAACCTTGTTGTTGTTCACTTACTTGAGACTCAGAATCTGTTTCACCTAGAACATCATGTGCAATTTCATCGAAGATATCTTCACTTAATGGATTAGATGGATTTAAATGAACATAATCGACATTTTTGGTGCCGTCACCATAGAGGAAGATTTGTCCCAATAGAACGATATCAGCAACAGTATAATAAACAGCTAAGATGATCATTGTCGGTAGAACATGTTGCAGAACTGCACCTAAGACATTGAAGACATCACCTGCAAGCCATAACACTACAAATAGGAATGATAGGCCCTCACTGGATTTTCTATAATAGTTCTCGTAAATCTGGGGCATGAAGACAATAATCCAAAAAGAGATGGACACAGAGCCCAATATCCCACTGATCGCCTCATTGTTGAGATGATGTGGTATAGAATGTGGGGACATGGATGGATAAATGCAAAAGGATATGTTCCTGCTTCTGATCAAAAGATCAAAAATAATTCATGACTCTTTCGAAATTTTTCTTGAGAGAAGCCGCCAAGGCAGGCAGTCCGTCGAAGAAGCAAAAAAAGTTTCTTCTTCGCGAAAGTCACGTGAAAACGGCTTCTGAAACACGTGAGCTTGACACAATTACGTAATGGATCGCCTAACTTGGCACATGGTTCAGACAACTTTCCGTCAACTTTTAGGACTTATAAAAGTGGAAGAACAAGCGGTTGGAATTTGATTCTTGATAGTATACAATTGGCTTAGAGCGAGCACAAAATGTCACCAGATCCATACGTGGTTGCACACAGAGGGTACAAGAACAAGTATCCTGAAAACACATTGTCTGCATTCGAAGGAGCCGCTTCCATCGGTGTTGATATTATTGAAACAGATCTTCAAATCACCAAGGATGGGATCCTAGTTATCAGTCACGATCCTTCAACAGGAAGAACTTTTGATGAAGATTTGGTTATTGCTGACACAAACTTGATTGATTTGAAGGCGTTGAAGAACAAAGAAGATCCAGATCAGAAATTGCCTTCTTTTGAAGATCTATTGACCTGGTATGTTAAGAAGGGAGGCGATCTCAAATTGATGTTGGATATCAAGCCATATCATGATGTTAGCATTTTGGCTAAGATTATCCGTGGTTTACTTGATGTCAATGGTGATTTGAGTTTCTGGCAAAAGAAAGTGATCTTTGGGTTATGGACCTTACCATTTTTGGATTTGGCTATTAATACGGGGTTATTGAACAATTTCGAGATTTTCAACATCACAATCTCACCAACTGGGGCTTTGAAGTTCCTTGAAAGATCATTGCAGGCCAATGATCCAAAGATCGTTTTGAAGGGTGTCTCATTTTTGTTTGTGTCATTGTTATCTGGTGAATTTCCAGATGTCCAAAAGGAGTTGGAAAAGCACAATGTGGGCTTGTACACATGGACCTCAAACACAGAAGACTCATTCAAATTGTCCTACGAGCATAATGCCAGAGGTATCGTGACTGATGAACCTTTGGAATTACAAGCGTTCATCAGACAGCATCCATCAGGAGCCGCTCTTTCCAAATACATCCCTCCAAGTTTCCTTTCAAAGGAGGGTTTGCAAATTTCTATTCGTTTCCTTTTCTTTAGAGTTTTTGAGTTCATTCATTTAAGAAACCTTTTGATTTATCAACCTGTTCGCTATGCAGTTGGTGCCTTACTTAAGGCCCTTTCCTGAAAATTACGCAGACTCCTGGACGGAGAACCCTGCTAAATAGAAGTGGCTGATCCCTGCTAATACACATTCCCACGCGTAAATTTGAGAACTAACGAAAAAGTAGTGCCTTTGTCCCTAACTTATTATCTGGTTGGGACACTCTCAGTTGTTTGTGTTTTGGAATTTTTAAGAAAAACATGAAACAAAGAGCTGATTTTACTCTGAAACAAATACAAAACAACGCCTATTTCACAGCCAAAGCATGATCAAAGTTAGTGGAACATACTCAATTTAGGAACTCGCGCAGCATACTAACCACTGGAAACAGGGCCTCAGAAAATCACTCAAAGAGAAGAACTCACCTCACACGTCGATCTCATCACCAATCACTACCAGTGATAAACAATCATCAGTCTCATCTATAAATGACATCCAACTATCACAAAGCAACATCCTACAGTCCCCAAAGAGAGTAATCAAAGCATTATACGACTACACTCCACAAGGTCCTGGTGAATTGCAGTTCTCTAAAGGTGACTTCTTCCACGTTATTGGCAATGAAGATGATAATGAATGGTACGAGGCATGTAACCCATCAACAAACGTCAGAGGTATGGTCCCTGTCCCCTATTTTGAAGTGTTTGGTAAGACAGCAAGAACAGTTAGCGGAACATCAATAATCAACAAGGCCCCTCTATTTAGCAGCCCTTCAAACAGTCGAAAACTATCAGTCGATTCAGCTTCATTAAGCAGAAATTCTAGACCAGGCTCTGCAGGCCAAGGTGCAAATACATTATATGCCATTGTTCTATATGACTTCAAAGCTGAAAGATCAGATGAATTGGATATTCATATTGGTGAGAATATAATCCTCTGTGCACATCATAACTATGAATGGTTTATCGCTAAACCAATCGACAGATTGGGTGGACCAGGTTTAGTTCCTGTCAGTTATGTTAGTGTTATTAATCTAATGACGGGTCAGTCTACACAAAATGATGTTGCTGATGATATCACTGGTGCTAATCTACCGACTGTTGAAGAATGGAAAAACAAGAACGCTAAATATAAAGCAAGTTCAATCCCATTAGGTAACGTTGATGAGAACGAACCAAAATCTAATTTTAGAGATTCTGCCATATCTAACTCAAAATACATTTCAAGAGAAAAGTCCACAAAATCTCAAATATCAAGACAATCATATGCATCACAACACCAACATCAACAAGCACATCAAGTACATCCAGCACATCAGACTCAACAGCAAAATGCACTTATCGAAACATCCGTTACCGATGCAACTCCCTATATCGTTGATACAACTGTTGATTCATTCCATGTTGATAATGGGCGTTATTGGTTCCAAGTGCATGCCAAATTATCCAATGGTGAGAACCGTGCTCTTTGTAGATACTATGAAGATTTCTATGATTTCCAGATCAGATTGTTGGAATTATTCCCAAATGAAGCTGGTAGATCTAATGATCATAAGAGAATCCTACCTTTCATTCCTGGTCCATTGACATATGTTACTGATAAAATCACGAAGAAAAGACAAGTTGATTTGAACGACTATGTTAAAGAATTAATTGACCTTCCAACCTATATTTCACATTCTAATTTCGTCAAGAGTTTGTTTGAACGGAGACATGATTTTGATCACACTGAACAAAAAACACTACATTCTGGATACAATGGACGATCATATTCACAGGAGCATCTATTAGATGTTGGTGAATCAACCCTGGTGAAAGATGAATCCACAAAGACATTAAATCAATCCGTTGAACCACTAGCCATACCCTCACAACAACCACCAATTGCAAGTTCATTGAGACCAAAGACCGGTGACTCTGTTAAGTTGAAATTCTACTATAAGGATGATATTTTTGCATTGTTGATTCCAACCGATATTGAAGTTGTTGAGTTACGTGAAAAGATCAGTCAGAGAATTTACGATGTTGGTGAAACAGTCAAGGATTTCAAGATTTTTGTGAAGGATGATCAAGGAAGTGAGATCTTGGGTGATGGAGAACTAAGCCACGTTTTAAAGAACAAGCTAAAGATTTTAATTGATGATGAGTAAAAGAACAATAAGTGGGAAGAAAAAGACATAATGTGCTATATATTCGTTTGATGATGAGTGGTAATGAGGAGGATGAATGAAGTTGCTTGGTTTGTTTGTTTGTTTTGCTGCTTAATGTTTGTTTGAATCTTATTTTATCTGTGTTCCTATCTTTGGTGTTTAAAGGAGTTGTTTTGTTACCTTCTCAGTTATTATTTGAATCACTCTTTGCTTTTAATTTTTGGGGTTTTGCTTGTTTATCTTGTTCCATTATTCTTAATGGATGGACATTTTTCTACTTTAGTTGTACTTCACTAATATGTAATTATTATCTATACCCTTCTCAATCGAGGTCCATCATTTCTGAATTATCACTAGACATACCCTGGTAATAACCACCATAAGTATTTCTTATAGAATCACCATCAAATCCAATATCATCATTAATTAAAATATCATCATCAATCATCAAATCGTTATCAAATTGTCGCAGTTTGTATTCCTGAAAATACCATCTTTCCCAAACTCTCCTCACTAACTCCCTTGGGTTAACGTATTTCACCAACTCGTATTTATTCCGTTTGTAGTAATACTCTTTCAACATCTCTTTATAATCTATTCCTATGTTCCCATCATGAGTAACACCAACTCCATCAATACCTTTTCCTATCAAATCCAATCTTCTTCCATGATTCAGTTCTTTCTTTCTCTGTGCAACGAAGTTTAGAAACTCAGTATCTATGAATCCCACGTCTTCAGGAACTTCTAATTTCCGTGAGTCAATCAACTTTTCATTAGTTGAGTTGATTATGTCCTGATCTGACTGATTGTTGAGAAGGTACTCTTCAATATTTGGGATGAATTCCACATGACTTGGTTTATCTAGATCCATAGAAATATCGTCCGGGGCAGCATATCCTGAACTGTTGGCCGATGTGTGTTGGCTGAATGATTCGCTATTGAGTAGTTGCTGATCTTTGGACAGTGATAGGTTCGTTAAATCATCCAGGAGTTTGAATTTCTTGATGTTGAACTGTCGGACGTCGTCGATTGTGGGTGAGTATGTTCTTTTGCGTGTGGCCATTATTCAGTCTGTGTCATGCAGTGGTTTCTGCTGTGAGAATTTTGGTTAAGTTGGGAAATCTTTTTATTTATTATTACTTTTTAAAAAGTTCGAGAAGATTCGCAAAGGGTTTTGACACATAATTTTATGGTGAGGTGGTCACTGAGGTGTTTGACAAGGGAAACAAGGTTTAAAGACGAAGATTGAGGATGTAGTAACACAGCATCAGACATCTTTGACTTACTTCTCAGTGGATGTTGAGAAATTTGTGCCATCAATCCTCTAGGAATGTGCCCTCTTCTAGTACTACAGACAACGTAAATCACGAAGAATGAGTTGAGACGATGGAGAGCAGATAACGCACTGGACACTCAAGCACCAATACATTGATCAGATTCAGACAACTTGGCAAGCTACTGACTTACTCTCAAAGCATCCGCTGAAAATCCGGTACGTAGTACCTTCATGATGCTGAGGTTCGATCCGATCAGGCCCAGTGAGAACGATATCTGATACTCAGACTTTGCTTCAGCAGAACTCTTTTCAAGAGCTATTAGGGCTTAGTTGGGATAGGAGGAAGTCGGCTGTGGCAGATTCCAGAATATCCTCAAGGAAATGGTGGTTCCGTGGCCAGTAATGTGCTGTTAGGTAGAACATTGTGGTTGCGCGAGTACTTTACGGTGATGATTATAATTCAAGCCCTCAACTTTTAAGAGTACGCCCATCTTAGAGTCATTGAAACCCTAGAAATAGCATTGTCATGAATCATCAACTTTAAACCGGCCATAATGGCTCCTTTATTGGGTGTTTCAATGACAATGATACCCTTCATAGTTGATGTTCGTGACTTTTTTCCTAAGAATTGTTTACGTTTTTTGATCCCAATTATATCACCACGTTCTAATAATAGACACGACCACATGATGGATCCCCTGCAAAACCAATCAGAGGCATCCAAGGCAGCGAAGGACCATGCTTACCTGAACGCACAATTGCCATCTGAGCTCCAGCAGTCCGTTATACAGTTTTTAAAGGACTTGAAACGACCAAGATATTCTACACCACTTGATTATGACGAGCTATGTTTCATCTTCCAAGAGTTCTACAGAGACTTCGAGACCAGATCAAGAGAGTTTGTCTATGGAAGTGTGAATCTGAGGAGGGTTGAAGTGAAGGATCTGAACCTGGAAGGTGCAAGTGATGGTGGCGACGAGAAGGATCATGAAAAGGATCATCTGATTACGGAATATGTGGAGATTGCCGAGTATAAAGTCACTAGCTCGTTGCATGATAAGTTGATTTACAAGTCAGAGGAGAACAATCAGATCAATGAGTTCATCAAGAGTAAAGTTTCCATAATCAGACAGATAGAAGACTTGGATTATTATGAATTGTTGGATATTGATCGGAACGTGATTGATCTGAGCTTGGAGATCTTTAAAACCATCAGTAATGAGTTCCAAGTGTTGCATAATTATAGAACCCCTATCCAGAAGCTCACAAAGTTGATCAGTGTCCATTTTGAACTGATTGAAGTCTTAAGGAATGATGTTAATGGTGATAATATCTTGCCCATGTTGATATTTGTGATCCTTATCAACCAGAACAACCATGACAATAATTTATTTTTAAACTTCTCATATATCAAGAACTTTAGAAATGCTAGTTTATTCAAGAGTGATGAAATGTATTGTTTGACAAATCTAGAAGCTGCCTTAACATTCATACAAACCGTTGATTTGAAAGATTACAAATTTGTCAACGGTCTGACGAAAGAAGAAGAACTGATAGTTAATAAAACCCATGATATCATCCCCAAGACTCCTGAAAAATACACATCATACGCAGGTAACGTTCCATTCAATTTTGTCACATCAGCAATAGATTCAAGTTTCAAGAATGTCATGAGCCGTTTCAAACCAGAATCACCGATGTCCTCAGAAACAAACCTGACTGCAACAGCAGAATACTCATCGAATATAAACCCATTGAAGAATTTTGTTGGTGATGTTATGAAATGGACAAGTACGAGATCTCCTGGTTCTTCCAACTCATTGAGTGTTATGAATGAGGTTCAGACTACGGGACGAGTTAGATCAGGTTCTGGGTCTTCATTTATGAACAAGCTAAAGAGTGTTGGACAGAGTAAACAGACTATCTTTGAAGAAACAGAAGATGATTCTGTTGGAAGAGAAATTGATTTGAATAGATTCAAGGGAAAGAAGTTTGAAGATTTAACAATTACTGATTTGAAAGAAATGTATGCTGATTATCAGATCCTAATAAAGAATCAACAGTTGCAACTACAGTCCCAAAACTATTAAATAATTATTTATTAAAAGGTCAGGCTATTATTATATGTTAACCCAAGAAGTATCAAACTTCTCACGAACTGTAGTTATTTTTATTATGAATATTATCATACGCCTTGTGGTCCTCTATTTAAAAAGTCTAAGAAATCCCTTCCATCATCATCACTATCAGTCTTATCACTGTTTGTATTATTCACTTGATGGTCCTCGTTCATTGTGTCATCACTAGAAAAGTGTGCTCTTGAATTAGAATTAGTAGTTTGACTATCAAATGGTTGAGGATGAATATGGTCATGTAAACTGTTTGTGTAGTCCTCATGTTCATTGAAATCGCTTGGATTATATGATGTGAATTGATTCTTTGTGGCTGACTTGGCAGGTTCTGCTAAGAAATCAGACATGTTATCTTGACTTTCAAATTCGCCTAATTGTAATGGGATATTAGCCAGTTTATTCTCTTTGTCTTCTCTTAATAAATTCACCGTTTCATAATGAACTACCAATTTTTCAGGTAATTTGAACAATGGTAACCATCTAATCCAATATCTCCAAGCAGACACTAATTCCACTTCATTGAATGGAGTCACTGGCATACTGGAGTACGTAAACCTCCATGGCTTTTCTCTAATCAAGAACACAATAGTATCAACAACACCATTGAATGGATTAATCCATGATAATAACACCGCAATGACATAAGCTCTAATATTATGGAATCTCAACCCATTTTGAATAACAGGAATAATCCAAATGAAAAAATATGCAATAGGATAAAGGAAAATCATTCTCATCTGTCTAGATATAACACGATACCTTGTCTTAAGTCTCTGAGAATTAGCCTGCAGTAATTGAACACTGATGTCCATATTTCTGATGATTTCTTGATTGGTTAATACGATGTTTGATGTGTCTACTGGTTCGTCTTTCATGACCTTCTTTTTAAATAATTGTGTCAATGACCACCATTTCTTCTCCTGACTATGATCAATAGTTTCTTTTCTCTGTTGATCCATTTTCTTTAGTTGGTTCTTGACATAGAAGTAAATTGTGAAATAAATAATCAAAATCGTCAACATAATGAAATATCTTGGACCAAAACTTAATGCTATACTCATCCATCTTGGTTTTTCTGGTAAAAAGCACCAAACATCTAATGAAATGTATCCATGACCGTTAATGAATGCTAAACTTGCCAATACACAGGGTATTATTACCGTAGATGCATAATACCAGTATCTCCAAGGGAATAAACCACCAGATCTTTTGGTATTGAAAAAGGTCAAGCATGTGTGTAGCGCAAATGCTAAAATTGCAAGATCTCCACCTTCTATCGACATGGCAGTAAAAAATCCTAGAAAATTGATGGTTCTAGGATCATCACTAGACGCGTTCCCTGCCAACTTCAACACAGGAAACACCAAGATAGCCAAAGCTTTCAAGAAATCATAAATAATCAATATCAGAATCAATTGATGTCTAAATTTCAACCTTGACGGATGCATAGCCAAATATGTATAAAACATTAACAAACAACAAAACAAAGAAAGTGATGCCGACGTTATGGAAATGACCCGTAGTGCAAACAGTTGGTTCTCACTATAGTGATAATATCCAGTTTCGGATGTATTCATATCACGTTCGACCAGCGAACTTAATGAATGTAGCACTAATGCATGAACAGTGTCCAGTACCGTGGATGTTGAGTTAGTTCCGGGTCCACTTGGATTATTCAAGATCAGTGAATTAGGCGGTGACTTTATGAGTGTCATATTGGTAGATTTTGTAAAATTATCCTTCACTTGTCATCTATTGGAATGCTATTATTAGAATGTATCGTTTTGACTGTGATGGTGGTGTATGAGCGAATGTGTTGATGATGGGTTATTTTGGAATCTGGTAGCCTCACTTCTGGTGCGGTGCTCGGATTAAGCAGACGGGGTTAACTCTGGTGGAATGTGTATGAGTACTAAGTTAACTCAGGGAGCAGCACTTTCTGAAGGAGCAGCAGCCGTTGAATTTTGATAATCTTAAACAACCAATCGAGGGTGGATTCTCGAGGGAAAGATATGAGTTATTGTTTAAGAAGATTGGGATTGAAAAGAAAGAAATTAATGGTCTTTGGGCTGAAAGATTTCAAGGATTAATGTTTAGAAAAACACATCAAATACAACTATTCAGTTTTTTTTTCGGCTTCCTCATTTATGATCTTCCTTGGCCGCTGCATGGTCTGAGAGAATTTCTACGGTAAAAATGTTCATTTTATGCAAAGAGATGTCTATTAAATCTGGAAATTACCTTCTTCAGTAGATGATATTCCGGATTGTAAAAGTAGTTATGCATGACTATTTTCTAGTACTACTTGTGTATGAAGATCTCTGGCCCTAACTTCCAGAGCCAGCCTCAGTTCGCTTAAATATACATATTTTCCAGAGCAAAAGTTGGTTTCTCGGGCGAAGGCAAGTAGAAAACCGAAGCCTTTGCGGACCGTTTCATATAAACCTTAAATTTAATATGGATCAATTTGATCATAGACTTTAAGGTTCAACCTTACAGACTTCCACCTGAAGGATTTCGCCTTTCTAGAAAAGTGGTGGGCTGTGCACGTTTATCATTCCACGATCTGATTGGTTTAAAGCTTTAAGAGAGTTTGTCGAGATGTAATATTTTTAGCTGGCATTTGTCAGCAGTGAGCACCTGACACCTGAATGACGGTATAGTGTGTAAAAGTTGTTTCCAGTCCGGTTGCTTAACCATATGCTAACAGTTGAAGCCCACACATCGGACATCTAGATCATGATAGTAGTGATGATAGCAAGTAAATTATTGGATCCGGATAATATCAGCCTTTTTTGCTGAAGGTAACTTCATGAACATCCGATTAATAATCGGTGTGCGTCCTCAAGCTGATTGCGCGAGAGATAGCACTAGCTCTGACAGAGAGTACCATACTGTCCCGCAGTTAAACTAAACAGGAAATCACATTCAGACTTTGCACCGTTGTTCTCACTTCCAACCAATACATCTCCATATATACCAACAATGACTGACACATGTGACACTTCGAAAACCAAAAATCCAGACTAAATTCCTTTAACCTTATCCATAATCAATCACAACCACAACCACATAACGCATCTCAATTCCATACACAATGTCACTCGTCAAGTACATAACAGGAGACCTCTTCACCGCACCTGCTCATTCTATCTTGGCCCATTCATGTAATGCCCATGGGGTCTGGGGAGGGGGCATCGCCTACGAATTCGCACTAAAATACCCAAAGTCAGAGGCATTATACGAACAACACTGCGCATCACACAAGCCATATGTTCTACTGGGAACCACGCTCTTGATAAAGTCTGATGACTTCATCGATGGGCCAGAAAAGAAGGGGTATTATATTGCTTGTTTGTTCACTAGTACCGGTGGTGGTAATTCCCCAGACGCTCCGGATGCGATTTTGATGAACACGAGGGCTGCATTGCAGGATTTATACAGACAGTTGAAAGAGAGTAAGGATCCGGAGTTACAGCAGGCTAAGAATAAGGGTGGTCGTTGGGTTGTTAATATGCCTAAGATCAACGCTGGTATCTTCAGAGTCCCATGGGATCATACAAAGAATATCTTACAAGGTGTTGAGGAGCTGGACTTCAATGTCTATGTTATTTGAGGAGTATGAATTAAATGAACTGAATATATAATGCTTTTGTAATAATGTAAATGTATTGAACCTAAGAAGAATTAAAATGCTCTTCCAAGACAGACTCTGATGCAATGAAGCTGAAACCTTTGAAGATTCCGTTATCAAACTCATGCAAATCAACAGTCTCTGTTTTCTGCTTTTCTGCTAATCTTGTTTCTTTCTCTAGTAATTCTTTGATATAGACATGATCGAAATTATTAGCCTTCTCTAAATCATCAACGGCTGGAATGATAGGTGGCTCTGAAGTTTGAATATTCTTCCAGTCAATCTTTCTGAAGAATCTAAGCTTTTTAAACTTTTCGAAATCTTCGTCAATTTTCATCCTCTTTGATGGATTTCTATTCAACAACTTATTCATCAGATCCTTAGCATCCAATGAAAGATAAGCAGGTAAAACAATCTTCTTCTTCAAAATCTTATTAAAGATCTCATTCTTGTTTTTCCCATCAAAGGGAGCATTCCCGAGCAACATATCATGCATCATGATACCAAAAGACCACCAATCTGCAGGATATGAGTACTCTTCACCTTTCAACACTTCAGGTGCTGTGAATTGTGGAGTTCCTAATATTGAATGGCATGTCTCTTCCATTGAACTTAATCCAAAATCTGTTAATACGACATGTCCTTTAGCATTCAACATCACGTTTTCTGGTTTCAAATCTCTGTAAACAACACCTAATTGATGTAAATGATAAATGGCCAATGATACTTCAGCTAGATAAAACGCAGTATCGGTTTCATTAAATCTTGATCTTGATGATAAATGATAGAAAATTTCTCCGCCTGGGATATATTCTAAGATGAAATCAAGGCTGTCCTCATCATGAAATGTATAGAACAACTTGACAATATTTGGATGAGATATGTTAGATAGGATATCACGTTCGTTCTTCTGTGTCTTGAATAACTTCTTATCCATTGAGATCTTGGCTTTTTTTATGGTCTTTCTGGCGAATAGTTTCCCACTGCGTCTGTCCTTAGTCAAATAAACTCGTCCATATGACCCAATACCCAAAATCTGTAAGTCTTCAAAGTCATCAATGGTCCTTTTGGATAGATCTGAGGAGTAATCAATGGATAATGTGATGTTTTCACTATCATGCGCTATGTTAACAGATAGCTTACTTCTGACTGAGCTCCTTCTTCTGATAATAGAGCTTTTCCTTCTCTTGTTCGACTCAATAACAAACGACTGGTCACTGGACAACAACTTTGGTTTCAAATCATCAACGGCATCGTCTTGTTCTTCATCTGACGTCACTGCGAGGAACTCGATCCCACTGGAAACGTATAATAAATTCTCCTCAACGGTCATGGCTTTTGTGCGTGTTTTGGTTATGCAGACATAGTTAAAAAAGTGAGAGACGATATTCCTGGAACTCTGAATAATTTATAGTGTGTCGTGTTTTGTGTAGAGAAGAAACAGAGTCTGCAGTTTCTGTTTCGCACATTTTTTTCCTGCCAAATTAGTTTTCAGTGGTAGGGCCACTATCAACATACGAAAATCATTACAAAAGATTTCGAGTACCTGTACAGTGTACAATGTCACTCACACCGAGACATTGCACTACATAGTTAATGTTCATGTTACAATGCGTAACGTGTTTGTTTACTATACAGATTATCTGGCCTCCAGTTCCAATGCACTTTTGATCACACCAACAGTTGCACTGGCTTGAATCTTTTCACTTCCACCTTTGGAAATGGCATATTCAATTTCACCCAGACCTCGTAATATAGCTGCTCTTGTCTCAACTTTCAGTTCATAATTGTCTAAGATTTCAACAAATCCATGAAGTAAATCAACCAACGCTAGACCTTTGATTTGTTTGATCTTGTTTAGTGTTAATGTAGTGGTACTCCAATCATCTTTCAATATGGAATCCAATATCGTTTCAATGTCCTTTGGATGTGGGGCACCAATACTTTCATAAATCATTTCAGTTGTGATTTCACCATCAGTTGCTGCCTTACAAGCTTGTAACACATTCAATGCTTTTCTCATATCACCATTACTCAGTTTCAATAATGCATTCTTGGCTTCTTCTCCAATGTTTAAGTTCTCTTTGATGATGACTTTATCAATGTTACCTTCAATAGCTGATTGTGCTAATGGTTTGAATCTAAATCTGGTGCATCTCGAAAGCAAAGCAGGATTCAATTTATGGGCATAATTGGCCAATATACAGAATCTAGTATTCTTAGTATATTTCTCAATGATTCTTCTCAATGCATTCTGAGCAACATTCGTCATAGCATCAGCTTCATCTAATATAATCAATTTGAAGCCTTTACTGAAAATCTGCATAGTTGAGGCAAAATTCTTAATTTGATTCCTCACGACATCAATACCACGGTCATCAGATGCGTTTAACTCAAGAACCATATTTCTGTAATTCTTACCATAAATTTCTTTGGCTAATGCAGTGATGGTGGATGTTTTACCTGTACCTGGTGGACCATAGAATAACAAATGTGGAAGGCGACCATCATGGACGAATTTACGGAGAGTATCAACGACGTCTTGTTGACCATAGACATCATCTAGGGAATCTGGACGGTATTTTTCAACCCTGATTGACATTAGTATCGACAATCGCATAATTGATTATGTACCTCACTTACCATGGAAGGTTGTCTTCAGTTCTTTCTGAGCCCATTGCGTCTTTGAGTGCGATTTGGTGTTGTTCTTTATAGTGCTTTAAAGTGAAAAATCAATTTCGTAAACGAGAGTTTCGCGTTTGGATAAATTTCGCGATTTTTTTTTGTCAGTCGGGATTTGTTAACTATGAGTGATCTATGACTATGATGCACTATTTCACCTCAATTTTAGCAATTAACACCTCGAAAGTAAAGTTAGAAGCCAATGGTGAAGATGCCCAGATATCTTTTTTTGTTCGTATTTAAATCGCTTGTTGAGGACTCTATAATATATTTTGGCACTCTTTTGTGTCAAAATCCCGCCAATTTCGTGGTTTTCGCCGATTGGCGGTACGCGTCACGAAACTTTTGATGATCTGAAAAAGTAAACAAAACAAAAACAAGCAGAACTCTATCATAAATCCACCAAATTGATACCTTTCTGTCCCTCATTCACAGTCAGAGATGGCACCAAAGAACAACCTGCGATCGCACATGACATGGTTGAAAAATTCTGCTGCGAACATCGCCAAACCAAGCAAGCTCACAGATATCACAAACATAGAGAGTGTTCTTGCCTCTGGTAAAAATGGCAATAGTACCAATAAGACCAACGGTGATGCGCCTGCTGCTAATAGAACCCCATCACATTCATCAACACACGACTTATCTGCATTGATGAACAATGTGGAAGGTTCAGGACGAACATCAGGCTTAAGAGTCGTTAGAAAAGAAAACTCTATTGCCTCATCCAATTCAAATTCAAGATCATCTCCACACGCTATATTTCAACAGCCGGCAATACCCAGCAATAAGTCTTCACATACTCCAGTACTGAGGAGTGCCACAACACCCGCTGTGATTGATCTTACATTTGATGACGAACCACGTCCCGTCATTGCGACACCATCTAATTCTAAAAGAAAACAATCAACTGTGACAAGCCTGACGAAGAAAAAGCAGAGGACTGTATCACCATCTGGTAACCTCAATGACCAGGATGATTTCAATGAATCTGATTTAACAGCGTTGGATAACTATGACTTTGATAAGACAATTAACGATAAGCCAGCTAATACCCCCACATCAACGACCTCAATGCCAAACATCACCGCTAACAGCAACACCACAACATCAAACACATCAATAATTATGCCAGAGGTTCCGAGAAACACCTCGATCCAGGAAAGAGTGTCGCGGCTGCAGAAGTCTTACATTGATGTTTGTGAAAAGAGAATCTTTTTGTTGGTGAAGAGAGTCGCTATTGAAGAATCTGAAGAGTTATCTGAGAAAGACAAGAGAATGAAGAGATCTGAATTGAATAAGGACATATCCCAGGTTGAACTGAAGCAAGATACATTGAAAGAGCAACTCACAAGGTTGGAACAACGGGTTGCTGCTTCTCCGATGTTAGACCCAACAGCACCAGTACCAGCACCATACAACCTATCATTAGCACAAAGGTCTTCAACAGTTCATGAAACCATCTTCAATTCAAACAATACGTCAAACTCCTTTGAATCCAGAATTGTTAGCAATGCTTGTAATATACAAGTTCTCGGATCATCAAGACCAACTCAAGTTCATAATCAAGTTATTGAATCTCAAGAGATCGTATTAGATGAGAATGATCGTAATGATTACGATTCAATTGAACCAACTAAAGGATTAAATTCATACCAAGAAATCCCAAGAAATTTGCAACCGCCAGAACCTCCAAGGCAATTACCTGTTCGCCCAACGAACCGAACACCACAACCTACAGTCAATTCAGATGAGGAGGTCGATGATGAAGACGAAGGTCTGCATACTATGGACGGGTTGGTTACGAGTGATCCTGAAGAAGATCATGATACAGATCTTGATGGTTTTATTGTCGATCAAGGTGTTGATGATGACGATGATGACTCCGAATATGAATCTTTCCATGATGCATCCGAAGCTCCTATTGGTGATGAAGATGAAGACCAAATGATTGATACTAGAGTTTCACAATCTGAAATTGAAAACCTGAGAAATCTATCAGATGGAGAAGAGGATTTGGTCATTGAAGATGGTGATAGACTGGAGGTCATTAATGAAGCTTCAACTGATGAAGAAGAAATTCAAAATGGCACGTATAGAGCTGCCAGTATAAGATCTGAGGACAGACAACTGTTTGAACAAGACTTTAATGACGATGGTGGTGATTTGGATGATGATATCATTGAAGCCAAGTTTGATGAGGAAAGAGAAGTTGACACTCAGGCTGTTGAAATTGTGGACCTTGATGACAGTGACCTAGAAGATGTTTCACCACAGTTTCAGGAACCACAGAATTACCAGCCACGTGAATTGAAACCTATTCATGAGAGCATTGTCTCTGACATTGAAGAATTACCCAGTTCACCTAATATTCAAGATGATGATTTAGATGATATTCTAGAGAAATTACCTCTGCCAACAGGTGAGAGGCATCCTTGGACATCTGAAGTTTATGGGAAATTAAGAGAAGTTTTCAAATTATCTTCATTTAGACAAAACCAGTTGGAAGCTGTCAACGCTACATTATCTGGTAGAGATGTATTTGTGTTGATGCCTACCGGTGGTGGTAAATCATTATGTTATCAATTGCCTGCTATTGTTAAATCTGGTAAGACAAGAGGTACAACCATCGTTGTTTCTCCATTGATTTCATTAATGCAGGATCAAGTTGAGCATTTGTGGGAGAAGGATATACCTGCTGGTATGATTAGTTCAAAATCACCAATGGAAGAAAGAAAGAACACTTTTCATTTGTTTGTTACTGGTCAATTGAAATTGATTTATTTATCTCCTGAAATGATTGGTGCTTCGACACAAGCTCAAAATGCATTAAATAAGCTGTACAAAGATGGGAACTTAGCAAGAATTGTCATTGATGAAGCCCATTGTGTTAGTTCATGGGGTCATGATTTTAGACCTGATTATACTTCATTGGGATTCTTCAAACAGAAGTACCCAGATATCCCAATCATGGCATTAACTGCTACTGCAAATGATCATGTTAGAATGGATATTGTTCATTGTTTGAATTTAGAGAATTCACTGGAATTGAAACAAAGTTTCAATAGAACTAATCTTTACTATGAAGTGCTACCAAAGGATAAGAATCATTTCAAACATCTTGAAGAATCTATTAGAGGTAGATTCAAGAATCAAACTGGTATCATTTATTGTCATTCCAAGAAGTCATGTGAACAAACTGCTGATAAGTTATCAGCTCAAGGTATCACTACTGCCTTTTATCATGCTGGTATGGCACCAGAGGATAGATTTACTATTCAAAAGAAATGGCAAAGTGGTGAAATAAAAGTCATTTGTGCTACAATTGCATTTGGTATGGGTATTGATAAACCAGATGTTAGATTTGTTTTCCATTTAACATTACCTAGAACATTGGAAGGTTATTATCAAGAAACAGGTAGAGCCGGTAGAGATGGGGAGTATTCACATTGTATCATGTATTATACATTCAGAGATGGTAAGAACATTCAGACCATGATTTCCAAAGATAAAGATCTTGATAAAGCTGGCAAAGAGAAGCATCTTAATAAGTTAATTCAGGTAATGCAATACTGTGAAAATAACACTGATTGTCGTCGTAAACAAGTTTTGCAATATTTTAATGAGGAATTTGATAAGAAAAATTGCCAAAAGAACTGTGATAATTGTCGCAGAGGAGTTACTTCTGAATTGATTGAAAAGGACGTTACTGATTATGCTAAGAAGTTAACAAATTTGGTCAAGTCAGTTCAAGATGATAAAGTCACATTGATTCATTGTCAAGAGGTGTTCAAGGGCTCAAAATATGGTAAGATTCAAACATTGGGTCATCATCAAAATGAATATCATGGTTCTGGTAAAGACTTGGAGAAAAGGGACATTGAAAGAATTGCTTTCCATTTAGTCACAGAGAAAGTCTTGGAAGAGTATTCTGTTATGAATGGAGCTGGGTTTTCAACTAGTTATGTGAGGGTGGGTAGAAATGCTCAGCTGTTGTTATCCAATAGAAAGAAGATCATCATGAGCTTTGCACCAAATACCAAATCCAGTTCACGAACATCCAAAACTACTACTAATACTACGACTACCAACACCACATCAGCATTCAGAAAGAATACTAGAGTTTTGAATCATGATGAACTGAATGAATACAGGTTGGAATCAACACCAAGGATTGTTAGTGCTAAGACACATTATGAAAGAACATCATCAAATCTTGGAGATAGTTTCAATCAAACATCTTACCAGCAACAGAATGGGCATTCAGGAGCAGCTAAGAAGTATGCACCAAAGCCAATCCAATTGGGTGAAATCCAGTTTGCAACAGATGAAGAAAGAGTGAACTTTGCTAAGGCAATGATTGAATTAAAAAGTCAAAGAAATAAAGCGATGGCCAATATTGGATATATGTCATCATCTGCTGTTATGTCAGAGGACTCATTAAGACATTTGGCTTCTGTGTTGCCAACTACCGATGAAGAGTTTAGAAAAATACCTGGATTAACCAGTGATCAGAAGGGACTTTTCAAGTTATTCAAACCAGTCTTGATTGGATTGAAGAAGAAGGAGAGTAATGTCCACTCAGCAAGTAAGAAGACGTCCCCATATTTCAGTAATAGAGAGCAAGAATTAGGTCGAGCTATCATTACCCAATTGAGAGCATCACAAGACGGTTCAGCATCCCAGAACAAAGGAAAGAAAACAACAGGAAAGAAAGGGAAATCATATAAGAAGGGAAGTCAATCTAAAGGTCGAGTTACAAAGAAGGCAGCACCAAGGAAGCAAAACGCAATGCCGTTTTAACGTTTAGTCATTAATGCATATCATTTAATATATTACACATGTGGGTTTGTAGCATAGCGTGGTTTGGGAATTCAGACAGTCTCATCGTGGTAATCAAATTTGGTTTTTGATGGATCTTTTGGACCAAATTTGACATAATTCTTATCATCAGGAGGTCTTTCATTTAATTGATTTCCGTTCAACATTGACTGGATTGAGATGGCCAGACTTTCTGCACTATGCACAGGTGTCCATGCAGGTCCCAATAAGTCAAGGCAGATGTGTCCATTGGAGTAAATATGTGGATTCATTGGAATGTTGTTGATCTCATTTGCTGGATCTTTGATAAATATGCAAACTGGGGCGTTGAATGGGTAGTTTTCCGTGAACATGATCTTCAATCTGTACTTCTCACCATTAGGAAATAGTTTATGATCCGTGAATGTGAAATCAGCGTATATGAGATGTAGATTATCAGTTGTGTGGAAAGTTATGCCAGGAAGTTGAAAATTCACAGATTCGAGCCTTTTAAGCTCTTTCATGAGACGACCACGACATGACATGACGTTATAAGTTTTGGTGATGGAGTTGACTGCTGGTTGAAGACAGATGGGGATGAACTTGGATGATTTGGACTGGCTGGTGGCCTGTATGTGCTGTTTTTGAGAGAGGTATTGTTGGTGGGCGTAGAAATCCGACATTTTTTAAAAACTTTGTGTCAAAATCCGGATGAGATGGTGATCTGAGGATTGGATGGAAAAGGAGTGCCTAGGAATAAGAGAGCCTAGTATGCTAATGTGATGCTGGAGTGTTTTCTATGCTTTGGTGTGTCAGAGGGAGATGATTGCACGCTTTTGGGCGGATTTGGTACCGCTTATATAGTGTGATGATCCACGGACCACCTGTACTGATACCAGTGCAAATGGAGTATTACGCATCACAGCGTATCTGGGCCTTCACTTCGACATTCTTACTGTATTCTAGATAGGTTTATTAGTAAATGCGTCTAGGTGACGTTGATTAAATCACTTCGAAGACGAGTACCATGACGTATTAGTAAGTACCCAGTGGCCAGATTCTGCTGGAAAGTGATAAAAGATCAGCAGGAACCGTGTTTGCCAGAGCGATAGAGTATGGTGGGGCAACCCCCAGCTGCCTGTTCTTGATCCCAGCTGCCGTTTGTCGCAGTGCCAAAGGATTATTTCTCGTCATCATGCTGCATGAAATCATCGCACAACCGTTTTTACGTCATACTGGTATTTCTTTCAAACTAGAAAACCGTTGGAATCGCAAGAACCGTTATATGATATGAACAACGAAAGTCCCAGGGGTTCGTATTTGCGCCTCAGTTGTGCCTTATTGTTGTGATTGGCCTTGGCCGTTGGTGTATCAAGGATTAATCACCTAATTGTCATGACGAGAGTCGAGCAATGTACGCAGTTCAGAGCTCAGAAAGTTCAAAACTGGGAGGACACAAACAGGATACGAATCCTATGGGAGTCGGAGTGACTGGTTTCGTGATGTAAGTGTGATTGAATTTAAATCATCTTATCCACCGTTTCGGTGATCGATCCGCAGTTGAAGAAATACCATAATAAAAGTAAAAGCTCGTACAATTGCCAGAATCAGAATATTTCCGAATCCGGTTATTTTGTGCCTTTTCTGAAATTTGATCAAAAACTGGAGTTCTATCTTTTTGATGAATCAACCAGAGCAAGCAGTTCATCTACGCACTAACCTCCTAACAATTGAGCCTGTATTTTGCATTCCAGCAGTCTAGGCTACTCCCTTTCGAGCACTTCATCGAAACGAGCGGTCTTTTGGAGCAAAACCTCACATACATTGCTCAAGACCCGTTACTAACAAATCACCTAACCCAAATAGTCATCAACCCCCTAATAATCCTTAAACCACATAATCATTGTACACCATGGACTGGAACAGATCCAAGAGAAGTTCTTTCTCCGTTGCCTCGTACAAACCACACAATCTGAATAACGAATACGAGAGGTACCCAACATTACCTATTCAATCATCCTCAATTCCTCAACCACTGCAGGCCCAATTGCCTGCCAGATCGGCATATTACGAGAGTTATTGGCCATTATATTTTAGTGACTGGAGTAGGCGACCATCCAATTTACTAAATAATGAGATTATTGCTATTTCCACCTACAGAGAAGATGCGGTGAACAAAATCGAGATTTTGAATAGTTCGTTGTCTTCCGTTGAACACGCAAATGGGAATGTCAGTGATGGTCTAGATTTCAATAAGGTTTCTGAAGCTAGTGTTGATTTACCTATCACTAAATTGCAATTTGATCCGGCAGATTTGAATGGTGACAATAACTCCACAATGAACAGATTAATCACCACCAATGATCGTCTGAAATTGTGGGAGATCGATTATAATAATATATTGATTGAAAGAGCCAGTTTAGTCAATCATTCACAGCATAATCATCAAGGCCAGTCCCTACCTCCACTAACATCATTTGACTGGAACAAAGTCTCAAACAACATCGTCATTACTAGCAGTGTTGACACTACATGTACCGTATGGGATTTGAACTCTATTAATGCACCAAAGACTCAATTGATTGCTCATGACAGTGAGGTGTTCGATGTTCAGTTTATTAAGGGATCCAGTGATATATTTGCAAGCGTTGGCTGTGATGGATCAATGAGAGTCTTTGATTTAAGAGCTTTGGACCATTCCACTATTGTTTATGAACCTCCTCCAACTACTGATTCAGCAACTCAACCAGGCTCAGCTCCAATGACTTCCTCAACCAGAGGTAATATCCCATTGTTAAGATTAGCCACATCAAATACAGATCCAAATATTATTGCTACATTCAGTTCGAATTCAGATACGATAAGTATAATGGACTTAAGATATCCTGGTCAACCAACAATGACACTTGGGGGTCACAGTGCTAAATTAAACAGCATCAAATGGCACCCAACAGAGTCTAAGCTATTAGGTGGTGGTGATGACTGTCAGGCATTGATATGGGATTTCTCCAACACCAAATCCAACAGTGGTAATGCTAATAAAGTTAAAAGTGGAGTGGAATATCCAGACTTCGCGTACAGTGACACATTTGAAGTCAATAATGTGTGTTGGAACCCTGATGGGGACTGGATCGGTGCTGTCAGTGGTAAAGGATTCCAGGGGGTGAAAGTCTGATATGAATTTAATGAACGATCGTTGTATTATATCAGTATCTGATGTAGCATCAATCTTAACAGCTATTGTGATTAGTCAGAAATTATGGAAAATTATGTAAACTTTTTTTTGACTCCGATTTTTGTTCCGGACGAAAGAATAGGCAAATTCAGAGTCATTGGATTACCTTGACTCGTCCCATAGTTAAGCAATGACTCCTTTGGAACTTCTGACTCCTCTGCACCAAAACCCTGAAGCAGAGTCAGATTCTGTTGCTGCCTTTATCAAACCTTATTATCATATGCAGAGAAAACCATTCTAGGGAAATTTTATTAAAATTCGTGTTAATTTTCGAGCTTGATCTTTTTTTGTTTAGATTCTTCAGTTCATTGTTGGTTTCTGTCAGTTGTTTTGCCCAATTCGTTCTGAATTTGTTGGTTTTACCTTGTTGTGTCACATAGTTAACGAAATTGTGTCAAATATTTGAAAATGTTATCAACTGCTATCAGAAACTCCAGAAAGCTAGTGATCCAAAGACGTTTGGTGAACAGTGTCAATCCCTTATTAGCTGCTTCCAGATCACAAATCAGATTCAGTTCTACCCAGAAGACAGACATCTCCAGTGCTAGATTTAACCAACTCTACGATTCATCACTGAAAGGTGATGTTGCTTCAAAATTGAGGCCACTAGACACATTTCAAAGACGTCATCTTGGGCCGAACTCGTCTGATGTCGAAAAGATGTTGAGCACACTAGGATATTCAGATCTGAGTGAGTTCATCCATGATGTTGTCCCAGAAAACATTCTAATCAAAAGAAAGTTGAAAGTTGAACCAGCTAATGGTTTCACAGAATCAGAAATGTTAGACCATTTGAAAGATCTTGCCAAAAAAAACAAAGTCTACAAAACTTTCATTGGTAAAGGTTACTACAACACACATCTACCTGCTGTTATTCAAAGAAACATTCTTGAATCACCAGAATGGTACACCTCATATACTCCATATCAACCAGAAATCGCTCAAGGTCGTTTAGAATCATTATTGAATTTCCAGACTATTGTCACTGACTTGACTGGGTTACCAGTTGCTAATGCTTCACTATTGGATGAAGCTACTGCAGCTGCTGAAGCACTGAGTTTATCTTTCAATAACTCCAAAAAGAAGAAATCCAAATACGTCGTTGATAAAGATTTACATCCACAAACATTATCTGTCTTGAAGACAAGAGCTATTCCATTGAACATTGAGATCGTACAATTAGATTTAGCTACTGATTCTGGTTTCACTGAATTAGAATCAATCAAAAGTGAAATCTCAGGTGTCTTAGTCCAATATCCAACTTCAAGTGGTGGTATTTTGGATTACACTCAATTAAACAAGATCTCAGACTTAGTTCACTCCGTCAAAGGTTTATTCGCTGTCGCATCTGATTTATTAGCTTTGACTTTATTGAAACCACCATCAGAATTCGGTGCTGATATAGTGCTAGGTTCATCCCAAAGATTTGGTGTCCCAGTTGGTTATGGTGGTCCTCATGCTGCCTTTTTTGCAGTCATTGACAAATTGAACAGAAAGATCCCAGGTAGAATTGTTGGTGTCTCCAAAGACAGATTAGGAAACCAAGCCCTAAGATTGGCTTTACAAACAAGAGAACAACATATCAAGAGAGATAAGGCTACTTCAAACATTTGTACTGCACAGGCTCTATTGGCTAACATTGCTGCTAACTATGCTGTTTATCATGGTCCAAAACAATTGAAGAAGATTGCATCAAGAGTTTATGGATTTACTACCATCTTAGCTGAAAACATAAAATCCAAACATGAAATTGTTAACAACTCATGGTTTGATACTTTGACAATCAAGTTGAATGGTGTCTCATCAGATGAATTATTGAAAATTGCAGTTGACAAATATCAAATCAATTTATTCAAAGTTGACGAATCTACGGTTTCTTTATCATTGGATGAAACAGTCACTACCAAAGATTTAACTGACTTGATTGAATTATTCACTGGTGAAACAATTTCAATTGAACAATCAGTTACTGAATTCCCTGAATTTCCCCAGTCATTAACAAGAACAGATGAAATATTAACAAATCCTGTTTTCAACTTACATCATTCAGAAACTGCTATGTTGAGATACTTACATTTGTTACAATCCAAGGATATTTCATTAGCTAATTCTATGATTCCATTAGGTTCATGTACCATGAAATTGAACGGTACTGTTGAAATGTTACCTTTATCATGGCCAGAATTTGGATCGATCCATCCATTTGTTCCAAAAGATCAAGCTGAGGGTTATTTAGAATTGATCAAAGCCTTAGAGAATGATCTTTCTGATATCACTGGTTTCCATTCAACTACATTACAACCAAATTCCGGTGCTCAAGGTGAATTCGCAGGTTTGAAAGTCATTAAAGCATACCTTGAATCCAAAGGCGAAACTAAAAGAAATATTTGTTTGATCCCAGTTAGTGCTCATGGTACTAATCCAGCTTCTGCTTCAATGATCAACTTCAAGGTTGTTCCTGTTAAATGTTTAGAAAATGGTTCATTAGACCTCATTGATCTAGAAGAAAAAGCTGAGAAATATAAAGATCAATTAGCTTCTATTATGATTACATATCCCTCCACATATGGTTTATTCGAACCAGGTGTCAAGAGAGCTATTGAAATTGTCCATTCCCATGGTGGTCAAGTCTACTTGGATGGTGCTAACATGAATGCACAAGTTGGTTTAACATCACCAGGTGACTTAGGTGCTGATGTTTGTCATTTGAATTTACATAAGACATTTGCTATTCCTCATGGTGGTGGTGGTCCAGGTGTTGGTCCAATTTGTGTTGCTGAACATTTGGCTCCATTCTTACCAAAGCATGATGTCGTTGAAATTGAAGGTGCTACTAATGAATCTGTCGACTCTGTGAGTGCTGCTCCATATGGTTCTGCTTCTATCTTACCAATCTCATACAGTTATATAAAATTATTAGGTGCAGATGGTTTGCCATTCAGCACTTCCATTGCTATTTTGAACTCCAATTACATGATGAACAGATTGAAAGAGCATTACGATATTTGCTTCGTTGGTCAAGATGGTATCAAATTCGGTGGTCATGAATTTATCTTAGACTTAAGAAAATACAAGAATAAAGGTCTTGAAGCCATTGATGTTGCCAAAAGATTACAAGATTATGGGTTCCATGCTCCAACTTTAGCATTCCCAATTCCAGGTACTTTAATGATAGAACCAACTGAATCTGAAAACTTACAAGAATTAGATAGATTCGTTGATTCTTTGATTTCTATTAAGGGTGAAATTGATGCTTTGATTAATGGAGAACTAAGAGGTCAAGTCTTAAAGAATGCTCCTCACTCTTCAGCTGATATCGTCAGCTCACGAGATTGGGAAACAAGAGGTTATACCAGAGAACAAGCTGTGTTCCCATTACCATTCCTAAAAACGAACAAATTCTGGCCAACTGTTGCTAGATTAGATGATACTTATGGTGATTTGAATTTGATCTGTACCTGTCCTTCCGTTGAGGAAGTTGCTAACGAATCATAATTTAGGAAGTCGTCTTATTGTCAATACGCATACGTACACATACATATTTATAATTAATTAATGAAATTTTTGCTTTCACCAACTATTTGTAGAAAAATCCATTACAACAAGACGTTATATAAATATAATACTCATTTCATACTACTCAAATATCACAATCTGTACGCGTCTAATATGTATGTCATTTACTAGAATCTATAAAAAAAAGTATCCCAAAACCAAAAGAATATAAACCCAAACACTTCCAGCTGATAACATTCCTGCTCCATTCATCTTCACATATTGACCATTTCCAACAAAATTACATTGATCATGTTCACCATCACTATTATCATGAAATCCATAACTCTTCACAATAGATGAATTGCCCACAGGACAAGAAAATGCAAAATCAGGAGGACAATCAGACATAATTGAATAACACATATCAATACATGGCATCACTTCATAGTACACATTTGGTGGTTGAACAACATCATTCAAGAAATCGCTTCTTGATTCGTTGACTTCACGTAGTTTGTAATATGATAGATCTGTAGATGTACAGCGAGGTATCACGATTGAGCATAGCCAATTCTTATACGCTATTTTGCAGCCATCACACGTTCTAAAAGGTGAGAATACCGTGTCAATTGGACCATGACAGTTGATTTGATCCATGGCTTTGGTGAAGTTTTCATAAATGTCTTTTGCATGATTGTCATATAGGTTGACCAATTCAGAATGATTTCTATCTTCAGCAAATTGAGAAGATTGAGGAACTGAATAGGCAACATTATTACAAAAGTCTAGATCATACACCAGTTCACAAGTACCTGCTTTATCGGTGGTGAATTCAATCTTGTTATAGACAACACCAGGCTGTCCGATCCCACCAACATCTGAAGTAACATATGCAACGTAATCGGTAGATTCATTCAAACCGTTTACAAAGAACCTCTTTCTGTAACCGTCAGTAGAATTAGTGAAGAGTCTTTCAACTTCACTTTCATTAACTGCATCATCCAGCGATCTTTGCACCGCACAAAATGATTTGGTTAGACCATGAAATGAAAGGGATCCATCATTCTTGAAGATTTGTAGCTTCATTGCATCAGCTCTATGAATAATTGATTGTGTTTGGTCAGTACCATTTGATGAAGTAGTATTAAATGTTCCTGTTTGAAATAGTGAAGAGTCATCATCAGCATCGACCAAACTTGCAAACGTAGAGTTATCCCATTGGAAAGGAACATCACTTGCTGAGAATCCAACTCTTAATGAAAAGACATCTGAAAGAAGCTTGGTATTTGGACTAAAATCCTCGATAGGTTTGGCTTCAATATATATTAATGTTGACATTGGTGCTGCACTCGCAAAGTTCTGATCTTGGAAATAACCATCTTCAAAATTGTCATATGCAAATGATGATACATCACCATATGATGTATAAATTGTCAAGTATTCACTGAAATCAGTAGCATTTTCCACCACGTTAGGATATGTACAGATGCAAGCTGACATGAAAGCAAGGATTGCGTAAGACTCTGTTTGTGATGCATTTGACCAGACTGTGAAATTATAGGCTTTATATTCACCTGGTGCAATCAGAACATCTCTGATGTCCCATTCATGAATGACTTCAAACTCCGGCACAAATCCAAAAAAGCTATTCAGCTGATTCCTCTGATCTGAGTCGGTAGGTGGGTATAACGGAGCTGGTGATAGCTGAACTGCTTCTGTGTATATGTAACCAGTATCATTCCCAATGCCTGCAACTCGTCCTGGTGTACTTTTGCCAATTTCGACATTTGACCCCGTTAATTTCGATATCTCTGCTATTGAATCATCAAAATCGCTTGTGTCCTTCAGTATGGGTATCAGATCCCTTTGATTCAGACTCTTCAACCCAACAATGGGCACCTGTCCCAAAGAAGAGTTATTTATAGAATGTTCACGGGAATGATTAGATTCTGAAGGGTCCGCATCAGCAGAACACAGGCCAAAAAGACCAGAAAAAACCAGCACCAGCACTATGAGCCGTATTCTATCAAGCCTGAGCATTCCAGAACGCGATAATATAGCAAATAATGGCCTATGAACGCCTAAAGCCCAACTGGATCAATATCTTAACTGTGCAACAACAGATCCTTCACAATAATAATTCGCGAAGTTTAGAATGTCAGAATCTGTCAGAATCCTGGACCTGAACCATCGGACCTAACTATGACTTGGATTGTGCCTCAGATTTCGTTAGATATTACCTATTTCAGTCAGGACAGTGAAACGAGAAGCCTCAAATCCTCATGGACATTGCCCAAAAGAGTAGTTAATGGTACTATTATGCAACACCACTTTGGATATATAAAGAACCTAGAAAGAACGGTTTAATCTTAATCATTTAATACACAACACACAATCAAGCTGTTCTCGAAACCTTACTGTGTTTCCGAGAATATCTAACAGTTTGGGCACACTGCAATAATGATCTAAAATCTAAAGAAAGAACATGAATTAAGTTTGTATTGTGGAAGACTGCTTGCTATTCATAATCTCATGATTCCATGGAAAGTCAGGAATCAGGATGGCAACCACTGACCAGTAACATATCAAGTACCAAAGCCACATTCACACTCTATCATCCAATCTCCATACTTTACGTACTTCACCAAATGACGCATACAATAGACCTAAGTTGCCTCCTATATTTGGAAGTGAGTCATGACAGAGATGCTCACAGACGTATGATCCTAATAAGGCATAGAGCTGGAAGAAGATATGCGCATACTTACTGTATTTCTAGAATTAATGACATGAACATGGAACATGTAATCATTATTTAAGCCATAAATCAAAAACTAGCTAAACAATGATTAATCATAACCACCACCACATATCATCTTGCAGAATCCTGTTTAACTCGTTCTGCTCACGAGATGAGATTCCCCTAACTAAGTCAGAATCTTTGGGATCAACCAATAGAGCGTACCCAAAATCAATGAAGTGTAACTCTTCAGTCCCATCTTCAACTCTCTTGAGTGTCAAATTGGTGTGTCTCATATCATTTTGAGCAATACCCAACGCAGTGATCATCATCGCCAATTGACACTTTGCATTGTCTACCAATCTTTCAATATCTTCAGAACTGTGAGAAGCATGCAATTGATCATGGTCAACAGTCTTTCCCACATCTTGTAATAAGAGGTAAAACCCGTCCTCACTCATGCCCCATGTAAATATTCTAGGAACTCTGATTGGAATAGCTCCAAGTGGAAGACGTCTGTTGAAATTTTCAATTATTGAAAGGCATTGAACTTCACGAAGAAAGCAGTTCAGATATCCATGTGAGATGTAATCGTCAAATCTGTTAAATTTTTTCTGTAGATATTCACTTTCATCATAATTTTCTGATAGTATGCTCCATGAGTAGGATTTCATAATGAGTTTGTCTCCGGGTTTACAGTAAGCAGCATACGTGTCGTCAACTGTGGTTTTGAATTCTTCAAGGCTTTTTAGTTTTCTCTTGATTGTAAGACCTGAAAGGCGATCCCAAGGGTCATACGACTTAACATCATTCAACTTATCAACTGAATTGAGTAAGGTTTGCTTATCAATAGCCTTCACAAATGCTGGGAAAGTGAAGCTTGTGTTATTTTTGATAATAGATGGTGTTAATATCTCACCAGGAAGTCTCTCATAAGAAATATCAAACCTAGGAGAATCTATTTTCTTTCTGTCAGTCCAATCAGAGCCTGAAGAGCTGGAAGAATTTCCAGAAGATGAAAACACATGTCCTCCTTCAGTGTCATCACTACTAATATTACCAGCACTCAACGGGATGTCACTCGTTCTGATCATTGGAGTAGTATATTCCATCAAACCAATCTCTTTGGGTTCACTAATAATATCTGAACCAATATGTAGCGAATCAATCTCCATACAACTTTCAATATCTCCAACTTTACCAGGATCTAGTGGTGGTCCCTTTCCTGGATAACTATCTTCTCCATCAGTTCCTCCAGCATCTGAATCATCACCATCGTCTGTAGAGTCTTGATTTTCGTAACTGGTTGGACCTCCATCTTCATCTTCATTATCTTCATCTTCATTATCTTCATCTTCATCTTCATCTTCATCTGTCTCCATCTGATTTGAAATTGATTTAGATACGTTCAGATCTAATGACTTCAACAAGTGAAGCAACTTGATGTTAATTTCTTTAACCTCTGCAGTCGTCCTGGATGCGTCTTTAGCAAGTGAACTGACGTAATGAGCTTGACAAGTTAACTGTGGATACCCTGGGCGTGTGTGAACTAAACTAGCTCCATCAAATGGATTGAAAAGATGGACCCGGACAGGAATTAGAAGTTTTCTTATATCTTCCGAATATGTGACAAAACCAGAGTACTCTTCCTTATTGAGTTGATCCAGAGCTCTGTTTTCTCTTATTCCTCCCAAGGCGTTCTGAATTCCAAAAATGATGGTATTCAGAATCGGGTCCTGTTGAGAAATCACAAGCGGCGTTTCAATGTTCGAGCATAGCTGATCTTTAATATTGGATAGATACATGGCAGATGCAAGAAGTTCACAAACAGCATCCGCCACACTCTCAGGGATCCAAATGTTTTGCTTTTTCACAATTGAGTTAAATAACTGGCGAAAGAGCTCAACGTACTCCGATTTGCTCTCATACATACCCATGTTATCAGTCTCAATAAAACTCTTGAACTGGGTATCAATAACCATCCTATCTCTTAGCAGCTGATATAGTGAAGAAACAAATATGGTTGCAAAGTTTTGGGGAAATTTAACAAAAAAGCGATCAACTTTCTCACCGACAGTGACAGGAACTAAATCAGCATCTCCATTATCAGCATCAAAGCTAGCACAATCTAATGCTATCTCTGCATCTATAATCACTATCCTGTTTCGATATATTCCCAAAAGAAGACCATTCTGTGATCCAGAATGCATTTGGTAATTCAATTCCTGAACTATGCTACTTAATAAATCACTGCTATTCTTTTCATGATACAGCTGAGCTCGTCTGGAAATGGCTGATGCAATGCCTAACTCTAATATTTGGGCTGCTTCGATGTTAACCATATCTGCATGCTTTAGTGCTCTGCTGGATTTGGTTGAACCTATCTGAGTTGTAACAACAAAATGATCATCATCGGTTAACTCAGAAGAGTCCATATGCATTTTGAATTCACAAGGCATGTTAATCTTGAAATCATCTGTTGCAAAAACATGATCGCATCTGTACCTATCTGCTTCATCTTCTCCAATTAACAAGATGGTACGTTTGCATTTTGAAACCTTGAAATTGATAATGTCAAAATTCAAAATTTTGTAGATGTTAAAAATCAATTCTGAGTATGGCAATGCAATCTTTGAAGTGAAATAGATTTCATCACCTGCATCATTGAACCTCTTACTTAAGTTAATATTTGCTTCATCCATACCAGCATCGGGTAGCACCTCGTCGACGTCTAAGTTATTGTCAGAGAGATCATCATCCTGAGTTGAACAATTTCCAATGATGGTTGAAACCAAGTTTGAGACTTCACAGTGTGCATAAACCAATCTAATAATTTGCATATAATCCAATTCACCAGCTTCATCAGAAGGAATGAAAAGGGCTTTGACTTTTTCATCGAAACTCTTTAATAGTTTTGAAAATCTTTCCACACTGGCCTGTGTTTCAAAGTCATCTTCATTGACGGGAGAAATCGTCATCAAAAGACGAGGATCTGACAGTTTTTCAGTAGGCCTCAGCTTGGAAGAAATTGGAACGGAACCTTTGGAATTCCCAGATATTTCGATGATGGTTTTGGGGGGATTGAACCCGGTATAGCAAAAGAGCACTATAGTTAATCTAAGCACGGTCTTCATCTGAGCGGAATCCAATTGGGTAATTCGTAAAATCTCTGACCACTTGTCTTTGGCTTTCTTAAACTTGTGCAAGAAGATGCTCTTTCTGATGGACATGAAGAATATGACGAAGTCCTCAGTGCCCTGTTTGGCGAGAACGGATTTGACGAGGTCTTCTATCAAAATGGCAAACTCATGAGCATCTCGCTCCGGTGAAATCGATTTTGCGTGGAACTCAAGTATTTTCTGAAGTGTAGGTAGTGCATCAAGGACCTTCTGAGAAGACAGGGCAATTGGAGAAGCCATTGTTGTTCGATGATAGATGATATAACCAAAAGTGACACAAAATCAATACAAAACAAAGGATCAGTGGCGTGTCCCTACCTGGGAATAAATCCTGCCATTATAGAGTTATGGTATGGGACACATTTGAGTAAGAATTATTAATCCGAAACTCCGTCGGATTTTCTGTAGCCAGCGCAGCATAACCTTTTTAGTCAAAAATTGACAATGATCGAGGCTCGATATTATCCGCTTTTACAAAGAGTTAATAATTTGGTACCAAATTTCTATTTAACTCAGCTGAGACTCCAGTCTTTCGCGTATCGGATATTCTAAAGCTCAGACAATCATCTACAATGGCCGTCAAAGCTGTGTTTATCGAACAAGCCGTGAGTACTTTTTAGTGAAGATCGAAGGTGAAAATCTCGATTATACATCAACGTCTTGTGCTAACCCATTATTTGCAGTGTGATTCTTGTCGAAGAAGAAAACTCAAGTGTTCCAAGGACCTACCAAAGTGTACCAAGTGTGTTACTCATGGCTGGGAATGTAACTATTCTCCAAGAGTGGTACGAAGTCCATTAACCAGAGTTCATTTGACCAAAGTAGAGAATCGTGTTAGACATCTAGAGAACTTGATACATGATCTGCTTCCAGAAGCTGACATAGATAGACTACTAGTAAAGCAAGTACCAAAGTCTTCAAGAAATAGCAGAAGTGTGTCTTCCAGTATTGATCAATCACCGCTACAACAAAACAATGACGATGGTGAAAGTGATAATGAAGATACTCCATCCTCGACTAATGATTATGTCCCAGAGCTACCGGAAGATGATGTTCCTGATGATGCCATCTATGGGTTTGACTGGAATGAAGAAGACGTTGATACTGATTTGAATGATGGTATGGCAGCATTAAGTGTGAATCCTTCAAACAAGGGTTATTTCGGAGTTGCATCAAGTGCTGTTGTTTTGAGGGCTTTCAAAAGACCAAGTCATGGTAATTTACAATCACCACCCCAAGATGACCTTATTCAAAGATCAAATAGTGGTGGTAATGGTCGTGAGTCAAGAGCTAACTCGAAGATAGACTTGGACTCAACATTATCATTAACTGCTAAATTTTTGACTAATGAATTCATTGAATCTTATTTCCAAAATTATCACACTTCATACCCATTCATTCACAAAGAGACTTTTATGGCTCAATATAGAGATGAGATACCCACTCCTCCTTATGAAATATGGCAGATTCTGCTGAATACTGTCTTAGCTTTAGGTGCTTGGTGTTTACATGGTGAGACTTCAAACTTTGATTTATACTACTACCAGAATGCCAAATCATATCTATCATCACAAGTCTTTGAAAGTGGGAGTATTCCATTATTACAAGCACTGACTTTGTTGAGTAATTATGCTCAGAAACGTAATAAACCAAACACAGGTTGGAATTATTTAGGTCTTGCTGTGAGAATGGCCATGGGTCTAGGTCTATACAAGGAGTTTTCTAACTGGACCTCTTCAAAGAATCAATTACAATTAGAGATGAGAAGAAGGTTATGGTGGGGCTTATACATTTTTGATGCTGGTGCTGCTATCACTTTCGGTAGACCTGTGAATTTACCAATGATCACAATGACTGATATCAATCAGGTCTCCAATATTTGTGATGATGATTATGAAAATAATGAAGATTTAAAGAAGCAACTAATACCTGTCCCATACCCAACTATTTATTCTGGTTTGATTTGGCAAGCCAAGTTCACTATTGTTTCAACTGAGATTTATAATAGATTGATTTCAAAACCTCCTCCAACTGCTAATGAGTGTTTGATTTTGAATAACAAACTTGTTGAATTTGTTCAATCATTACCTCCATATTTTTCAGAAGATAGTTCAATTGCTGAAGAGTCAACCAATATTCCAAATGTTGATGGTATTCCTGAATGGTTGGCATTTGCAAGATACAGGTTGATTTGGAGATATAAGAATCTACAATTGATTATATTCAGATCCTTTGTTTGGCAAAGAGTTATTGGTGCTCAAAATCCAGAGATCTTGGAACTGGCTAAATCTCCAGAAGGTAAACAGTGCAGAAGAATTTGTCTGGATTCTGCTCGTGAAACATTGTTATCAGTTACAGATTTCTTGAAGAACCATGAGATTACCGTTATTTCAAGTTGGTATTCTACATTCTTCTTGTTTCATGCTTCATTGATTCCTGTTGTTTGTTTATGTTCTGAACCAAATTCAAAACATTCAGCAGGCTGGAAGAATGATATCATCTTGTCAAAGAGAGCTCTTCATAAATTATCAGAGGTCAACTTATTAGCCAATAAATTCATTGGTGTTATTGATAACTTATGTGGCAAATATCTTGGTGAAACCAGTCTGAACAATATCAAGACTGAAACTTCTGTTGAACTGATGGATATTGATTATTCTCAACTCAATCCACAGGAACAATCAGTCCCACCACAAACGCTAGATACTGGAATCTTACCAGATTTTGATTTCAAAGATATTTCAGCCAATGGTGAATTGAATGAATTATTGAATCTATTACCTGCTGATATTGCAAACATCGAAGGAAGTCAAGCACAAAACAATATCAAGTCAGAACAAGATGCATTTGCAAATTTCAACTTTGATGTTTTTGAACATACACCATCCACCTCAACTGCTGGTTTGACTTATACTAATAAATATGAACAAGAAGATGCTAGAAAGTTGAGTGATCGGAGAGAATTACAACAATCTCAAGCATCAGTACAACCAGATTCTAAAGAGTTTCAGGATGATTTTTATTCCTTAGTGTTTAATGATGAGCAGAATCTTGGATCATTGGATTGGTCGAAGCAGTAGAATGTTGGGAAGATAAAATAGGATTAAAAAATGGGTATAAATATATATAGAGAGAGAGAGCTTTTGAATTACTTTGTTAGATTAATATAGTAGTTTATGCTTTCGCCGATTGGCATAGATTTTAAAGTTTTGACACAATTCTGGCGCTTTAGCAAATTTGCGACATTCGGGATTTCCGCGATTTTGCGCCATTTCTACACGTCATAATTGTAGGCGTTTCTTTTTTAGAACACACTTTTTTGCAACATTCAAATAAACACGAAATCCTCAAAAATTGTCACCTTTTTGACATCTTGATCATATCAGTTGACTCTTTTCATTGAAATATTCTTTTTCCTTCTTCCTTTGCCGCTTGAGTCTACACAAAAGCACTTGCTGAGCCCATAGATTATACACTAAAAACTCCAGCATGGTGGCAAACAGGTTGAAAAATCTGGTGAATTTGACCAGGGAGGCAGTAAGGGATGTCCGTCAAGTGGTGGAGGAGCTCGTGAACCAGGTGGCTCCACGTCCACATCCATCACTAGTGCGGGTCCCTGTCAGAAACAGTGCCCGTCCAAATCCGTTCAATAATAGTTCCAGTAGAAGACAGTTCAGTACATCAAGAGCTATAAGGGCTACTGTTTCAGGTACTTCCAATGCACAATTTAGATATTCTGCCAATTTCATCAAAAATGTTAGACCTAATCAAGGTGCTAATTTGGCTTCGAAGATATGGCCATACTCTGCGTTCAGAAGACCTTTAGCTGGTAGGGGTACTTTCCCAAATGGTCTTTATAGACATTTTGTTCAAACAAATGCAAGAAACTTTAGTACTTATGGAGGTAACTTTTCAAGAGAAGCTGTTCAGAACTTAACCACTTCATTAAGATGTTTGTTAAAGAATGGTGGTGATGAGCTAAGCAACATGAAAATGAAATCAAATCAAAACACTAATAACACTTTATTATTCGGTGTGCAAAATGAAGAAGTCATGAAGACTTTTAAGTTAGCAAGAACTGAAAGTTCTGATATTGAAAGAGTTGGATGCTTTGTTGAATTCGATTTACCAAACTTTGAATCATCAATTCCATCAATGTCCTTTATTGATTCTGAAATTGTTGAATCTATTCAAAAGACATTCAAAGAAATGAAAGAACAAATTGATCGTGTTCATTATAATATTCAATTGATCTTTGACTCATATGGTTCATTACCCTTGGAGCGACATACTCGATCTATAAGGATACATTTCCCCAATTCAGAATCATGGGAGGTTGAAAATTTGTTGGTTGATATTGGTATAGCTGAGGGTATTGTTCATACCAATGAGGCAATTGGAACTATAATTGATTCGGATAGATTCTCTTCAAGTTCTTCATCATCGATGTCATGTTTTTCAACATCTTCTACTACTGATGACTTGTTAGCCAATTACCTGAATGATGTTGTCCCTGATCTGATATCCACTAATGAGAGTGTATCATCGTTAGATTCTGCTAGTGTCAATGGTTACTTTCCGATACTATCCACGTCTGATGAGATTCAGTCTCCTTCAAATCCTGGTTCGGTTGTCGACGTTTCTAGTGCCAGTATTGAAATCCAGAACAGTGCTCTCTCTGGTTATGTCTAGTCGATGACTGCTCCAGTTATATATATGAATTTTGTACGTTTTTTATGATTTACCTGATGAATTTCCCTTTGTTATATACCACATACTTCTGTTTAACAATATGATGATCTAGTGCTTATGTTTGAGAAGAAAGTTGCAGGAATATTTTAGTATCCTTTTATCAGAATAACCCCTTCGTAACCCGACCCTGCAATGACTGTTGATACCAATTAGTTATAGACGAGTCACAGTAACAGATTAAGCGTTCAAACTTTTGGAGGGAAAGTCAATTTTCATCTTTTCAGTCATTGTTACCAGTTATAAGTTACTTTGTGACAAATCTTCCACGTACCACATTGATACCACCTCTTTGCTCACATAATACTCTAAAGAAACTACAAATTGATATCAATTATGTATTCTTCCTTCTATAGCAAGCTCTTTCATTAATAAGGATGCAAATTACCATCAGTCATAGAAGTAAGCCAATCAAACCAGTGATCAATCGGGGTTAATCTCCACTTGATATGGTTTCAATATACTATTTTTCCACTGATGATGTGTCTATCATTCGATTTACATCCGATTGAAATCAGTGAAGTTACTGTTCATGAAATTCTAGACAAAAATTTATCATCTAATAAAGAATCAAGATAATTCTAGAGTTTGTGAGAATGTTGAGCTGTATGAAGACCTGGTGCCAAAATAGGAAAAGAACAAAAATTGCAATTGAGATGTGTAATTCATTTAGATATAAAGAAGAATAAGGCTGTAGTGGGCGTCGATTCAATCAAATGAACTAATAATTATTCAACTGAACAAAACTCCACCATTCGACGAAAACGGATACTTACTTGATTCGGAATTTTTGGTAGGTAAAAACGCGGCCTTAGTGTTTGTGTAAGAACAAAAACAAATAACCAGAATTACCGTGTTTTGAATTTTGGGCTGTTTTGATTTCGTTTATTGTCCAATTGGCAGGATCATTGAGAGAATCTGTGTCCAGTTAACCAACTAAATCACAATGAGCAGCTCGGAAATCCCAACACGCGAAAGCGACGAGTTCTTAGATGCCCTGGACGACCAGCCAGCTCACAAGAATGGTGGAAACAATGAAAACACTGTATCAAACCCGGCAGATGATGAAAATGCCACCAAAGAAGACAACACAGCCGTCACTGGCACACCAAGCAAGAAGAAGAAGAACAAAAAGAACAAGAAGAAAGCCAGTGCGTCCAACTCCCAGATCGATCTGTCCCAAAGTGCTGACGTTGAAACTGCAGTTAGTACTGCGGACGGTGAGGATAATGCTAACACCAACTTGAAACCGGTCGATGCGAAGGAGAACGAGAACCCGTCAGTTATTGCTGCGAAGCCAATTGAGAATGAGAATTCTGAGGCTGATAACAAAGAGGTCACGAAAGAAGAGAATGTCGCTAGTGGAAATCAGATCACTACTACCAAAGGTTCAGCATTGGAAGATGAACAACCAGTCTCTGAGACAAAAGAACAACTATCGGCACTTTCTGGAGAACAAGAACCTGAACCTACTCCAATTGTTATTGAGGACTTAGTCGAACCAGTCGAAATGAGTGAAACTGCTGCTCCGCCACTAAGTAAGTCCACTGCGTACTTTGATGAGCCTTCCAAGGAGCTAGAACAAGAGAACAAGAAGCTGGAGGATAAACTGAACAAGCTGATAATTGAAGAACACCTTGACAAGCCAGAGGTCTCTGGTGAAGCACTCCCAACCAGTCCAAAGTCCCCAATCATTCCACAAAGAGGGCCACCTCCTGTGCTTCCAGAAAGAGCTGGGCATCTTGCTGAACCAGTTGTCGAAAATATTGAAACCGTTGAAAGCTCTGATGATGCTCCTCCTCCTCCTTTGCCAGGCAGAGACCACATTGCCACTCAGTATGCTGTTGTCCCACCTCCATTACCAGAAAGAGATCTGCCATCTGCTGCCCATTCAGCTCCGATTCCTCCAGCAAGATCTCCAAATCCAAATCAGGATGCATTGAGACCATTTAAGAATAAATCCACGAGTGCACCAGTCCACGAACCATCTATTGTCGCTGCTGAATTGGCACCACCTCCATTACCTCCTCAACTAACACCAGCCCAGAAATCTCAACATAGACCAAATGCCAGTTTTGCTGGTGGTATTGGTTCCTGGTTTACTAGAAATTCCTCATCCAGAGGCTCCAACACTGATTTATCTGTCAAATCTGTTGATTATGAAGAAAATTATGATTTACTATTGAACAGATTGAATGAAAATAACGAACAGAACAAATCAAGAGATGATCTATCCAGGGAACAATTTGATATCTCTCACAGCGAGTTGAAATCCTCATTCAATGAAAAGATTTCAGAAATTGAAAGCTCATTTGGTCCTGGTGATGAAACCGTTTCAAGCATAGGTAACGATTCTGAACTACACAAAGTTGACTGGCCATTCTGGACGAAAGTCTTCAATAACTATACATTAGTCGCTAAGACAGAACCATCAAGATTATCAAAGGAGATTGCAAAAGGTATTCCAAAACAAATTAGAAGTATTGTTTGGCAATTAGTTTCAAATTCAAATCCTCAACAGTTTGAAGAACAATTTAATGAATTGAAAGAGAAAGAATCACCATGTGAAAAGAACATTCAAATGGATTTAACGAGAACAAGTTATATCGCAGACCATAGTATCAGTATTGAGTCATTACATACTGTCATCAAGGTTTATTCATTGATTGATTCAGAAGTTGGCTATACCCAAGGAATGGCTTTCATTACAGCTCCTTTGTTACTTGATATGACAGAATTAGAGGCCTTTGCTGTCTTACACAAATTGATGTATGGTTATAATTTGAGATCATTATATTTACCAGAAATGCCTGGTTTGATGTTAAGTCTTTATCAATTTGATAGATTAGTTGAAGATCTGCTACCTAACTTACATACCCATTTCCTAAGACAGGGTGTTAGATCTTCAATGTATGCAACTCAATGGTTCCTGACTTTCTTTGCTTATAAATTCCCATTAGAATTTGTGTTGAGAATCTTTGACATTGTTATCACTGAAGGTTTTGAATCAATTTTGAAATTTGCTATTGCTTTAGTTTCTAAGAATGAAGAGAAATTGTTGACTTTGAAGTTTGATAAATTGATTGAATTCTTGAAAGAAAATCTTTTCAGTGCTTATTTGATTGAATCCGAACAAAGTGCTGAAAATCCAGATGAAGGAGGTGATCAACATCAAACTTTAAAATCCAACCTTGGTGATTTCTTCAAATTCAACCAACCAAAACCAATCACTGTTGACACATACGATGTCAATCAATTCATTGAAGATGCTACAAATGTTAAATTGCTACCAATTACATTAAGAAGATATGAAGAAGAATTTGAGCAGATTCATCAACAAGAGAAAGAGAGACAGGAAGAAGTTGATGAATTGAGATCAAGAAATCAACAGTTGAAAAAGGAAATTAGAACGGTTGAAGCAAGTTATACTATCCTAAACAGAGAACATATTCAAATTGCCAATGAAATAATAAATAACAGAATCAAAGTTGAAACTCTGGAGGATGAAATCAAAGACTTGAAGAATCAAAACCAAGCATTGAGAGATCGTATTGTTTCAATTCAAAAACAAGAGGTTGAAGTTCCAGCTGATTTTGAAAGTGACTTGAAAAATGCAATGGAGAGAAATTTAGAAGTCATGACACAAAATCAAGAATTAGAAGATCAAGTGAGTTCATTATTACAAGAGATTGAACAATTGAAGGCAGAAAGAGATCTAGAGAGATCAAAGACCATCGATCCGGAGAAACCAGCAGAAACAGCTGCTTATTCACATACCCATATTTCCAAAGGTTGGACTAAGAAGTTCTTTAAATGAAGTCTATTTATCGTATAAATATATTCGTTAACTACTAGTAACTTATAAGTCGCTATCATGATGTTTTGTAGTTTGAGATTATTATGATGTGTCCCGTAACAACTTTTCCACATGATTTCTGAAAAATTGTTGATCAAGAAAATGGAAAACGAAGACAGTTCAAAAGGACTTGACTTGAAGGAAACACAAATCAACCATTTCTGAGTTCTGATTTCATTCCTGACACACAATGAACAGTCAGCTCGGTTTCTTAAGGGGTTTCTCCACGACCTCGGTCTTCAACAAGACCTGGAAACATGTCGTTACTCGTCGTGTTGCCAAAAGACCAGAATATAAAGTTGGTGATGAAGCACCAAAATTCATTCCAAAGAGACAATTAACACCGGATTATAAATGGGGTGAATCAAGGTTCTTCCCTAGATCTAATGATGGTCTTTTTGGTGGTTCTTTTATCTCTTCAGGTCATCAAATTTCAGAAATGAGAAATAAGACAAATAGATTTTGGAAACCAAATGCACATAAGAAATCATTATGGAGTGAAACTTTGAATAAGCGTTTGAAGTTTGAAGTCACTGCCAAAGTCTTAAAGACTATTGATAGAGAAGGTGGGTTAGATAACTATGTAACCAAGGAAAAATCAGCAAGAATCAAAGAATTGGGACCATTTGGTTGGAAGTTACGTTACAGGGTATTGAAGAAGAAGTCAGAATTGGAGAATCCAAAACATAAAAATGCTAAGAAATATTTGATAAATGGTGAGAAAGGTACCATATATTATCCAGATGTTATAGTCAATGGTGTTGAACAACCTTTAAACATCAAAGTAGGAAGAAGAAGATTATTGAAAGAATTATATGATGTTGAAAAGAGAGAAAGTTTGGCATTAGATGAACCTTTAAGTGGTAGAAACTTCCTTGATAGTTATAGAGAAACACCAGCATCTGATCTCATTCAATTATTAGCTAACAGGGGTTATGATTTTGGTAAAATCGTTGTTCAAGAAAACCAACCAACATCACAACAATCGGAAGCTCAACAATAAGTTTTATTAAGTCAAGTTTGGAAAGGTTCACTTCGTGTGCTATAGTATATATAGATAATTTTGTAAATAGAGTCATAGTTAATGAATTGTATGATAAAGATACGCAAATATGGGGATATCCGTAGTGAGATCAAGTAATCACACTATTATTACTAGGTGCCTTTGATTAGGGCTAATCATTTAAGTCACGTGAACAAGAGACGTAGCCCTGTATTTCTTTCAACATTCGGACACCAAATTAGAAACTTTCCAAACGTCACACGATCCTTTTCGGAAATTTTCGCGGAACCATCAAGGAAAAATTTCTATTGACGCTTTCCTGAAAAATATATTGAAATTGAGTTGTATACAAACACATAGTTGATATAATTAACGAATCTATACATCAAAAATGGCTCCAAAATCAGGTATGTGGAGTGAATGGAAGGGACAATAACATGGGATTATCAAAGAGAAGAGAAGAGTGATCATTTTGAGTTTAGGAAAGAAGGGCATCAGCATCGTAGTTCCAAATTATTACAAGAGTTGAAGATGAGATTATCATATAACTAGTGAAGGAAAGAAGGGCATCACCAGAACGAAAGCATATGATTAAGAGAGCATAATTACAAGATTCACCAAGTATCAACAAAGGTGGCATATTTATTCAAATGCTCAGACTCAGTTGAGGAATCAACTTCAATAGAAGATTACGCAAAATACTGTCGCACTTACAATAGCCACGTCAAATTCATAAGAACAACATCACAGAACCACATGAACCAGCAAGAGCTCATTATGAAATAACACGGCACCTCTAACTCTAGTCCTATATGTTCCAAATATCGTAATTAAATTCAAAATACTAACTAATTATTTATAGGTATTGCTGTTGGTTTAAACAAAGGTAGAAAAGTTGATACTTTAGAAGTTCAACCAAAAATTTCTTACAGAAAAGGTGCTCAATCCAAGAGAGCCAACTTCGTTCGTTCAATCGTCAAGGAAGTTTCCGGTTTAGCTCCATATGAAAGAAGATTAATTGAATTGATCAGAAATGCTGGTGAAAAGAGAGCTAGAAAAGTTGCCAAAAAGAGATTAGGTACTTTCGGTAGAGCTAAAGCTAAAGTTGAAGAAATGAACAACGTTATTGCTCAATCTAGACGTCATTAAATCTAATATTTTTGCTGTTAGTTATAGTGTTAAATATTAAAAAAAGGAATTATATCATGTGTTTTTGGTAAGAAAGAAAAGGTTGTTTATTTTCATGTTTCAAAATCAACTTAATGTAAACTAATATCTCTTAGTTCTTCAATGTAGATGGTTCTCTTTGATTATTATGTGAATCCTCTCATATAAGAATTGCTACATGATTAACGGGATTTTCTCGAAACTTCAAGATGTTAAGCCGATTTTAAGACAACAACAAACCATCAACAATCACCCGAATAAATAATATCCTCACTATAAAGTCATGTTCAGACCACTCCTACGACCAATCACTGCATCGGTTTGCAATAGAATCATACCAAGAACAGCCAATTATGCGACAAAACCACCAACTTTCTTCTCTGGTCATCTAGACAAAGCCAATGGCGTCAATGATCATGACACAGTGGATCCTCTACAGCATTCAATTCCATCATCACCAATCTCACCAAATTCACATGTTACTGTTCAGGGACCCTCCAGACTCTCCAATCTCAAAGATATGACTTTCATCATTGCCATTTTATCATTATCTTACTTCGCAATTGATAATTATAGATCTAAGGCAGAATTAGAACAAAAGCATAAAGACTTATCATTAAAGCATATAAGATCATTGGCAACTGCACAGAACAATTACAATAATTTCAGAAAGAAAAGGGAAGCACAGATTGTTAATGAGAGGAAAAACACTCAGAAGAGAGAAATGAAGATGGTTTATCATATTAGTATTTTGAGAAAACAATTGATTGATGCTGGATTGAAACCAGGTATGTAATCCCTTATTTGATATTAACTAAAAATCACTAACTTTATCTCTAGTTGAAATTGACAAAGCAATTGCCGAATTTGAAAAGAATGTTAAGATGGAGACATCAATAAGTAATGTTTCAGGTACTGCATTATGGGTAGTTGATGATTCTCGTAAGTATCACCACCATTGAAGTATAAACGCCACACAAATACTAACAATCAACAGCAATGAAAGCATATGTTCCTAGCATTCATGAATACGAGAACAAGAGATAACAAGTCTTGTGTACATTTATATAATCATACTATGCCCTAATACCTATTAACTTACCATACAAAGTTACCCTACTTTTCCGATTCCCGCCCACTATAAAAAAACTTTTCGTCAATTGAATTTCTTGAACTTCTACCATATTTTTCTTTTCTTCATACAATGTCTTTTATAATATAGGCACCCAGAGTCACGGTTTGATGGTAACAATTTACCTCACTAGTCGAACAAGTCAGAAGCATTGCGTCTGTTCTTTTCGTGCTCGCGGTAGCCTTAGATGATAATACCCACAGTTTTTCCCAACTTTTAATGTCGTGGTTATCGATTGTGATGATCTACGCGGTTCTAAACTGACATTTCTTTGAATAATATAGACACTGTCTATGAATATTTTATGCATTTTCTGTAGTTGTTTTTTCTATTTACATGGTATGATGATGATGATTAGTGATTATCGCTTGTTCTCATATAGTTCAGCATCAATCTTTTCTTTCAATCTTTGTTCGATTTTGAACTTCAACAGTCTTGGAATTGGACAACATGGAGATCTTTCATCCTCGCCATTCTCTTTATAGAAGGAAGTACAACATTCATACAGATTGTCTATTATCTTGGAACATTTTGATTCGTTGTAGTTATTGGCTTTCAGACAGTCTTTGTTAATAAGTTAGTACTGGGACGAACCTAACGCGATTATCAAGACATGGAATACTCACCCTGAATGGCGCATGCTTGTAGTTTGCATGGGTCTGAACACTTTGAGGACATTGTGAGATGGATGATTGGAGACGGAGTTTGTAGAAGACTACAAGTGAATCTTTGAGTTGGCCTTTGTTCATGTATTCGCGAATTCGTCAATAGCCAGGTATCATCATCAATCATTAATCATTAATTAATCTTTTTCAGATCTTGTAGTTCTTGGGATTGGATCATTGAATTGTTCAGTTCTGTGATGATGTAAGTTAATTTTATCCCATTATCATCATTTTCATGAGATTCTCTGATTGTTGATTCATAATGTCCATTATTTGTAAGATCTAAGATATCTATCGTGTAATTGATCAATGAATAATACAATTGGTTGGAGATCTCATTATATGTTAACTTTTTTAATAATTTAATCAATAGTTCAAACTCTAGTGGATCTAAATCATTATTTTTAATCAAATAAACACTGTACTTTTTCAATGATTGGAATTCCAATGGTGGGATGTATCCATTAAACTTAATCAATTCCAAAAGTTTCATATCATCAACGTATTTATTGAAAATTTGAAACGTTAAATAACTCACTGATTCAATATCCATTCTTTGGTCGGCAATCCATTGAAACATCGTATCATTGTTCTGTAAGAATCCATTGATTTGTGAGCAATAAGTGTACCTCTTACTAAAGACACTATCTTTCCATAATTGCTTCAGCACATATTTTAAACAACGTGGTAATTCCCATACTAGTTTCTTAAACGAACCAACATATCCTATTTTCTCATTCGTTTCTAGATCATCACTCAGTTTGATCTTGTTCTCTTTCACAAGGACTCTCCAATCATAATCTTGATTGATACTGTCAATGATTGATAGGTTTAGGCAGATCTCATTGACGAACTTCTGGGATGTTGGATAGGCCGGGATGAATGATTCCTGGTAGAGTTGGGTTCGTGGATCGTAATCGAGCTCAGGAGTGACGAAGTGGAGGATGTTGGAGAACGAGCGGGATTCTGAGTGGAAGCTGCGATAGGTCATTGGTAGTGATTGTGTTCATGATGAAAGTGATAGAGTGGAATTATGATGTGTTTTATATGATGTGTGGGGATGGACAGGTCATTCTGCCAGAGTGTGTTAACCGCGCGGCTAGTGTGAAGTCAATGTTGTTGATGTTTTGTTTTGTAAAATAGACAATGAAAGAAAAAATAGTTACACCAATATACGTCTTTGCTAGGAAAAAAAAAAACACGAACCCATCCATCACAGTGAACCACAAAACTATGACACTTCAAAGCAAAGAACTCTATGAGACGATTCTCTCCAATGATACTATCAAACTCGACAAATTCCTAGCCAAACATGGTCCACATTCAACAGACAGAAACCTGGAAAGTTGATATTAATTGTATTGATAATGAAGGGAATTCACTAATTTGGGGATTGGTTATGGAGAATGATTTAGATGAGTGTAGGGAATTTGATTGATTGATTATTTGGTTAGTGTTGGTGCCGATGTGGGATTATTTGAGAATAAGCATGGCGTTTGTGCGAGAGATCTGATGGGGTAGTTGGAGGTTGATTAGAGTTTTGGAGATTTGGTGGAGTCTGGTTGAAACGTGACACCACAGTTAACACCCCTGTTCTCTGATCGAAGATCCCAAAGGGTTCGTTTTCTTGATGAGGAATTCACCATTGATCTGACATGGATTGATAGATCTGAGATCAATTGAATAATTAACAATTGTGGGATAAATGTAAACAAAAGGTAAAGGATGGAGATTACAGATATGACGCCGATCTTTGGATTCGTGACTGGATGGAGAAAGATAGTTGTGGTACTCCTGTAATGGCATTTTCTGGTTTGTTGATGTTTCCGAATACTCCAATGTGGAGATTGTGGGGTACGCGCCAAAAAATATACGGGAAGAAATTGCACGGTAGTGGAACTGAATCCTGATGCTATTTGCCAGTGGTAAGAACATTATTGTATATAATAGGCTTTATCCCACACGGCTGGCACTCCTATAAATAATCCATCCTGTCAAAAAAGTTCCCTCTGATGGACGATCGCCAAATGGCCGAATCTCCAATTTTCGAAAAATGTGGGCAAAATTTGCAAAAGGCGAAAAAAAAGAAAAACAATCGAGAAGAGTCAGTAAATAATGGCGGAAAAAGTTTTAGGTGATGGCGCGTCAATAATTGGGCTTTTGGAAGGTTGGGAACAGGGCTGTCACCCGTGTAAATTCACGTGTACTGTGTTGGGTCAGTGACTCCTCCGGTGGTTATCATCAGTGAGGCGACTCCCCAAGAAACGTGATCAGTTCTTGACTATGATGTTTATCTAAGATAGTGGAGATTAGATACGTGAGACACGGATGGTGCGATGTAGGACATGATATGATATTATGGTGTTTCGACAGAGGTGGTTGTGATTCTGTGGAGTGTGTAGTATGTACTATGTGGGTGAATCATAGATAGCGAAATCACAGTTCATAATTGCAAAAGCTGATTGATTAATCGGTCGTGCCGTTTGTGGTGCTATTGTTTTTTTTTTTTTGACAGGTGCGTTCATGACTTTGGAGGTGAAAATTTTGGAGATTGGCTGGAAACAGATAAGCGGGTGGGCCAGGTCCCAGGTGGGCAGCGAATGGTGGGTGAGTCACCCGGGTGGTGAAGTGATATCAGCACAAGTGACAACACTAACCACCACTGAGTTGCCAACTACCAAACACTGGCACAACCACCACAGTCTTTTCGTGATAACCACCCGAGTGCCCAATGACTCAGGCCTTAACTACGTGGTTACGAAGTCATGCTCGGTCCGAGGTCACCACAGCGGTTACTAAAATTGCGCAATTTTTAGCAAAAACACATTTTTGCCATTTTTTTCTACTTTTCGCGCGAATGACGAAATGTGTCACAAGTCATGATTCACACACCCGACTGGCAAAAAAGCTGATATAAAAGTAAAATGTTTCCCACAGTTTTTATCTTCTTGTAATTATTCATCAACTACAAAGTTATCAACCATTAGACTATCTGCATAGTTACACAGCTTGCAACACATAACAACACATTACAATGACTGACTACCTACAAGACTTCTCCTTCGACTTCGAGCAGGACCAACAGGCCCAGCAACGTTCTGACTCAATCTACTCTTGTTCATCATTATCATCATCCACAGATTCATTATCTTCATTGACTGAACCATCAACTCCATTATTGTACAACTCCATCTCTCCATCCCTCAAGAACAACAACAATGTGATAATACAGGACTTTGATGAATCCTTTATTGAATTGATAGACATCAATAACTCATCATATCAACCTATTGATCAATCAAATTTAATCACTTCTAATTTAAAAGATGGTTTGACTCATAACAACAACGACATCAACAATAACATCCAAAAGGGATCATTGCATTTAAAAAACAATTATAAATTATGGTTAACTGCTACTCATTAAAGAAAAAGTAATACTATTCAATTACTTGGGTTTGTGATTATCACGATTTTATATTTTATGCATTTGGTTTGGGTTTTATTTTAAGAGGTTTGGGACAACCTTATAGGGTTTATTATTAACAGGGAAAAAAAAAGAAGTGTTTATTCATTATTCACTTCATCATTACATTTATTTTTTGGCTTTTTTTTTTGGATGGCTTTATTGCTATTATTACTACGCGTTACTTCAATTAGACATTTTAGGGTTTAAACAAGTTGTATATAGACATTTTAATATCAATTGACTATGACTTGGCACTGGCTGGTGTAGTATCATTATCATTATCAGTACAATGTACACGCGTAGTCCTAACTTACACTTATGAAGACACGGTCTCGTTTTCCATTATCTCTATATCTTTTCCAGATTACAAATCGTAAGGCCCGAATATCACCGAATTCCTGAACCGGCGAAATAAAAAATAAACCACCACTCCAAAAATTACCCCAATGGCTTTTTTTTTAGTGGGAAAAAAAAATTACAGCTTCGCAAATTGGCGCAATCAATTTGTTGGATAATCCAACCACAAATATGGTCTGATAATAATTAATTCATGTGATTCAAGCAATGGTTATAATGGCATTGTAATTTCAATTTGTAGTTGCGGTCCGTGAGGCTGATTCGGATGTTCTAGTTCTAACTTCTAACTTCTAACTTCTTTGTCTATTGTTGGGATGGTGTTCGCGAATCTAGAAGGTTCTTTGTGGCGGTAGTGTGTGGACCAGGCTCTCTCTTTGTTTCACTGTTAAGACTTCACTGTGGGTTTGCAACATAGGACAGGGGCTTCGATTGTTTCAGTTTGACAGGTTTGTGTGGCTGAGATTTCGAGATGGTGAGAATAGTTATGCCTGAGTACTGTGGCCAGCTTTTTGTGTGGGAATTGTATCGTAGTGTGATGATGAGATCAGCTTGAAATGACTCAAGTTGAACTACATTTCGACAATCAAACTACCTTCACTAAAGAGGACTTCTCAAAAACTCTTGAATCATAAAATAATTCATCGTTAGCAAGCAAGCAATCTTTTATTTTCTTTCGCTCAACTAATCAATTCCAATAATATATATCTTATCTTGATTGAAGCCTCAAAACAGAAGTATATCACCTGCATGAATGAATATTTGGGTTTAATGATCATTGGAATCAGTATTGTTTTGATACTATCTTTATCATCCGGATATCAGATCCTGAATCATTTGGGACCTTTCTTCAGATTCATATAGGGAGGGATTCGCACGCTACTTTGACACTGCGTAACTGCATTTGTCTCGTGTGAGAACTAATTCGATCGGGTCCTCCGGCGGTCCTACATGAGGTGTCTGGGTTTATTCAAAGAAATGTCTGGGACGGGGGGAGCTTGTGGGAGATCGGTTGATTGTGCTTTTATGGGCTACGGTTCAAACAGATAGTTGGAGATAGACATAGGGAATGGAAGTGGATTGGGAGTGTACCTTTTGGCTGTTATTGCTTTATCATAATGTTATTTTTGTATTCTTGTTCCCTGATTGTTTGTCCCAGTGAAGACTCCCGAACACCACAAGATTTGATATGAAATTTCGTTGACCATTTCCTTAATTAGTGGCGATATCTTTACTTGTTTGAGTTTAAGACAATGAAATTGAATCTTGATTGTCTAAATGACCTACCTTTCTCTTATTCCGTGGATGATTAGAGAAGGGGATCATCATGAGTGATGGTCATGGGTAAGTGACACTGTGACGGGGTCATGAATCTGTCCAATTTTTGTGTCAAAAGGTGATTGGTTGTGACTTTGTAACTGCGTAATTCGGTACAGATTATAGATAACAGTCAATGTTTAATCGCCACTTCGTAGGTTGAACGGTTGAATGAAGCCCAAGACATCTCACCGTCACCGTTTTGGGACTCGTGGTGGGCAAATGCATAAAGTCAAATTTACATACCAATATAGAACGTACTGTCAGGTATGTACCTTGCTGCACAAATTTACATAATACTCTCAAGTCTACGTCAGAAAATTGTCAATAAAGCTTATCCTATATTGTCTAGTACTCTTATATAAGAAGCAGAAATTCAACTACCAGAAATTATATCAAATTGAACATGTATTTAGCTACAACTCAAACACGACAGATTCATAGAAGAATTGAGTCAGATAGATTACTTGCCTGCAAGAGCCTTTCTGTTTTCTTCAACTAATTTCCAATATCTATGCTTAGTTTTGTTTCTCCAGTACGGACCAGTGTATCTCATAACTAAAAATGTTGCGTTACAGAACAACAAAATCATAGACATTGAAATGAAAGCATCTTTGTATCCCATATTAACAACCCAGTCAGTTAGACCATAAGAACAAGCAAAGGACATCAAATTTCTAATGATAATAACAACAACCATTGATTCAGCCTCCAATTCATGGTAAGAATCAACAGCGTATGAAGTACCAGTGACAATTGCAAAAAGACCTAACCCACCTAAACAACCCATTGAGAAGACCAACAAGAACCAATGTTTTTCATAATATGCACCAACACCCCAACCAATAGCAGCTAATGGACCCAAAACCACATAGACAATCAAGACCCAAAATCTATCTTCAGGATATGATAATCCTCCTCTTCTCTTAGCAAGTTTAACTTTGATCCAATCTGAGAGGTTACCAGAAATAAACTGGAAAACCATGGAAAAGATAGTTGGTGAAATATAAGAAAGACCAATTTTGGTTGAATTGAAATTATACGGAGCACTACCTAGAATGGCAGCAGCTGTTGCATTCAACAAATTGAACCAAACCAATGAAGATCCATAAAGGAAACCACCCCATAAAATTGATGGGAACTGCATCATTTTAAAAGGACCAAGGAAGAAGTGCCATAATAAAAAGTTGGATCTGGCACCACCAGTCAAGGATAGTTTTTCAGTGAAAGTCTTTGGTTTTCTGTATTCCTTTGGTTCATCAGATTCATCATCAAATGCTTCATTGATTTCACCTAGTCTTTGAGCAATACTTTCACGAGATAAGACAGCACGAACATGTCTTTCTTCATCAACTTGTTCACGAACTTCTTTTTTCTCATCATCACCTTGAGAATCAGTTGCTGAGTTATTAGCATTGATACCATCAATGCTTTCAAATGTTTCTAATAATTTAGCTGGATTGATCTTTCTTTCATAATTAGTTTCCTCCATGAAGAAGAATAAGAAAACACCACAACCGCAACACCAAATAGCACATAAATACATGACCCATTCCCAACCAATACCAGTGTTAATCAAACCAGCAAAGAGAGGTGCCAAGTATGAAGCAGTTAATAAACTGACTGCATAAATAGCCATGTTTCTAGAAAGCTGATGTTGGAAACTAACATCAGACACGGAAATTTCACATAATGATTCAATTGGGGAAGTTAACAAACCTTGCAATATTTTGGAACCAATCCATTCAGCATTTGATTTACAATATGGCGACCAAACACAAATCAAACCAGTTGAAATTGCACTGAAAATATAGACTGGTCTTTTACCATATTGCAAAGCTAAAGGTTGGAAAATGAAACAACCAATACCCAAGAACAAGAACATATAACCGGTACCTGCATTCAATTGACCTAAAGTGATACCAGTTTCAGCAGAAATCTCAGGAAAAATTGAATAAATTGCAGCAGTTGGAACACCAGTACCAAATGTATAGACAGCCATACATAATAAACTTAACCATTTACGACGTGGTGACCAATTTAATGGATCTTCAGGATCATCTGATGGAGTTGGCACCAAAACAATAGATTTATCACCTTTCGAATGACGAGCGGAAGCAATGTGTCCATCCAAATCGACTAACTCAACGTTACCAGGGATGGCTTCATAGTTGATTTTACCCCCAGCCATGATTACGTGATGTCGATGGCTATAAATGAGTTTTATTGTATTCAAGGTTGTTGATTGAATTGAAGGGAAAGACGGATGATGTGGTAAATTTATAGTCCAGTGAGGTTGTTATCAGTTGATAATCAAACTAAATCTTGATCTGATTGTTGATAGAGGTTGGTGTAGATATGGATGATGGATCTGGGGGGATATATCTTGTAATCTCTTAAAAACCTCCAGATTCCGTTGTTGGAAGAATAAGCGTCAAAGATATATTGAAAAGGGAAAGCGTCTTATTATCTTGATATCAACAATGGGTGGGAACTAAATTAGTCCTTTTTCGGGCCTGATCTGAGTCTGGAAACGCAGGAAATTTGAGCAAGACGATGGAAGTATGGGGTTATGAGGCAAACTGATGACTTTCTATGCAAACTTGTGTGGAATAGCTGTAGTTCTGTGCTCGTGGTATACTACTTTTATCTAATCAATGAAGTTTCCCAATTTGGCGACGACAAAGGCGCATTTCAGAACTGGTTCTTTTGAATCGTCGATTGCGGAAATTCCCCTTTCCGGATGACACAATCGTTAAACCTACACCTGCATGGCGGATTTCAACAGTCTGAAAAAGTACACAAACATGGAAAGCATTCAAACTGGTATTCTTCCTATAGCGACATCATAGATCATAAAATGATCAATTCACAACCACATAGTGTCTCTAACCAATCGCACCACAACAGTAGATAAAAACCAACATCGAATAAGACATCTAAACCCTTTCCTCTCAAATGTTCAAATCTCTATCAACAATCGGATATGTACCCCAAGGGATCTATAGAGCTTCAAGCGCACTTTAAACATGGTGCGCGTGTGTCATCTCTCCAATCTCTTCCACATTTTTGATAATGATACTTCTATCTTCCTCTTTGCAGGCTAATCCACCAACGAATAAAGCCCAACCTGAGATTGTCCTCGATTGTGATAAATTTTTGACACCAAAGATGCAGCTTCTTTAGCAATTTTTGGATCTGTGACTTCGATCTCTAGATTTAATGTCTTCAATAGAAAGATTTTGCACAAACAATGAAACTAAGACTGAATCTTGAAGTTTTGATATTTCGATGTATTGGATCTGATCTCAATTGAAATCATTGATTGTAGTAAGAACGTGGCCATGTCATAAAGGTCTTTGCTGCAGATAAAGTTGATAGATTGTCTAATCTTCTGATCAAATATGAAGCTTTAGCTGCCTGTTCAAAAGAACTCAATGAGGCACCCAGGACAGGATTATTCATTTAGGAAACACCACAACTGGACAATAAAATCTTCAGTAATGATCTTAGTTCTTAAAAGACATTAAATGGGTTTGGGTTGTTTGTTCAAATCAGGAACAACTAAAAATCAATAACAGTAGTTGAAGATGAAACTATCTAAGAACATTTTTTCAAATTAAGTATACATTATATCTTACATTTTCATAACTCTGGTTTTGAAAGATCAAGCTGTTTTCAATCTCCACTTTCAAATCATCGTTGGTTAACTCTTTCAAGAAATCCACTTGTTGAACGTTGGTGGAATCATTTTCTAGTAACCCCTGCTGCAGGAACTAAATAAGGAGCTACGTGGAATGGGTCCCAAAGACTCAACATCAACAGGAGAAAGGAAAAAAGAGATTGCAGATTAAATGAATCTATTGATTAATAAACTGGTTACATCATTTGATTCTGGACAAGATCATCAGGAAATTATCTTTTTCAGAGGTGCTGACTATACTAATAAAGATAAGGATAATTCACAATACCAGACGTTGCTCAAATGCTCTTCATTACATTACAATCGATTAAAAGAATGTTGTTAGTCTACATGCTGGGACAGAGAGATGATCATTATTTTGTAAATGATGAAGGCATCAAAAAATTTTAAAAGATATTAAACGAATTCCCATTTATCAGATTTAATTACCTTGCTTATGATTCCAAATTTGCCCATGATCACATGCAGTATATAAGATCAATCGCTGGTGAAACCAAAGGTACTGAGTACTCCACTTTACAATTTTTATTCACTGCAATTTTGTGGATAATGAAAAACGATATGGGTCGTATGATGGGTAATGAAACGTGTAACGCATTAAGAAGTATAATGGGAATTGAGGCTTTACAGAGTGATCAGCCAGATAAGAGTGATGGCGAAGCAAATCAAAATTCAGATGAAACTCGAGAAGCAAATGAAGAACAAGGTAAATCTGAAGGTAATTCTAGTGAAGAACAACTCGAACGTGATCAATCTGAAGGTTTCACTACTACATCGCTAGAATGTTCAAAATCAGAAACATCTGATCATCAAGGTTGGTCCCGCAATGACTTCATCTCATTAATGAAGAAGAAGTTTCATAAACTTGTTGGTGGTCTAGAGTTGATGTACAATTATGATGAAACAATTCCCAATTACAATTGGTTGGTTGCTGTGAAGAAAGGATATGATGATATTGCAGGGTTAAATGGCGTTACTGTTCTTCAGGATGGTGAGGCTTTTTTGACAAATGTGTTTCTTTTTGAAAGTTTGGATTCGTTACGTGAGGTTTTTCCACTGTTCGATCATAGCTCTTTGAGTGCGATTGATTCTTCAAACCCAAAACTGGTGTTTAAATCATACGAGGGTTTTCACTATGAAAGATTCATAAGGGTAACACTGGAAGCTGAAGACCTATCTCTTGAAAATTACTTCGAAATGTCTTCCAATGAATTGAAATGTTTGAAACTCACCACTAAATTTAACTCAAAGAATGATCCTAATAGCAGAAAGCTCATCAATGTCCCTAACTTACTGACTACGGTTGTCTGAATATTTATGACACTTCCTATACTAGTTATAGACTACATGGGTATGGAATGTATCTATTTACAGAATTTGTTAAACCAGTTGTTGGTAATCAATCAGTGATCTCTGGAAGAAAAGGGGAGGAAGGTCAAAGGCATTAGCCTATACCAAGTTACAACGTTACAAAGAAGAAATTAAGAATATTTTAGAGACACTTTACCATGAGCTTGGAATACTTCATAATGATGTGAAGAAATTAAATATTATCAGATCCCAAGATCAAGCTTTCCTGACAGATTTCTCCCATGGTAGGGTTGTTGTAAAAGAAGAAAGTTCAGATTATGAAAACTTATATGCAGAAAGAGACTCTGAGTTGCAGATGAAACAACTTGAAGATATGTTTTGAAGATGTTTCTATTGAGTCACTTGCTGTTATTGCATTAACTAATCTTGTGATGTTGCGAAATGTAATTTCAGATCGATAATGTTTGATCATCTAACAAGGCTGTTTCGTAATCCGCACCAATTAACAGATTAACAGTTAACGATTAACATCTCTCTGATTGAGGGGTGATTTTGGCTGATGTCCGTTGCTGTTGTTTGTTGATTCCAGATTGGTTTCAACCATCAACTCAAAGACTCACCAAATCGCAGATCTGAGTCCTCCCATGGTCATCGATATGATCAGAAGAGGGAGAATATGTTCTGATATTTATAGATGAAGATATACGACAGACCAGGAGAAAGAAAACCACCACTGAAGCTTCCATATTATTCCAGTCCAGCTCAATACAGTTAACTGATCCCAGAGACTCAGACTGTTAGACTGCAACTTAAGCGACTGTAGTATGTACCCACCTGGATTGAGTAAATCAGTCTTCAGATGCTTCAGTCCTCTTTTTCCGATCAGCAATATACAGTCCGCACTGTTACTTTTGACAACAGATTTTTTTGATTTCAAAGTAATTGGGCAGCCTCAAGAACGGTTTGTATTGATAAAGACTAATAATTTATTCAGTCGATTCAGTTGATTCAGTAGCCGGCACCAGAGTCGCCATTGCGCAATTGACCTCGCCGGTTTAAGACTTTCAGTTGCATAAATTTCATTGATATTTCCTCCCGAAAATTTATTAAAATTTATAGTAACTTTATCAGCATCTGATAAGAAATACACCCAGACACCATCTCTTTTACCTCTCGTCCCCAGTGACTCACAACCATGCCTGATCCGGCGAAGCGAGTCCCATCGCCATTTTCGAACAACCCCCAGACATTTTTCTGATTTCAAACCTCATCAAGCACAAGTGATAAGATATCTTCGGCATTAGAGACATTGTTTTATTGTATAAATACACAATGAATCCCATCAACACTTACAAATAACTACTCCTACATCATCATCCAACTCCAAAAGTATGACTCAAGCACAACCAGTCCCACCAAAGTTCAGTATCGACCACAAGAAGCGTCCACTATTTGCTCCCAAGAGCGCATACAAACCTGATCTAGAAAGATTTGAAAGAGATTGGGTTCCTAAGATCAAATCATACAATCAAGCCTTGAAAGACGCTACACCAGAAGAGTATTTGGCTTCAAAGGAGTTGATCCCTGAAGATTTGGACAACGTCAAATTCAATGCCACAGAGATTCCTGCCCGAGTCTTGGATAAGAAAACTTTACAGATCACAGATTTAACTGCTGTTGAAATCGCAAGAAGAATCAAAGCTAAGGAATTAACTGCTGTTGAAGCTGTCACTGCTTTCTTCAAAAGGGCCGTTATTGCAAACCAGTTGACTGATTGTATTTTAGAGATTGTCTATGAAGAAGGGTTGGAAAGAGCTAAGTACTTGGATAAATACTATGAAGAGACAGGTAAATTGATTGGCCCATTACACGGAGTTCCATTATCATTAAAGGAACACTATGCCTTCAAAGGTCATGTCACACATGCTTCATTCGTTGCTAATTTAGACAACATCACTCCAGAATTCTCACGAACCAATCAAATTCTTTATGACTTAGGAGCTGTTTTTTACGTCAGAACTAATGAACCACAAACATTAATGCATTTGGACAGTCAGAACAATATAAGTGCTCGTTGTAAAAACGCATGGAATACTGCTGCTTCCCCTGGTGGTTCTTCATCAGGTGAAGGGGCTATTATCGGTATGAAAGCATCTCCACTAGGTCTTGGTTCAGATATCGGTGGTTCTATTAGAGCTCCTGCTGCTTTCAACGGGATCTGGGGTTTAAAACCATCTACTAAGAGAATCTCACTAAACGGTGTCATTAGCTGCCATGAAAACACAACATCTGATCTAGTTGCTCCTGTTTTGGGTCCAATGGCTAATGCTGGTGAAGATTTGGAATTTTTTATGGATGCATATTTGTCTACTGAACCATGGAACGTCGATCAATTGATTGTTCCGATTCCATGGAGAAAAGTGCCAGAACCAAAAGCTAGTGAACTGACCATTGCTATTATCTATGATGATGGTGTTGTTAAACCACATCCACCAGTTGTTCGTGCCTTAAAGGAAACAGAGGCTAAACTAAAGGCTGCTGGCGTTACAGTCATTACTTGGGATTCTTACAAAGTCTATGAGGCTGCTGAGATTGCTAATGTTAGTTATACTGGAGATGGTAACTATGCTGCTATTCATAAATTGGCTGAGTCTGGTGAACCATTATTCCCAATGAGTGAGCACTTCTTGACATTTGGTCTTGGTGACAATGGTCTTTCCGCTCTAGAAGCCGAAGAATATCTAGTGCAAAGAGAGATATTACGTCAAGAATACTTAGAATTGTTTAATGAAAGGGGTGTTGATTTCATTATTGCTCCAACCTTCAACCAAGTCGCTCCAAAACCTTCAAATTCCAAATATTGGGGTTATACTTCATTATGGAATATGTTAGATTACACTTGTGTTACATACCCATCTACTGTCTTTGCTGATAAGTCAATTGATCTTAAAGATGAATCATATGAAGCTCGTTCCGAGCTTGAAAAGAATGAATATGATAATTATGATGCTGAGTTTGTTGATGGTATGCCAGTTGGTTTGACGTTAGTTGGTAGAAGATATACTGAGGAGAAAGCTTTGAAAGCCTCTAAGTTAGTTCATGAAATTATGAGTTCAGCTTAGGGTTCTGCCTCTTGATGAGTATTAGGAATTGTATATTAGCTATAACATTTGATATGCTGCAGGTTGCTTGTTGTAGCCCTTCTCAAGATCTATTTTATCTAGAACTACAATTGAGTAATAAAATAATTAGCATTAATTCATAAACTTGGATATATACCCAATGTGTCCCTTCAACATTCACATAACAACAGTTGACACAAATTCGACATCTAATAAAGCATCTAAACCAGTACCTTGCAAGTGTGCAAACTTGTCCTTATTTGGATTAGTACCCCAAGCAATTTCCAAACATTCAAAAAGGGTATAAACATAATGAGCATGTGTAATTTCACCAATGATTTCAATTTCATTGATGATTTGTGTCTTGGCTTCATCATTAACACAAGCCAATCCACAGATGAATAATGCCCATGATGAAACACTCTTACATTCTGCTCTTTCACTAACTTGAGTAATCTTGGACATAATAACGGAAACTTCTCTTTGAATTTTAGGGTCTGTTTCCTTGATGTTGATATCCATTGTCTTTAATAATAGAATCTTTGTTGCAGCGGCAACGCACTCTGAAACTAGAACAGAATCCTTCAAATTCTTATACTTTGTTGGGCTTGATCTTAGTTCAATCGGGATCATTGGTTGCGCCAGGTATTTGACCATATCATATAGCGTTTTTGCAGCTAATGGGGTAGAAGGATCATCCAAACTTCGCATCAAATAAGAAGCCTTAGCAGCTAGCTCAAATGAGTCTAGAGAGGCACCCATAACTGGATTGTTCATCCAAGCAACATCACAACTGAATAAAGGGGCCTTCAATAAGTTTCTCAAATCTTTGAAGACTTTGAAAGGGTTTGGCAATCTGTGCAGTGTGGGAGTGAATAATATACTAACACTATAATTGAAAATGAAACTATCCAAGAACATCTTTTCAAATTGGTTGGTGAAGTAAGAAGCAGCAATTTCTTCGTTGTCTTCAATTTTTGGACTGTTTAAAATAAGACTATTTTCAATCGTCATCTTCAAATCATCATTATCTAAGTCCTTCAAGAAGTCATTTTGATCATATTCATCTTCAATCTCTTTAGCAATTGATACTCTTTTTGTCTTGGTCTTCATTTTGATAAGTCTATAAGAATTACTCAAGCTTTCAACACTACTTTCAATCTTCGTACCCAAAGTGGCCTTAGAGCAAAGACACATCATTTGGAAAGCAGCTCCTAACCAGGATTCATCTCTCTGTAAATCAAAATCACCAGACTCTAAGTACTTAGATAAATTGAAATAAGACTGATTATACATCTTCAGAGATTTTTCTTTCAAACTGTAATCTTCCCATGACAGGTAAGCAACACCGCAGGTCAATGCAAGTTCTTCAATCAATTTATTGGCCCTTATTAGAGGAGTGAAAGTGGCAGTTGTTGTTAATGATGGATGGGTGTATTGAGTATTTAGAGATTTAATGAAACCATTAGCGCATGCCACAATGTATATGTTGTCCTTGTTCGAATGGAATAAGTTCAGTAACTGATTCTGGATCTTAAACAATGGTTGGTTGGAATGGGTATTCGTGTTGGAAATCCTGGACAGAACCATCTCCGTATCTAGACATTCAAACGCATCTGGGGTTGATGATCTAGAAGGTAATTCCATAACTGGCTCATTATCAAACCCATCGTCTTCATTATATGGCGATTTGTATGTTATGATGGATAATGTGGAGTCTGTCTCTTCAGTATCCACAGGTTTGAATGATTCTGACCCAAGTGAAGGTGCTGGAGATGGTATGATGAAAGTTGGTGCGCATTCGATAAGCGACTCACTGTCTGGTTCATATTTGACAGGAACAAAGGCCTTGATCTCGTTTGAAATGGAATTGGATGACTCCCTTCTCTCCTGTCTCTTGGCTATCAGTTTTTCTTTGTCAGCTTTAGGCATCGTATAACCCTTTGGAAGCCTTTCACCACCTTTTGGCCAGACACACGGAACACATTTTGACACACACGACGAGCATGAAGGCTTAGTCTCATCACACTTCTTCTTTCTCTTTCTGCAATTGAAGCATCCTGTCTTCGTTCTGGAAATCTTTGGGCGTGGTTTGCACACCGTGTTGGTCTCTGCGTCGAATCTCAGAATGATCTCGACTGGTTGTGACATTTCGGTCATTGGGCTGTGATTCTGTGCTTGATATTTGGAAAGTAGTAAACAGTAAATATTACTTAAAAGGAACAAGCGACCAGGAACTGGAATATATACGAGAAAGCACAAAAATTGAAGATTTTTGGATCTGTTATCAGTAAGATATCTAATCACGAAAGTTTCCTGTTTCGGCGGAGCGCACTTATGCAGCCCAATTGGGCCTGATACTGACAGACGGGGTCCTACAGTTTGGCAAGTAGGAAACATGGCAGTAGTGATTCTGGTGAAGGGCTGATCCGCAGTTCTAGCCGTCTGTCCTTATGTATGGTTCTGGGCTGTTGACTTGAGGCCTGTTTTGCCCATAGTTAAGAAACTCCCCATCGCACGCAACCCTGTACCTTTTGCAGTTTTTTTTTACCTTCCGAACTACAAGGCATGAAATTGCTAAATCTTACTTGTTGAGGCCTTACGTATTTTTGAGCAGCAATACATGGGTACACAACAGACAACTGTCAGGAAATGAACCATTGATTACGGTCTGGACTCTCCCAGAGTGCCAGGGCAACGGAATAACGGTTGTGTCTCGTGATCGGCTGGGGGTAACGGACTTCAGAGTAAGGAAACCCCTCAGTTATCTCTCTTGATTGATAATGATACCGATTGCTTTTGGTTTTTGGAGATATCTACCATTTAAAGTAGTACAAACTGGTGCCTTTTTATCCAGAACGATCCTGAACTGAATCGCTCTATCTTTCGGCATTATTCATTCGAATGCCTTCCATTAAAAAGTTCCCAAAATTCACCATCGATCACGAGAAGCGTCCTTTGATGGTCAATAGCCAGACTCGTCACGAACCAGATTTAGAAATACTCCTGAAGGGTTGGGTTCCAGAAATCAATAAAGCTTTGGAAGATGCTATTCCTGAAGAATCCCTATCTCCAAAGGAATTACTTCCAGATAATTTAGACACTGCTGACTTCAATTCCACCCAGATTTCTAAGAAGATTCTTCGATCCTAAAACGTTTGAAATCACTTAATTCGCCGCTGGCTGTTGAATTACTGAAGAAGATTAATACAAAAGAATCAACTGCTGATGAAACTGTGTCTTGGTTCAGATATCGGTGTATCTATCAGAGCTCACTTTCAATGGTGTTTAGGCTTCGAAACCAGCTACTGAGAGAATCACATTGAATGTCATGGTCTCACCTCATGAAGATACCTTCCCTGATATAGTCTGTCCAGTCTAGGTCCGATGGCTAATTCTCTAGAAGATTTAGAATTCTTCATGGAAGCATACTTATCTGCTGAACAAAGGAAATTCGATTAAAATTGTATCACACTTCCAAAAGTCCCAAAACCTTCTTTAAGCACTAAGTACTGATTATTTGTAGCATTATTCAAGTCAGTGGTGGCCTCAACTATATTTTTCGAGAGATTTCCTTATTATCTATCTTTCATCTCAAAATTTCTTAAAACTCTCCTTAATACTTCAATATTCATGCTAAGAGTATCAAACTGACTTTGAAAGTGATAGAAGACTGCCCTACATGTCTCAATACATTCCACGCTCCCCTATATGCCCGAAGAGCAACTTTTGAACCAAAACTTTTACTTTGGCGTATGTGTTCACTACCTTTTTTCTTTAATAATTGCTCCACTAGCTCAGTCGGTAGAGCGTCAGTCTCATATGTAAAGAGATATCTGAAGGTCGACAGTTCGAACCTGCCGTGGAGCAGTTTTTTCTTCTTTTTTTTGTAAGTCAAAACTGGAAAATTCGAAGTTTCAAGTTAAGCAAACTTATCTTTTTGTTCGACGAACTGTTGAGCTTCGTTAGTTCAACATTCTGAAAATATTATACCTGGTCATCTACGATGTCTGAATTTCCAGAAATCAAACCAAACGGATCTCTGATCCTCGCGTGGCAGGTCAAAAGTAGGTACTCTATCAGTCGGACATAATGATCCATACTAACGATTACCAGACCGTCATGTCTTAGTTGTTGGAGGTGGTGAAGTTGCAGCAAGCAGAATATACCATCTACTGAACGCCAATGCCAAAGTAACGGTGATATCCCCTAGTATAAATGAAGAAATTTCACAACGTGAGAGAGGTGGATTGATTTATGCTATACATAGAAGGAATTTCGACGAGAGTGATTTGAAGATGTATGAAAATAGCAGGAAGAAACCTGAGTTGAAAGAATATAATGAAGAGGAGTATAAGCTGATGGATGAATATTTGAAGAATACGAGGTTTGAGATGGTACTTGTCGCAATTGATGATCCAGTTGAAAGTAAGAAGATTTACTACCAGAGTAAGAACTTAGGATTGAATGTTAATATTGCTGATGTTCCTCCCTTATGTGACTTCTACTTCGGTGCTATTTTCAGAAAGGGTGATTTGCAAGTGATGGTATCCACGAATGGTAAAGGTCCAAGAATGGCCAAATTAATCAAAGATAAAATCGGGGATCTATTCAGTGATTATGAAATTGATAAGACTATTGTTAATATAGGGAATTTGAGAAAGTTGTTAAGAGTTAAATGCAATGGAAGTGATAATGAAAGTATCAAGATCAGAATGGATTGGATGTTGAAAGTTACAGATATGTATAGTTTCAAACAGTGGAGTGAAATGGAAGATTTGGAGAAGATGATTGGGTACTTCCCTGAACTGCCTCCACCTTTTGATGAATTGAATAAATGAGAACAAAATTACAATGGATTAACTGATGATATAATGTATTAGATAAAAGTAGAACAGTATAAAAATAATTATTAAACAAAACTTTATTGAAACAAGACAAAAAAAAACAATTGAAAGCCACTTAAAAACTGAAGAAGGTAATAAGAGATATAATAATAATAACAGAAAGACTAACAAAATAACTTACAAACGGGATAACAATATATATAGTATAAACAAGCAGGAATTCAATTTCACAAAAAAACAGTAAAACAAAATAAATGATAGACAATAACAACTGAAAATAACGAAAAAACTTAAACTTTTCTTCTCGTTTTGAATCAACGACCCAATTCCCACATCCTCCTTCTTTCCCTGTCTCCAGAACAGAACAAAACAAACTTATAAAATAGTGCATCTTGTTTCTTGAAGAAACAAAATCACTTCTATAACCTTATTTACAACTTGGAAATTGTGATAGAACATAATAACAATAATAACAAAAACGATAAAATAATGAAATAATAACAAATGATAACAAGACTAACGATAGAATAAACGAACGAAGGAAAACATAACAAAATTGAAAAGACGACAACACGACAACATAAAAAACTATTCAACACATACGCACGCATGGGAAAAAAAGAAAAAGTTTAATCATAAAATCATTGAACCTTCTTGTTCTTTCATAGATAAATAAAATCTTGACTCTTTCAAAACAATGATTATTCAATTTTACCACTAATCACTGATCTGTACATATCATTCAATTTAGAATCATCACCATTATCTTCTCCACTACTAGCACCACCAGTACCAGTAGCTTGTTGATCCTTGTTATTATCAGGAGTATTTGTTTGAGATAAACGTTCATCATAATGTTCATCTTGATGAGATCCCTGTTGTTGATGATTTTGGTTTTGATATTGTTGTTGTTGATCATATTCATAACCTCTATCATTTGGTAAATAATACATTGGATTAACAGGTGGTGGAACTTGTCCATAATTTTGTTGTTGGTGATCATAACCATTATCTTGAACTTGTAATGAAGCTAGATTATCTTGTAAACTACCAACATCATTATAATTTGAGCCCATTGGTAATCCAGTACCTTGTAAATTTGGATTCAATTGTTGTTGATTTGAGTTTAATCCTGCAACAGCTAATGAAGCCATTTGATATCTTTGATTATTCTGTTGACGACCCCAACTTAATCTAACTCTGGAACCGCCAATTTGGAAACCTTGCATTGCTGCAATTGCAGCTTCCGCATCTTCCCTTTTCTCAAATTTGATGAAACCACAACCTTTACCATGAGGAATTTTAACATGAAAGATATTACCAAATGGTTGGAATAATTCAGCAAGAGTTTGTTCTGGAACACTTGATGCTAAACCACCAACAAAAACAGTGGTATTGTTTGGATCACTATATGGGACAGATTGTGACATTGCACCATTTGGTGGTGGAATTCCTCTATTTGAGGATGAAGCAGTTGCAGGAGTACCATCTGGATTAATTAAAGGAGGCATTGAACCTGGTGGAAATTGACCTGGTGGTGGAGCAACAGAACCTTGTGGAGGGATTGGATGAGGTTGTTGATCTGGATGATAGAATTGCATTGGTGGTGGTGGGATTTGCTGTTGATACATAAAAACTTCGTTACTGTTTGAACTTTGTGGCGGAGGTTGTTGGAAACCAGCAACGTTAACATTTGGATTACCATATTGTTGAGCTGAGTTGGAAGACATTGGTGGAGGTGGGATACCAACATATGGATTGACTGGAGGTAGTCCCATATTGTTCGTCATTTGATTGTTGCTATTAGAAGCATTTCTTGAAGTGGCTAAAGCAACTCTTAACGGTCTACCGGCACACCAAACACCAGACATTTCATTCAAGGCAGTAGCTCTTTCTTCTTCATCACTGAATCTAACGAACCCGAAACATCTTGAAGTACCAGTGGTTGGATCAGTCATAACTCTAACAGTTTTGACAGACTTGAATCTTGTTTGGAATAATGCTAATAAATGCGCTTCAGTAGTTGAAGGAGATAAATCACCAACGAATAAAGAATATTCTGGAGATTGAACAATCTGTGATGATAAAGTAGCACCAGAAGCCCAATTCAATCTGAAAGATCTTGAAGTATTTGGGATTTGAGAACCATTTAAACTCAACGCACTTTTAGCATCATCATAAGTCTCAAACTCAATGAAACAATAACCAGCATGACCAGTATTTAAAGTAGCAGCTGGGGTACCTTTCTTGGCTTTGATCAACTTCACAAGAACTCTTTTACCCAATGAAAACCATAAATTGATGATTGATTCTTCGTCAGACCATGGATCTAAATCACCCATCCACAATGTCTTTGGTGGAGATGAAGAAGTCTGTGAAGTTGCAGTTGGTGGGTTTGGAACAGGCAGATTAACGAGGAAGTCTTGACCAGCTAACTGAGCCACTTGTGGAGGCACTTGGGTCGGATTTAAAGATAGATCAGTAACAGATGAGTTTTGTTGTGGATGTTGTTCTGGAGTAGATGATGCTTCCTTCTGACTGTTGATGTCAGAGGTCAATTGAGACTGTTGTTGCTGTTGTTGCTGATTCTCAAAAGACGACATGATGATAATAATGAATTAGAACTGAATCAAATGGTGAAATAACTAAGAGATGCACAAAAAAGGCGGAAACTAAAATGTGTGTGAATGAAACGGAACTGAAGCAGAACTGATAATGGAGAGCAACAAGAAACAAAGATAACGTTCAACGGTAACTCAAAGCAATAAAAGTGGTGAAACACTGAAACTCAAACACAAAACAATGAAAACAAACTAAAAGCACGGTGGCGAGGCGGGAATAAATGGAGTGCCTAGCGGATGATGTACTTCAACTTGACAGGTGTAACGAGGCAGTTCAGCAGAACAAGATGGAGTTTTCAGTGGCTAGAGTGTGGAGTAAGTCGATGCTCGTATGTTCGTTGGGGCCAGCGTCTGTTGGAAAGTTGATGGTAGCAATGAAACAATGGCTAGAGCGACGATGGTGCAGGCAGCGCGGTCGAGTAAAGGCAGGAGGTGTCTGTGGCAGGGTTCTAGGCGGGGCAGGCTAGGAGGGCTAGGGGATGGCCAGTTGGACAGAGTGGATCACTTGGGAGCTGAATTGAAGAGAATTCGACAGTAAAGTGAAAACAAAAACAAATTAATTAAATGGCAATAAAAGTAGCAAATTTTTGATGGCAGATTTTTGCTTGAAATTGTGACTTCCGGCCGGTACCTGAATATGAAGATTTCGCTCGAGACAGCAGGAAGTGCGCTTATATAAAGAGAATTTGTTAGGAGACTACCGCAGTGCGAGTGCTGGTCCAATTGTTTATCAGGTGGTCGCTGATTGGTCCATCTGGTGAAGGGACTCGTTAAAAATAGACTCGTCGAAAACAAAGCGAGAGGGTGTTCTTTTTATAGAATTGCGCACTACGCGGCATCACCGACCACAGCGAGTCAAAGCAAGATTAAAGCTGGTGAAGAGCGATCTGGCGCGGTAGAAAAGGCGTTTGTGGTAAATACCAAACTACAGCTTCTTTGTGTGCTCTTCTGCCACTGTGCACAGTCCATTGGCCAATACCCGGTCCAATTGGCTCTCTCTGACCCCGGTTTTCGCTGCTCCAGCTGTAACTTTGACAGGTTTTCGCACAATTTTTTACTCGATCTTGCTGGAAAAAATTCGCCCGGTTCTGTCCCAACATCCCATCTTCTTTGCATCGCTTAGTGCAGATTCCAGAAGGCCATCAACTCCGTTTGCAGTCTACCTTATTTGAAATTATCTAGGTGAAAATGTAGATTCCCGTAACGACCACTTTCGATATTCTGACTTCCCTGTCTTATTTGAGAGAATCAACACTGTAACTGCACTACTACAAGACCAAAATTTTGCTAGATCATGACTTACGTAGCATGCACTTACAGTCACGACTCACTTACAGTCAAGAACTGAGTTTGTAAAAAATTTCAACAACTCCAGAGTGGGTCTGCGACTCTCAAGAGTCAAGGCCTTGACTCATTCATCCCAGATTCCAAGCGAGAGAAGAAAAATGTAAAAAAGAAAACTCCGATACGGGGAGTCGAACCCCGGTCTGCTCGGTGAAAGCGAACCGTGCTAGCCGTTACACTATATCGGATTTTGATATTCTTTTGATTTTGCTGTTTATTAGCTTATACCGCGAATTTGGATGGAAAAAAATAAAATTTTAAATTGTTGGCGTAAATCAAGCTAGAACCTCATTTTTAGTTAATAATTGTAATTATTGAGTCTCTGGTATGCCACTGGGTCAATATCTAGTTGTTTTGAAAAACCTTGAAATCTACTATTTTCTGATTGTTTTTTTGAATTATAAAAGAGGAGAGACACATTCGGTTAAGATCAAACCGATGTCATGCCGACGGGATGACATAAGTCATTAATAAGCAAATGGTATTGAATGTATATGTATATAAGTAGTATTCATAAGTCAGTATATCATGAATACTTCCATGGGACAGCTCATGCACTCATGCTTACTCATAACTGGTAAGGATTGTTACGTCCTGTATATATATTGATATTTATTTAGCGCCCAGGAGCAACTAGCTGTAGCTTGTAGTATTGTGATACGTTTATCATAGTAATTGGTCCAGTATTATCAATGTTGTTAAGAGTGGGTTCTCGAATAGGACCTCCAGTGGTTACGACTATCCAGTCTACATCAATAGATCATTGTGCTCTTATTCCATTCTGAATTAACCTATATACAAGTCTCATTATTAATTGCATTAATTATTATTCGTTCAACCAGCCCAAGAAATCTGGGGTGAAATAACTGATGATTAATCTTGCACCAGCTCTTAGGAAACCGTGGTGACTTTCAAATGCAATGGTTTGCAAATCACAAATACCCTTTTCAGCAGCAGCATGTAACATAGCATATTCACCACTAACATGATAGGCACAAATTGGATAATCTGTACAAATTTCAGAAGCATCTTGCATGACATCTAAGTAGAAAGTAGATGGTTTAACAATGATACCATCGGCACCTTCATCCAAATCTCTTTTCAATGCTCTTCTTGCTAAACCTCTACCACCTGGTGGTAATTGATAACGTCTTCTATCACCTTGACCTGGCGCAGAGCATGCAGCATCTCTAAATGGGCCATACAAATTGCCACTGAATTTTGCAGAATAAGACATCACGAAAGTCTTATGGGCTAAATGAGCATCAATCAAACCTAATTTAATTTCTCTGATTCTACCATCAATCATATCGGATGGAGCAACACAATCAACACCAGCTTTAGCATAATTAACTGCAACTGCTGCTAATCTTTTGACTGATTCTTCTCTATTAATGGTACCATCTTCAAACAAGACACCACAATGACCATGGTCAGTATATTCACATAGACAGACATCAGCTAAGATGTATAAATCTGGGAACTTCTCCTTCAATTTCTTTGTTGCTTGGATAACTGGACCTTCTGGATCATCCGCAGAAGTACCAACTGAATCTTTAGCACCAGGTTTCAAAGGAACACCGAATAAGATAACAGATTTCAAACCCTTTTGGATCAAAGACTCAACATATGGGATAACTTTATTGACACCCCATCTCTTTTGACCAGGTAATGATTCAATAATGACTTCATCATCTTCATTGTCAGAAATGAATAATGGATAAATGAACATTGACTTAGTCAACTGTCTTTCGTATTGCCATGCTCTGGAAACTGGGTGGGCGTAACCACCAGCTAATATTGACGATATTTGAGTTCCTTTGCTCTCTAAAAACTCAGCTTTGTGCACCATTTCTGATGGGTTTGGTCTGTTTCGATGGAAAAGTTGATTGGAAATTGGTATCTTTTTATACGAATTTAACGCTTACTTTTTCCGAAAAAGAATAGGCGGAAGTTTGGGACCTACGTGATAAGGTAGAAATCAGCAGGAAAAGAATGTATGAAACGGCTCGAAAAGGGCTTAAATACACTCACAAGAAGTATACACAATTAGCAATGATTTCGTATCATAAGAGCATGTTTGTATCTCAAGGATCGCCGTTGATTGTTTGATTTGGACTTATCCCAAAGTTTACCATCGGATCAAACCATCAAAGGGAAACCCATACCGATTTTTTGTTTCACAAACGACGTTGCGTCTATTTTCAAACCACAATTGACGAAATCAGTGGCTCAAGATCACCGCAAGATGTCCTGTGAACATTCTCATTCGCACTCACACGGATCTGGAGGAAGTGACGATCACATCGCTCCGATCCCAACCAATGAATCGCAATCATTGAGACAGTATATTGATTTCACAAAGTTATCTGGTTTGAATGTTGAACAGCCAAACGATCAATTGGAGAAGGTTTTCAAGGAACAAGAGGAGAAGTTCGCGTTGAAAGGTTACATTCAGTCTGATGCTGATGCTCAATTGATCCTGAATATCCCATTTACTGGTTATGTCAAATTATACTCAATAATCTTAAGAACCAGTGGTAATTCTTCTAACTGTCCTAAAACTGTCAAGTTATTCAAGAACAAGAACAATTTAGATTTTGATAATATTTCAGATACCAAACCAACGTTCAAGTTTGATCAACCTTTGATTGGTGTATTGAATGAAGATGATGAAGTTGATGATAATAATTCTAATTTTGTTGAACATTATCTACCTAGAAATCAATTTCAATCAACAAGTCAGTTGTCTGTCTTCATAGAAAACAATTGGGACGATGATGAAGACGAACTTACGAGAGTCTACTACATTGAGTTAAGAGGGCTTTTCCAATCTCCATTATCCAAAGACCCAATCATTACATTATACGAATCAGCAGCCAATCCAGCCGATCATAAAAACCTGTTAGCTAATGAAACAATGAATCATTCAAGTTTTTAGTCAGAGAAGCATAGCTTATAGAATTTCTGATTCTTGGAAGGTCCAATTGCTATATATCCTTCTATTTTTGTCGTGTTGATAACTATTGTATATAATGTGATACTTCTTGATAATCCTGTGGCTCCAGGAACGGGTAATCTCAAGATAGCATCCGGTAAGTTTGCTGAATCTAATAATCTATGCTTGAATGTTTCCAGATTGGCATCTTTGTTTTCACCCAATTTATTTAATTCATTGATTCTTTCAAATCTGATTTCAGAACTCAAGATTGGTGTCTTAACAGGGAACAACTTTTGATAATGTTCATCTAATAAATGGTTTGTGTGGGAGATGGTATCAAATTCACCAACTGGGTAGATTGTAGCATTACCTCTTGGTGTTAGTTCCAGGGTTAAGTATTTTGTTGAATCACCAATTAATATATTGGCAGCACTTGCGATCCCATGCTTATCTGCATTTTTAATCAATTCATCAACAGATTCAGACTCAAGAGCCTTCCTAATAGCAAAATGGACGGGTAATTTATTATAATCAACTTCGTTTGAAGAAATTGCATTTAATAAGATAGCAACACCATTTGAATTGAAACCGTATTTACCAATAATACCAGCCTCAGCTAAGATTAATATCTTTGGTTTGTTCAATTGATGAATTTCCAAAAAGATAGTAATATCATCAACCTCAGGAATCCAATCCCAATTCTGTCCAATAAAGATATCGCCAGTAGTTTTAGATCTCTGTCCGATCGAAGTGCAACCGTCAGATATGTCAATCAGTGTGATTTCTGATCTCACGTTTAGCGTCAAGATGTCTTCAAATGATACGCCTAATCCTGAAGCGATACCTTCTAATTCTTCCTTGATTTCAGGATATTTCGAGTCTAACAAGGGTTTGAATTTTGATGAGCGTGATATTGCTTCTTCCCAACTGACATTTTTGGAGTCCTTGTACAGATTGGCGTAAATTTGTATTGATTTGTGGATTTGTGATTTTGCTGCCTGACCATGTTGATAACCGATTTCATAAGGAGTGTTTCCCTTGATTATGGAATATTGAATGTGGGTGTCGTAGAATTTACCTGTCATGGTCAACAGTGGGTCATTAGCAGTGAATGTTAAAGATTAAGGGGATTCGTTATCAGGATTGCCTTTTATATTAGTATACCGTACTCAATTTATAAATTTGACTAATTAGCCGAAGCCAGGGAGTTAACAATAACTCGAGCCAATTCGATCGTCATTTCTTCGTGAAGCTTTGGCCCAATGACCTGCAAACCAACTGGAACACCATGTGATTGTTCAGGATCGTAATTATCCCAGACTTTTCTCTCTTCTTCAGTTCTGATTTCTGATGGTTGTGTCTTAAGATCAACATTTTTGTCAGCTTTCAAAACTGGAAAAGCAACACTTGGAAAATCAATGACATTGGCCAATGGTGAATAAGTGAAGTCAAAGAATTCATCAAATGTACACCCCGATAACGCAGTTACTGGAGAAATCAAACCATGAATACCTAATTCATTCCATTTGATCCAGAATTCATTGACTTTCGTACTTCTTTCAATCTGCAAATCCCATAATTCAGATACTTTCAAATCAGGAGTCTCATAGTCCTTGAGATCCAATTCTTCAGACTTTGCAATCTCATTACGCAGATTCTTGAATCCATTGGAGCACATGAACTTGGGTGCAAAATCAGCCAACTGAGTTAAATCATAATGTTCTTTGAGGTTCCATTCAAAGACATCATGTCCAGCCTTTATCAAGCTAGATTTAACTAAATCTGATGCTCTCTTAACTGCAGGAGTTGGTCTAATCTTCCCATCATCTACCAAAATAGCAAACTTCAAACGATCTGATGCGTCGGATTTCCCCAACTTAGAGTTCCATGGAATATTAACAACATTAGTATCTCTTAACCAAGGTTCACTGTCGACAATAGTCTTGAAATATAATCCCAATGTATCCAGATCATTAGCTAAGACACCATTGGTACCTCTCAATGATTCCAACCCATTAATGACACTTTTGGAATTATAATGAGGAACTCTTCCACTACTTGGTTTCATACCATACAAACCCGTGAATGAACTAGGCTGTCTAATACTACCCCCAAGATCAGATCCAACACCCATTGCAGAACCACGTAATGCTAATAAGGCAGCTTCACCACCTGTTGAACCACCAGATGTGAAATTAGTATTGTATGGATTCAAAGTAGCATCAAATAGATTATTCTTAGTAACGATGTTGAATGCTGCGGTTGGAGTGTTTGTTTTGACGAATATGATGGCACCCTGATCTAATAATGGTTGTAAGTTTGGCGATGTTTTGTCTGCAACTTCTGAGGTTGCTTGTGAGATTAAACCCATTGTTGTGCGTGCACCTTTGATATCAAATTCATCTTTGATACTGATTGGTAGACCATGTAGTGCACCAATTGGTTTCTTGTTCTTTTCGAAATATTCATCTAATTCATGAGCACGTTCAATGGATTCTTTAATAATGAATTCAGTGATTGGATTAACCAATTGTTGAGCAATGATCGCTCTGTGAAGGAAAGCTAATAGGACAGTGATAGCTTTCCATTTTCTTGATTTCAGGTTATGCAGTAGAACAGCCGTATTTGAGTTGGTGATCTCGATCTCAAATGGCGATAGTTTGGTTTCGATGAAGTCAATGACGTTGGTGGTTTGTGGGAGTTCTGATTCGTCAACCAACCATCCTGACGTTTCCTCTGTTGTTCTGATGATCTCCAGCTGCTTCTCTCTGAAGTCTTTGGACAGCTGACTGTAGTCTTTAGCCATTGCAGCTGTAATTTTGTCGAACAATGGCCGTGTAATATGTATGCAGTTGGTTATGTTTTTGTCACATAAAAACAAATTTTGTTACAAAACCGAGTCAAATCAAGCTACATAAGCACGAGTGCCCGAGTCACAAAAAAATAACGTGTATAAACAAAAGAAATAAAAATTCAAGAACTATAGAAAAGAACACTGCAGAGACTTCAGCAAATCTAAACAGCCAATGGGAATTCACCTGCCCAAGCGTAGACTTCTTGTTTAACTTTGGTTAATTCTTCAGCACCTTCGGCAATTTTAGCTTTGAAGTCTTTTAATCTGTTAGCATCTTTTGGTAATGATTCTTGAACTTTTTTAGCGTATGCAACAGCAAAGTCAATGTAGTGAACGATTTTCTTGAAATCTTCTTCACCTAAACCTCTGGTGGTCATGGCTGGAGCACCAATTCTAACACCACCTGGGACTAAAGCAGATTTGTCACCTGGAATGGAGTTCTTGTTTAATGCAACGTTGATGTTTTCACAAACAGTTTCAATTCTGGCACCATCAATACCCTTGTCTCTTAATGAGACTAAAACCATATGGGAATCAGTACCGTTAGAGACTAAAGTGTAGTTCAATTTCTTGAATTCTTCTTCTAAAGCTTTAGCGTTTTTCAAGACTTGTTCTTGGTAAGCTTTGAATTCTGGGGTAGAAGCTTGTTTCAAAGCAGTGGCTAAAGCAGTGATGGTATGGTTATGTGGACCACCTTGATGACCTGGGAAAACAGAGAAGTTGATAGGGTTTTCTAAGTCATATAAGATTTCTTTACCAGTCTTTGGGTTGACTGATCTGACACCTCTTCTGAAGAAGATCATGGCACCTCTTGGACCTCTTAAAGATTTGTGGGTGGTGGTGGTGACAATATCAGCGTATTCAAATGGAGATGGAATAACACCAGCAGCAACTAAACCTGAAATGTGGGCCATGTCAACGACTAAATAAGCACCAACTTTGTCAGCAATTTCTCTCATTCTCTTGTAGTCAATCAATCTACAGTAAGCAGAAGTACCAGCAACCAAAACCTTTGGTCTGAATAAGACAATGTTCTTTTCTAAAGTGTCGTAATCAATGATACCGGTTTCCAAATTAACTCTGTATGGCATGGTTTCAAAGTAGGTGGAGACGGCTGAGATCTTTCTGGTGTCGGTTTGGTAACCGTGGGACAAATGACCACCGTGAGGCAAGTCAAGACCCATCAATCTTTCGTGTGGCTTCATGATGGCTTGGTAAACTTGCAAGTTGGCTGGAGAACCAGACAAGGTTTGGACGTTAACACCCCATTTGTCGGAGGTCAAGTTGAAAGTGTTCAAGGCTCTGGCTTGACACAATAATTCAATTCTGTCAATGTGCTCGTTACCACCGTAGTATCTGGCACCTGGGTAACCTTCAGAGTACTTGTTGGACATTGGAGTTCCCAAAGCATCGAAGACGGCAGTGGAGGTGAAGTTTTCAGAAGCAATCAAGACAATAGAGTGACGTTGTCTTTCGATTTCATCCTTGATGATAGATTCAACTTCTGGATCGGTGTCTTTCAAGTGACCTTCGACTAATTGTCTGTGGGATTCTGGTAAAGCGTATGGCATTGTGTGTAGTTAACTGTGATGCTGTGAAACAGGGAGTTCAGAAAGCGAGTATTAATTAAATTTTTTATGAGATGACGCTGACTTTATATATTTTTTTCTTTTTCTGACTTCAGAAAATTTAATTTTTAATTTGCCCAATTTTTGATTTTTACTCGGAAATTCATGTGAAAATGAAAGATATTCAACAGAGTCATTTGAATACTGTCAATTTGTGCATTAAAATGGGCAACTTAGCCATTACTGCTGCTTTGTGTCATTAATTCATTACTCATTTAGCGTATCCGAATTCCAGGAGTGCCTCCTTGATCACATTGAAGGCTGTTTCCAAGTGGCCCAAACTATCGTCTAATGCAGCAACACCCATGTGTCCCACTCTGAAATACTTTTCTTTGACATCTTTGTGGAGTCCACCTGACACAACCACACCTTTCTTGTAGATCAAAGCAACGAGTTCCTGTGCGTTGATTCCCTCTGGCAATAGGATCGTAGTTAGACCAGATGCAGAAATGGCATTATCATATGGAATACCTCTAAGGCCTAATTCATTATAGATTCTGTTCTTAAAAGCAAGTGAAGTTTCACGATTCTTTACAAACCTGGCATCAAGACCACCTTCCAATATCTCCTCCAATGAAGCCTTCAAGGCATTGATGGTTTGTACAGCAGGTGTGGCAGAAAATGCAGGTTTCCCTGCCTCATAGTTTTGTATAACAGGCAGCCATTTCTTCAAAGATGCAAAATAACTTGATTGTGTTGGTCTTTTCAATGCCTTTTCAATAGCCCTTTCTGATAAGAATCCAACAGATAAACCAGGTGGGACACCTAATGCCTTTTGTGATGCACATAACACATAATCTAGTTCCCATTCAGAGAATCTTAGGTCTTCAACACCAACTGAACAAACGCCATCAATGATAATTAAAGTATCTGGTGAGACTGAATGAATCAATTTGGAAACTGTTTTAAGATCAACAACAACAGCAGTTGAAGTGTCAACATGAGTTAATGTGATTGCAGCATACTTTTTCTTCTTTAGTTGTTCTTAAATGATTTCATTAGAGATTAAATGACCTGGTTCTCCAACAATGACATCAACATCAGCACCATAGAACTCCAATACCTCACTGAACAAATCACAGAAGAACCCAGTTGACACAACTAAAACAGACTCACCGGGATAGATCAAATTTGCGGCAGCAACATCCCAACCTAAAGTGCCTGAACCGGATAAAACAATACCTTGATCTTTAGGATTTGTGGATTTGAATAACTTTCTTAGGTCTTTGAGGACTTGTTGGAATATAACGACAAATTCTGGGGAAGTATGAGATAATGATTGGATAGCTTGTGCCTTTCTGACTTTATCAGATATTGTAATTGGACCAGGAATCAATAGCAAGTTTTCAGATTCTGCCATAATGTACACTATAGAATTGGTTTCCTCGTTTTATGATCGTTGCTAAAACAATCAGAAATCATAGTTGGAATTTGGTGCCTTATTATACACAAATGCAAGGAACTTCCTTTAAAGCGACATTTTTTCAAAGTTTATGTTAGATAACGTTTTGCGTGGCCCGACCGAGGAAATGTGACATATTCTTGTGGAGAAGCAGAACAAGATTAGTGGCTGCGGGTGGTATTAGCTCATATACAGATAACTGATGATTGACCTATTAGTAACAGTTATATACTTTCTCATCAACTTTTGATTGAGTCTGATGGTCCAACAGCCACGGTTATCCATTATCCTGTAATTCTATTAGTGAACGAAAATACCCAGGTTCACGCATTTGGATTATCACTCACTGAATAGAAAAATGTGGATTCCGCAAATAGTGAAAGTTTATACTAACTGTACAATTTAGCACATGAACACTAAACTTCTGCAGAAAGTCGATTAGTTATCCGAATATCTTACTACTTAAAAGCACAACTAGTCCATACAATTATCACATGTATTAATTATCATAAACTTAATACCTGTATAAAGTTAAATCTATTTTTTGTAACCCAACTCTTCTAAAGCCTCTTTGATAGTAGCGAAGGCTTTGCTGATATGACCTAAGTTATCATCAAGAGCAGAGACACCCATATGACCAATTCTGAAGTATTTGTCTTTAATATCTTTGTGAATACCACCAGCTAAGACAACACCTTTTTTGTAGATCAACGAGATTAATTCTGGACCTTTGATACCTTCTGGGAAATAAACAGCAGTTAAACCAGAAGCAGCCACGTTTTCATTAACAGGAACGATTTTCAAACCTAATTCATTGATTAATTTGTCTTTGAAATCGACTGAAACTTTGTGGTTTTTAGCAAATCTTTCTTCGAGGCCACCAGCTAAGATTTCCTCTAATGAGACTTTCAAAGCATTGACGGTTTGAATGGCTGGAGTTGCGAAGTATGATGGTTTACCAGCTTCGTAGTTGGTTAAGATTGGTATCCATTTCTTCAATGAGGCAAAGAAAGTGGATTGAACCGGTCTGTTTAAGGCTTTTTCAATGGCTCTTTCAGATAAGAAACCAATAGATAAACCAGATGGGACACCAATTGCCTTTTGAGAAGCACTTAAAACATAATCAAGACCCCATTTAGAGAATTCAATGTCTTCAACACCAACTGAACAAACACCATCGACAATAACCAAGGTATCTGGAGAAACAGAGTGAACGGTTTTAGAAATGGATTCAATGTTGTTAACAACTGCGGTGGAGGTATCAACGTGAGTGACAGCAATGGCAGCGTATTTCTTAGCTTTCAATTTAGCTTCGATGTCAGCATTTGGAACAACGTCACCCACTGGAGCAGTGATGACATCGACGTCAGCACCGTAGACTCTCAAGGCTTCAGCAAATGAATCAGAGAAGAAACCGGTGGAAATCAATAAGACAGATTCACCAGGGTAAAGCAAGTTAGAGGCAGCGACATCCCAACCTAGAGTACCGGAACCAGCGATAACTAGACCTTGGTCCTTAGGATTGGTGGATTTGAACAACTTTCTCAAGTTTTGCAGGGCAGATTGGAAGATCGCAATGAATTCAGGAGAAGTGTGGGCCAATGATTGGATGGATTGTGCCTGTCTGACCTTCTCAGAGACGACAATTGGGCCAGGGATTAACAGCAAGTTTTCTGGTTCTGACATGGTGGAATGGAGTCTGCAAAGTAGTGGCAATTGGGTGAATTTTGTATGAGTGGAGATGAAAGTTCTGTTCGATAATGGCCTGTCGACGGCCTTAAGTACCCGTGAAATCAGAAGTCGCTTTTGTCCGAGCATTTTGCGATTTTGAAATCGATTGTGCATTTCCCACGTTAAACAACAGCGGGGAATTTGTCCTTATATAGTAAAATTGGAAGATCTATTAGAATTGTCCAACATGGTCTACTTCTTCTTTGGCTTCTTCTTCTTCGTGTACTTCTCCTCCAAACGCGCAATCAGCGAGTCCATGTCGTTCTTGCGCTTCTTCTGGATCAAAGCACGTAGCTCATTGGTGGAATTGGCCTGGATGTCGAGTTCCTTCTTCGCCTTCTCTGCTGCTTTGGCCTCTTTGGCTGTCTTCTTCTGCAGTTTGGTGAAGTGCGTCTTTCTGTTCTTCTTGTACTTGCAGAACATGCTGGTTTCCTCGATGATCTTCTCCCTGATCAAATCCTCCACCTTTTTGAACAATCGTTCCTCATCTTCCTTGGTCACTTCACTGTGTGGGATGGATTCAAACAATGCTAGGAAATCACCACCCGTTTCATTCCAACTCTCAATGATATCCGCCTCTTCGTCATCACTCCCCTGATACACCAACTTGTCCTTTGCAATGCTATCTTCTGTGATTTCAGCCTTCGTGTTCTTAAAGTACTCAAACCAGTCAAAATCATCACTATCAGCACCAATTTCCTCCAAAGACCCCGTATCATCGAATCTTTTCCTTCTCTTTTCATCACTTAATATGGAATGTGCGAATTGAACCTTCTCAAATATCACTTTATACTCTTGTTTTTCTTCCTCTGACTTATCTGACGCGTTTAGTTTATCTGGATGATACTTTAAACATTGTTTCCGGTATGCTTTTCTGATCTCATCTGATTGCGCATTCGACTTTATTCCCAGTGTTTCATAGGGATCGATTTCGAATGGGACAGGCATTATGTGGATTGGAGATGCCTGATGGTTAAATTTGGGTATGTTTTAGATGAAAAGTTGGAATCGCGTTTTCTTATATGGTGTTTCACCGAATCGGGAAAGGTTTGCTTTGATGGTCCGATGAGCTTTTTGGGTAACATGAATCATTCATGATCATAGATTTTTGATTGGCTTCACTTAACTCTCACGACAGAAGATTACAATGGTCTACTATTTCTCCTCCGTTGGGGCTGACAAATCTTTTGAATCTGAACCAAGATTCATCTATATGGGTAAAGACAAATACGAAAATGAAGACCTTATAAAGTTTGGGTTCGAGGAAGATGTTTGGTTTCATGTTGAAAACCTGAGTAGTGCTCATGTCTACTTGAGACTAGAGCCAGGTGAGAAATGGGATGAAATACCAGAGGGTCTGCTGACAGATTGTGCCCAACTAACGAAGGCCAACTCTATTGAAGGTAACAAGAGGGATAATGTCACTGTGATATACACTCAATGGCCAAATTTAAAGAAGACCAAAGGTATGGCTGATGGTGAAGTGAGTTTCAAAAATCCAAAGAAAGTGAAGAAGATTCATATCCAGTTCAGAGACAATTCAATCATAAATAGACTAAGAAAGACCAGAGAGGAAATCAAGGGCCGTGATCATCTGATAGTAGCTAGAAACGATAGAGATAAAGAGGCAGCAAAGAGAATCATAGCACAACAACGGGAGAAAAAGAGGTTGGATGAAGAAGAGAAGAAGAGAATTGCAGACGAGAAGAAAGCTAGAGAAACATTATATGATGACTTCTTCAATGATCCTGAAGAATTAGAGAAATCGAGTAATAAAAGAAGAATGTATGATCCAGAAGAGGACTTTATGTGAATACTAAAGGTACACTATGCATTCAAAAAATGTAATACGTGTATATAATAATAAAATGCTTGTTTTTTCTTTCTCTTTTCTTTCTTTTATTAATCTGTGTAAGGAAACAAAAGGTTATATAAATATAAATAGAAAATCAAAAACTACCAACAGAAACCATCAATCTGTCCCCCCCTGACAATTAAAGAAAACAGTCAACAATTCCCATGGCCATTCCCTCATTCTTCATGACTTCATAAACGTCTCAAAAATAAAACTAATCTCCTTAGATAATTAAAACTCAAAACTCATCTACTTATTCGAACTCTCCAAAGAATATAATGTTACAACAGCTTGAACTTGCATTGCGTCAAGGCCCTTATTTCAAGTCACCAGCGAAGTTACCAGCTTCTCTTTGAGCATCCCATTTTTCGGTCCAGTCAACAGGACACAAAGCAGAGTAGGTCTTGTAGAAAGTTTTGCATGGTTCGAAATCTTCACCTTTAGCGTTGACACATTTGAAGTAGTCAACATATGATTGCCAGCAATGTTTGGTTTGGTTTTGGTTTGGGAATCTGGCATCGAAACCAACAGTGTGTAATGGAACTTCTTCAGACATTGTCAATTGGAATTGGTGTGTGAGTTAATGATGTGCAACAATAATTAAAGATTTGATATTTTTGTCGTTCGGTTTTTTTTACTAGACTTTTTTCAGCTGTGAAATAAATTTATTTGATTGGCTGTGAGGATTTTCACGTGATCAGAAATCCGAGTTCACGTGATCGAAAGTTTTTCAATGGTAAACATCAATGTTTTGATTTGTGGAATAGGTTGTGCTTTGAAAGGGTTTGAGGGTCGTTGAAGAGGATGTCTATGAGTGGTAAGTAATGTGGTATTTATGAGGTCTTGCTTGGTGCTCTTGCTAACGAAAATACCAGCTTTTGAGGCACTCCAGAATGAGAATACACCAGTCTATGATGCCAATACATCGGACGAAGACGATGATCTGATACAGGATTCAGGAGCCAATTCGTTCCAGCCAACACCTGATCCAGTATCGATAAGGCAGTCTGTATCGGCAGAATCCAAATTCATATGCTCGAATTTCACACCAGATAAAGATAATGTGATAGTTGGCGATGATTATATCATATTTGGTTTAAAACCTACTCAAAGTCTAATAATAAGAGGGCAGTTCAAATTGAAGTTACAAAGAGGGGCTATTTCTGTGAATAATGTGATATATCACAGTTCTTGTCCCGAAATGAAGTTTTTGAATCCGGTTTCTAACTCATTACCGCTGATTCAAGCTGCTCAAGTTAGTGATATAGAAAAAGTTAAAGATACCATGACTGATGAAAATGAACATTTATTCCATTCATGCTACAAATCTGTGATAAAGGTCACTAATCTACATACTGGCTTGGAAGCTGTTGGTAAGGTATGTCCACTTTTCAAGAATTTGTTCTGGAATGTTGATAATATTTCAGAACTAGAAACTATGAAATATAACAGTTTTGAGAAATTGTTTGCACAGTACTCATTTTTCCCAATAATAACACCAACTAATGCATTCACACTCCTGAATTATAAGAATTGGGCCAATGAAATTCATCAATTGACAAAACTCTTTGCTTCAAATACCCAGTCATTAAGGGTCTTGATCATTGGTGGTAAGAATTCAGGAAAATCAACACTACTGAAGTTATTACTCCAGAACTTCCTTAATGAGATTCAATCAGATGATGATTATGTCCAGCCTATAAATGTGATGGATTTGGATCCTGGTCAATCGGAATTTTCAAAACCAGATTCCATATCATTGAATAAGTTCACAACTAATCAATTTGGGAATCATCTATCAGTGACTTCAACACCTGGTTCAATCAATCATTTCATTGGGTTTACTTCACCAAAGGATCAACCAAAGAGATATGGACTATTAATTAATGATTTAATCAAGAGATACAACTCAGATGGGTTGCTGAAGAATGAGACACTGCTCATAAATACACCAGGGTGGATCAAAGGTTATGGGTTGAATTTAACCAAAGAACTCATAGAGAAATTAAAGCCAACACATCTGATATATCTGAATCCTGGTAACAACCAGGCCATGGATCAATCTTTGGAAGACTTACAATTAAACCCATCGATTGAATTCTTACCATTATTAGGTAACTACTTCAACTTCTCAAATAATGGTCTCATCAAATATTCATCCTCACAATTAAGAATCTTCAAACTGCTAACATACTTCCACAAATTGAACAACCTAATGTTTGATTTTGATAAACCATTATTATACCAGGCCCCATTACAGGTCAGTTATGGAGCTGCTGGTATCAAGGCTGCTTCGATACTGAATTTTAATGGAATGAAACTGGAAGATCTTGAGAGTTCATTGACAGGGACTATTGTTGCATTACATACAATTGACAAGAAACTTCTAGAGTCTCTGAAGGTGAGAAGTGATAACAAGTCAATTCCATTGATAGATTCGTTAGAATTGAATAAACTAGATCCTGTTGGTTTGAAATTCAAAAGTTTAGCATTGATACATTCGATCAATCCATCAGATAAGTTGATCAACCTATATATTCCTTCATTTGAGGACTTGCTTAAGGGAGACAACAAAGAATTCATACTGATTAGAGGTACAACTGAGGTACCAATTTGGGAAATTGCATCAAAGGAAATCATCAAAGAATTTGGTCAAGATTTACCTTACATATCATTTGATAAGGTTTCAGATTTTGACAAAGTTTGGAAAGTTAGAAAGAATGTTCAAAGAAGAGGTCAACTACAATCATAATTATAATACAAAGTTTGTAATATATTTCCTTTTCTAAGTAGAATGCATTATCTCTTTTACTCATCAGACTTATTAGTTTCATTATTCTGTTCAGAGGCCAAAGACCAACCCATCTTCTTGTTCAAACGGTCATATTTGGCTCTATCTCTATCATTAACACTAGGTTTTACACTATTCAAAGCCTTCTCAAAATCTTGACTAGTGACTAAGATTTGATTTACATCATCTTCACCTTCATCCATCATTTCTTCATCTTCATAACTTGATTGTGTCTTGAAGAATTTCTTTTTCAATGCAATAACACCAGCCTCTCTTATTAATGATGATAAATCAGCACCTGAAAAGTTTCTACATCTCTCGTCATGTGCAATTAATGCCAAATCAACATCTTCGGCCAGTGGAGTCTTGTTGATCTTAATAACTGTTTTCATAATCTCCAATCTTTCACCAGCATTTGGCAACTCAATGAATAAAGTCTTATCCAATCTACCAGGTCTTAACATGGCAGGATCAATCATATCTGGTCTATTGGTGGCACCAATAACGAAGATACCCTTTCTATCATTTAAACCATCTAATTCAGTCAATAAGGTATTCACAACACGACTGGAGCTTTCAGATAATGAGGAGTCTCTTCTTGGAACTAAAGCATCCAGTTCATCAAAGAAAATAACACAAGGAACAGAAGCTCTAGCTCTTGTGAAAACCTGTCTGATGGCTTTTTCAGATTCACCAACGTATTTGTTCAATAATTCAGGACCTTTGATACTTATAAAATTAGCTCTTGATTCATTTGCAACTGCTTTAGCCAACAAAGTCTTACCACAACCAGGGGGACCCCACATCAAAACACCGGCTGGGGCATGAATACCAACTCTTTCATAGATACCTGGATTTCTGATAGGTTGGACAATGGCCATATTCAATTCAATTCTGATCTTGGTTAAAGCACCAACGTTCTCCCAAGTAACGTCTGGGACGGTTGCGAAACCTTCTCTTTTAGCTGTTGGTTGGATGGTTGGTAATGCAGTTAAGAAATCATCATATGTAATAGCCAAAGGTTCTAGCTCTTCACTAGTCAACGGGTTTGGATATTTGACTAAGAACTTTTGGATTGTTGATAATGTGATTTGTTCAAGTTGTTCTTCACTTTCCACTAATGAAGAAAAGATTCTTTTGATTGCAGAAATACCTGCTGCTGTTGTTAAAGCTTTCAAATCAGCTCCGACATAACCTGGTGTAGACTTAGCTAATTTAGCAAAGTCTAGTTCACCGTCAATCTTCAAGTTTTGTGTCATTTTCTTCAAAATATGTAATCTTGATTGTTCATTAGGGACATTAAGACAAATTTCTCTATCAAATCTACCAGCTCTTCTTAAGGCAGGGTCTAAAGAATCTGGTCTGTTGGTAGCACCTATTATTATAACTGGGTTCCCACCAGTTTTATCAAGACTTAATTCATCGATAGAAGTCAACATTTGTGCAACAATTCTTCTTTCCATTTCTCTTTGAGCACCTTCTCTTTTTGGAGTAATCGCATCAATCTCATCAAAGAATATGATACATGGTGCCAATAGTTTAGCTTCGTCAAACAACTCCCTAATCTTCTTTTCACTTTCACCAGACATCCCACTAACCACAGAAGGAGCCGAGATATTGATGAATGGAACCTTTAAATCACCAGCTAATGCGTTTGCGATAGTGGTTTTACCACAACCCGGAGGACCATGTAGCAAGACACCTCTTGGTGGTTCAACACCCGTGGTTTTGTAAATCTCTGGATGTAAAATAGGCATTCCCACGATTTCCATCAATTGACTGATGACATCGTCCATACCACCCAATTCAGATAAGGATGACGTTGGAGGGCTTCTGTCTTTGTCTGCTGCTTGTGTTAGAAATTGATCTTCGGATAAATGAAATGGGACATAATTGACATACCTTTTTGTCTTTTAGATGATGACTTAGAATGGTCTTTGGATCTCTTCTTTGATTTCTTCTCAACAGAGGTCCCGTCGACCTGTTCAACGATTTCTTTAGGTTCTTCAGAGGTTTCTGCGACAGGTGTGTTCTCTGCAGTTGCGTCGTTTTCAGTTTCATTTTTCAAGTTCCACAATCCAACAACGCTCTTGTTTAATGCGTTTGTGTCTTTGACATCCATCAAATCGTCAACATCGACACCATCGAAGTCACTGTCGTTTTCACCCATTTCTTGATCTCCCAGGATGTTCTGCATCTCGATCTGTTCTTCAGCTCGTATGTCTCTTAGCACTTTCTCCAATGTTTTCTCCAGCAGGACTTTCTTGACTCTCTGCAACGACAAGTCCTTCTGCTGGGCGAATATCAGAGCGTCGATGACCTTCAAATCTTTGGCCAATGCAATGTTTGCAAACTCATCTGGTTCGTCTGGATTCTTCTTCTTGTTCTCGGCCGTCTGCTCGTCCAGCTGTCTATAGACAAGGTTCACAAGCTTGTTCTCCAAAGAAGCACTCACAGAGCCACCGGTTTTCTTCGATTTGATCCTCACCATGGTTCTACTGTGGAATTATCAGTGTCTTTTTTAGTGTTTTTGGTGATAAAGAGATGAGATGAGCTGGAAAAATTTTATTAGCCCGCGAAAACCGTTATAAAAAATGACAGATATTTTAATTTGTTTACATTTTGAATAACTTTGGTTTGACGTGATGTTTATGATAACAAAGGACGTTTGGACCGAATGAGTACTTGTTAGCGCATATCTAAGAACGTGTAATTGCACAGTGTGTGATTTTCACGGTCCATGATGAACTGTTTGCTGTTTGTGCCGATTCTTAAAAGTCATGGTCCCATTGGTGAATCATGATTCAGACTTATATGTTAACACAGAGTAACCACCGTTTTTCTTGGTTACTCAAGCGAGATTCTTGAGTTATTTGAAAGGTATTTGTCCGAATTCTTAAGATTCAGGTTTTGGCTTTGTTCAATTATTGTGGTTTTCAGATCCCACTTTTGACACAATTATTCAATTCCAAAAAGCTCGATCAAATATCTCTTCTATGCACACCGCTGAATCACTGAATAACCCCCATGAATAGAAGAGGCTCTTTTATGAGTGGATTGTTGCTTCAGCGCATTTGGTTAGGTGTGAACACTTTTTAGGTAAATTGTTAGTGGTTTGAATCATCAAAGGGAGCCGGTGACAGTAATGCTATGAGTTCCTAACATCATATGTTAGAAAGGATAGAAGCACACTGTGATATCAATAAAATATAAGATATATGAAATTCATGATGAGGCTACTCCAATGAAGTTGATTTTATTCATCCCTATTTATAATCACCGAGCCTGGAAATCCTATCACAAAATTAGCTGTCACCTTGACCCTAAATATCTAACTTTCAGAGCTTCAAACTCCTATTCTCATCATCCAAGGTCTGGCCAGAATCCACCACTCTATTCAGAATACAGCAAGTCAAACAATTTCAATCATTATTAAGTACGCCAAAGAGGTACATTATTCCCTACCAGCAACACCAAATTGTTTCAGATGTCTTTGATCGACGAAATCTACCACTAGGTAGTTAGTTCATTATCGTTGCTGATGGGGTGGATGAATGACCATATTGGTCTTGACCAGTTAATATTGGTGACTGATGCACTTATTCGTGAGGACAGTGAGCCCATCAAGCCTATAGCTTTCAGTGAGGTATGGGATGTTGTGAATGTGGAGAATCATCAGTATGAGATTGAGTACATGAGAGGCAATGATGTGTATAAATGAGCTCACGGAGATTGAGCTTCTGGATTTTCACGACGATGTTATTATTTGTGAAAAAATTAACATTCAAAGAAACCTTTCTGGAGGTGATTTCATGTGGTAGAGGGAGCGTTTTATCTCGTGTCAGATTCAATTAACTACAACATCTCACCATGGTAGAAGATATCTTTTTGTAGTATACAAGTTATTCATGAGTCAATCATAAATCACCGTTTTCGTAAGCAATAGCTTTAGTCACAATGTGAAAATGGTCTTTCATCCTACTATTTTCTGGATGGAAACACAAACCTCTCTCCAATTCAATCTTTGATTCTTCAAATCTACCTAAATTTAGAGCAGCAATAGCCTTTCTTAAGAAATTATCAGCAGTTAAGACCTGTGTGCTTAATAGAAGATCAGCATCATTATAAGCTTCAACGTATTTACCACTGAGTAAGTAGGCATCACATCTGATCTGTAGAATGGCATTTAACTCTTGTAATTGGATAGCAAATGCCTCCCATCTTGTTCTTCTACCAGCCATATCAATGGCCAATGTCAGTTGTTTGATAGCATCAGGCAATTTCTTAGCTTTCAATGATTCGATACCGGATGTGATTAGTTTCTTGATCAATGGGGTCAGCTGTGCTGAAGGTTCAGGACTTTCTGGGATCTCTGTATTTATGGAAACAAGGTCCTTTGTCAATCTGTTGATTTCGTCAACTCTGCGTTGTAATGAATCATCATCGTCCTCAAGTGCTATTTGAGGAGCGGCTGTGTTAATGGATATCTGCTTGGTGTCATTGTTGTAGAGTATTGGAAAGGACATGGTGCTTTTGTGGGTGTTGAACCAAGCCTGATGCTTTTGATGGTGAAGTTATCGTGAGTTTTGGTGTTTTTGTATGTGATTTTTGGATTCGTGTTCAGTTGAAAAATAGAAAATATAGAAAATAGCTGCATCGGGAAATTACTGGATACGGGAATGCTGAATACCAAAGAATTTTAAGAACGAATTGGTCGTTTAGAAATGAAGATCGAAATGAAAGAAAGATTAGGGCTCTCTTTAGACTAGCCAATCGACTCTATGAACCGGTATCTTACAGCAAAGTAGTGGATCAAAAGACTATATAATATTAAAATACTAATTCATCTATAAATCAGCATCATCTTCATCAGGTAATGGTAAAGCAGTAGCCTGGTCGATTTCTTGTTGGTATTGTTGCATCAAAGCAGCGTCGACTTGGACTTCTGGTGGGGCTAAAGCTGGAGCAGCAACGAATTCCAATTGTGGGTTACCAACTAATTTTCTGGCTAACCATAAAAATGGTTTTTCAAAGTTATAGTTTGATTTAGCAGAGATATCGTAGTATTGTAAATTTTTCTTTCTGTGGAAGGTGATAGTTTTGGCTTTGACTTTACGTTCTTTGACATCAACTTTGTTACCACATAAGACGATTGGGATGTTTTCACAAACTCTGACTAAATCTCTGTGCCAGTTTGGAACATTTTTGTAAGTGATACGAGCGGTAACATCGAACATAATGATACCACATTGACCGTTGATATAGTAACCATCTCTTAAACCACCGAATTTTTCTTGACCAGCAGTATCCCAGACGTCGAATTTGATTTCACCATAGTTGGTGAAGAAACCTAATGGATGGACTTCGACACCTAAAGTGGCAATATATTTCTTTTCGAATTCACCAGTTAAATGACGTTTAACGAAGGTAGTCTGTATAGATGTTAGTATGACGAACCTATGATATGAATTGAAGAAGAGCTGGAAGCTGATTGAATATTTTGAGAGCACCCCCTATCAAAAATCAAAATAAGGGATCAATTCAGAAGCAAACTCAATGAAAACATCAGATCCAGGTGTCCAAATGAATTGTTTCAAAATGCACATACTTTACCGGTACCACCATCACCAACAAGGACTAATTTGAAAGTTGGAACTTCAGCAGACATCTTTAATCAATTGAAAATGTGTGTTTTGTTTGTGAAAATTAAAGAAAGAAAAAAGTTTGTTTTGATTTTTGTTCGAAGAAAAGTTGATTTTCATTTTTTTTTGCCATCGAAAATTTTTTGAAAAACTGTGCTGACATAATCGAAATCAACGGTAACCAAGGCAATTAACTACAATCATCACGTGAGTAAGGTAAACAAAAAAAATCTGTCATGTATTATGTCATCAAGTCGTTAGTTTAGCAGGAAGCTGGAACTAAAGCCATTCTATCTTGTCACTTTGAGAACGCTGGAGTCTGTCGTGGAGTTAGATGTTGCCGGGATGCTGTCATGAAGAATCTTAGCAGGTGGTTGAGGCAAACCTTGGAGACTGTGTGGTGGTTGGAGGATCTTTGTGCTGGCCAATTTGTAGTAATGGTCTAAAGAATGAGATGTTGTGGTTGATCCGGGTATTCCCTTATAGAGAATCTCACTGGCTGGTTGGTAATTGTGGTCTGTCTGCTCCCACAGACCCTGTTCTTTGGCTTGTTTTTCATAGTAATCACACACTAGTTTGACATGATTTCTTCCTGTAAGATGGTTTTTACGCACACTGGCAGCATCTGGAGTAAGGTATACTGATGAAAATAAAGTTAGTAAAGTGAACTGGAGATACAGGGAGCGAATAAATACTCACATTGACAGTAGTCACAATAGAATCTACCCATAATTAGGAATGTGAATATGACTATTAGAGCACTTACAAGTTAGGCGTCTTTTAACCAATTAAAATCGCCTTTTTCTCCGCGAATTTTACAAATTACCCGGAATTTGCCATAGTAGTCAAAAAAATGTTTCTTCGTTGAAGAAAAAACACCAAATCCTGTTTTCACCCTTAAATAGAAAGCCCTTGACCAGCTCAAATCCACCAAGCAATGTTCACCATCGCCAGACAATCCACCACCAGATTTGCTACCAGAGCCTTCTCTGCTGTCCCAGCAAGAAAGAACGCTATCCAAGACTTGTACGTCAAGGAATTGAAGGCGTTCAAACCAACTCCTATCTCCACCAAAGATGCCGAAGCTGCTACCAGACCATGGACATCCCCAGTTGCTCCACAAACTCCAGCTTTGGAAGTCGATGCTGCCACTCAATTAGGTGAATATGAAGCTGCCGAAGTTGATGTTGCTGCCCCAGCTGTTGCCGAAGGTGCTGAACCAATCTCTGAAGAATGGTTTGTCTTGGAAGAACCAGAAGACAACCATCATTAAACAATTTGCAATAATTATTGATATTTATTTTGATTGATGATGTTATTTTTTGAATATTCAGAGTTGGGGAATGTTATGGGAGAGAGAGAGCATTTGGAGAAGGTGATTAAAAACGGAGAGAGAGAGAGAGTAGACATATTATAATGATTTTATAAAGAAACCCACAAAATTAGAAACGATACGATTTTTTAGATTTTTTTTTGGATTTCCATTCAGTTTGATTATGACTGTTTTGGATACGATTAATTGAACAAATAAGATGAAGAAGATATTGATTATCTTCTTGATCAAGACAAATATTTTATTGGCAATAAACAATATGAATCGAGGAGATAATGTAGATGCGATTGCGTGAAGCATTATTAATGTCCTAATAATTTTGGTTCGTGCCACGAATACGAAGACCACTCGAGCCAATTAACTTCTCCATTACCAATCAATGCAGTAAACCTCACTCATATAGTAGTAACAGGACATTTTGGTACCAATCCATTTTCTTGACACTCGTAACAGCAATTATTTCCGAAATTGGAGTATTTCCTGATTCGCGGTATTTGGCGTTTTTTTTGTGGATTAAAGATGCTTGTTTACCTTTTGTTTACATTTCGTTTCTAATCCTTTTTTGTACTTATCCATCATTCATTTCCCAATCACCACACAGTTGATATGTCCGACAAGGACAAAGACTCCATCAAGAAAGCCTCCGAACTGATAAACTCTGTGCTTTATGCAAAAGGGTACTTTAACGATTCCGACAATGAAGGCAGTTCAATAGATTGTTTGAAGTTTAGTACGACCGATGAGTTATCTGATCCCAAGGAGGTTTACAAGAATGACCAGCTAGTGATAAATACTATATTTCAGTTGATTCAAGAGCTGGATAGGTCCAAAGCTGAGAGATTAAACCTGGACAAACAGTTAAGCAAGAAGGATGAGACCATCAGAAATCTTCAGAATCAAATACAAGAAATTGAAAATGAGAACCAAGAAGTTATCAACAAATTCAAATCGATCACCAACGAGCATGATATTTTGCATGAGAAATTAAGTGAGATGACTAAAGAGAATACCAATTATGAAAAACTAATCAATTTTGAGAAGAATTTGAATAGATCAATCAAGAAGAAGTTTGAAGTCGATCTTAATAGAAAGAATAAAATGATTTCAAATTTACAGCAACGATTAATCACAAATAATCATCGTGTGAAGAATTCAAAAGACACATACAACTCCAATAGTCTATCTGCTACTGATGAAACGAGTCTGATTATCTTGCAGAATAAGATTGAGAAACTGTCTACAGAACAAGACAATGCTATTATTTTCTTGAATTTTTTATTGAACTATTTGAATTTATTGATTGATAATAAAGAAAACTTACCATCAACTCCTGTTTTTTACTTTGAACATTTTGAAAACCAAATTCTGTTGATGTCACACAAAGATGAGAACTTATTAGTTCCTTTAGACAATGTTGAGAAATTATTATTTGAATCGTTGGATAGAATTTATGATTTAATAACAAGTGTTGGTGATTCATCTAACAATAACAACAATAAAAACCAAAGCTCTCACAAAGTTAACAATGCCAAAATAATTCATTTGGAAAGAGAAATTGACATGTTGAAGAAGAATCTAGGCTCTGCTTTAGAAACAAATGAAAAATGGAGCAAAAAATTTCAGTCTTTGAATAGAAATAATGTGTCATGATAATGACAATGATCAGTAAATTAGGGAATGAATAGAAAATGTCATTATAAAAGTTCATTAGTGAATGTGATTATTATGGAATCTTGAGTTAACAAATGCGATTCATGGTCAAAGAATCCAAGTGTTATTGATGGGTCTCTGAAATGAGAGTGGTTGATGCATTCTCTGGTTCAGTTGAGAAAGAAATTAGTTATCAAAACTAATTATTTTCACTTCATGGATAATTTCATTATCTGTTTGCTGCTCAAATTTTGTTAGCTGTTTTTCCAAGACTTGTGTTACTTGATGAAAGGAGTCATCTTCGCCTTCCTCCTCCTCATCTTCATCAAACAGGTCATCATATGCTTTTTCTTCATCGGCAGTTTCGGGACATCTCTGTAATTTGACCAAGAAGAAGATTGTGGATAGTGTAAACACCAGTATAATGACACCGACAAAGAACAAGATCAGAATTGTGACCATTGATGTGAGGAATTCATGCGACGAGTATGAATAATCGTGATATTGATTCTTGTATAGTGACACAATGAAATTTGTGATTGAATCGAACATTTTGAAGATTGATGGAGTATCGGATAGTAAAATTCTCTGACAGGTTCCCCAGTTTTATATATGTGGACTGACCGGTTACTAATCGTGGTTTTGATATTATTAAGCCTGCAGAAACGGTGATTTTCTCTCAAATGGCACGAAAGGATTTCTGGGAATTGTGGGAAGACTCAAAAGTGTGAAGCTTCAGATTGTCCTTTTGTGGTTAAGGTAAATAGTTCACAAAAGAGTAACTTTGTGGTTTTTTTTTGTTGTTCCACAGCACAGAATTGCTAAATATGAGTGTCCTCTGCAAAGAGTTTCCGGCGAAACGGGTGGTTCGGTTCGTAGGCAGCAAAGCACTGGCACGAGAGAGGAATCCAGCCACTTTTATATGCGCACATGCGAGCAACTTAAAACCCTTTTCTTTTCTTTTCTTGTTGTTGGACCCTCCGGCCTTTATCTGTCTGAACGCCCGTTCCGTGTTTACCAAAAACCGGTTAATTAAAAGCGTGTGACAATTAACTATGGGAAGTCCACTCACTACAAAATCACAAGCTACAACTGCTTCTGACTTCATTGGAAACAAACCACCGGTCGGCAGCCGCATATACATAATCCCGCAGAGGTCTGCTCTGCTCAAACGGTCTCATCGTCATCCAGGTTCACGTAGATGGTCTTGGTCTGCGTGTAGGTCTCAATGCCCGGTAGGCCCAGCTCCCTGCCGATACCACTCATCTTGAACCCCCCGAACGACCCTCTGATGTCCTCGTCGTTGCTGGAGTTGATCATCACCACACCTGCTCTGATCCCGTCTGCGAACTTGTGTGCTTTCTTGATGTCCCTGGTGAAGACAGAACCACCTAGACCGTATATGGTGTTGTTTGCTTTCTTCAAACCGTCCTCGAAACCCTTGAATTTTGTGATGACTGCCACTGGGCCAAATATCTCTTCCTGATATAATTTGGAGTCTTCAGTGACATCGATGAAGATGGTTGGGTTGACATAATAACCTTTACTTTGGACAACGGGTTCATCACCGATCAATTTCTTCAATGATTCAACTTCTTCTGCATGTTTGATGTATCCAGTGACTTTCTCATATTGTAACTGATTGATCAGAGGACCCATTGTACTCGTGCCGTCAAAAGGATCACCAACAGTCCATTGTTTCAATGCATATTCTTTGAATTGGGCAAGGAATTCGTCATATATTGATTCTTCAACCAAGATTCTGGAATTAGCAGTACAGTTTTGACCAGAGTTGTAGAAAATACCCAATGATGACCATTTAACAGCTTCATATATGTTGGCATCACCAAAGACAACACATGGGGATTTACCACCACATTCTAGGGAGACGGCTTTTAGGTTAGATGATGCTAATTGTTGGATGATTTGACCAGTTCTGGTACTACCAGTGAAACCAATCTTATCAACATCTAGATGTCTAGCCATAGCAGCACCTGCAGTAGCACCATAACCTGAAATAACATTGACAACACCTGGTGGGAATCCAGCTTCTTTGATTAATTTAGCAAAATATAGCAATGATAATGATGAATATTCACTTGGTTTGATAACAACTGAGTTACCAGCAATCAAGGCACCTTGTAATTTCCATGAAGCCATTGCAATTGGATAGTTCCAAGGAACTATCAATGCGGTGACACCGTATGGGTATTGTTTTTCAATGGCAAATTTGTTTTCACTAAGTTGTAGATAGTTACCTTTAGTCTTATCAGCATAACCAGCGTAGTACTTGGTGATCTCAGCAACTTGTTCAACATCACCTTTAGCATTGGATTCCAATGGTTTACCTGCATCTAATGCATCAATAGCAGCAATGATATCAGCATCTCTTTCGATCAATTCTGTCAATTTGTAAAACAAAGCACCTCTTTCAACTCCTGACGTTTTAGACCAGACAGATTCAAAGGAATCTCTGGCAGCCTTAACAGCCAGATCAACGTCTTTCTCATCAGCAGCATAGAATTGAACGATTTCTTCTTCAGTTGATGGATTTAAAGCAGTGATTTTCTCGTTGGAGCCGGATGGGACGAATTCATTGTTGATGAACAGCCCAATTGGCTGTTCGTATTTGGTACCGTTTGGCAAAGTGATATTCACGAATAGATCTGACATTGTTGGAGGATGATTGAAGTATCAAATTGATCGAAAAGTGACTAGAGGAAGGGTATAAGAACGAGTTTCATATTTTTCTTGATTCGGGCTGATAAGCAAAGTGACGTTAACTATATACGGTTCGGGTTAGGCGCTGTCGGTTCACGTGAAAAATGGCAGATATGTGGCTCGTTTAGACATTTGCAATACAACTTAATCCCGGGAAGATATCATAAATTAAACCCAAGATGGACAGATAATCAATTAACCTCCTATTTGAATTCCCTGGAGTCTAATGGGGATGGGAATAAACCAGCTTCGGTTAATCTTTGGAAATCCCATTCTAATGAGGTTTCGGTCTTCCAAGTCCAGAAGACCCAACCTTCACCTTGTTCAAAGGCATCTAATTGTGCTTCAATGTATCTTCTGTAGTTGTTCTTCTTGTCTTGAGAGAAGGTAGTGACATCTTGAGAACCTTCACATGAACCAATCCAGGATGAACCTTGACCATTCTTCCAGAATGAACCATCATAACGAGCACCAATACCAACACCGTTTAACCATTTTTGACAATCAGTTAAGGCAGCAGACCATTCACCACAAATGTTCCAGTGGTATTCAGAAGAAGCTTGTTCACCCCAACTACCAACAACAGCAAGGTGGTCATCAATTGATCTTTGTAATTCACCACTTGAGAAGACTTGGTAGTGGTGATGATCAATAACAACACCCCAGTAATCATTTAACTGGAACTTGTCATCAAAGTAATTAGCAGCAGTGAAACCATCGTGAATAACAACATTGTTAGTGGAAACAGATCTCATATTCTCGTAACCCCAGTTCCAGAAGTTGTTCACTTGGTCTAAATCTAATGCAGGAGTCAATGGTTCATTGATTAACTCAATACCAATGACAACATCTTTATAAGAGTCCTGACCATATTTGTTGAAAATTTGTTGCAGAACAGTCAACGTTAAGGATAAGTTCTCATCTTCTAAGAAGGTGATTTGATCTCTTAAACCAGAGTTATCGAAACCATTTTGAGAACCTGGAGCACCATGTAAATCAACCCAAACTTTCAAACCACAAGTTCTGGCCCATTCGATAGCGTTATCTAAGTAAGCAACTTGACCTTGAACATATGGGTCGTCTTGTCTTTTTTCAAAAGCCCAGTAACCGATTGGAATACGAACCATGTTTAAACCAGCATCAGCAATGTCATGGAAATCTTGTTCAGTGATCCATGAAGACCAATGTTGTTGTAAACGGCTTGAGGCTTCCTCTTGACCCAAACATTGGGTGTAGTGGTATTCATCGATAGGGATTTGAGATTCATCAGAACCAAAGACTTCGAATAATGAAGGAGTGATGAATGGTTCTATGACAAACCAACCACCTAAGTTAATACCTCTGATTTTACCATTTTGATAATCCCAACCTGAAGGAGTACTTCTTGGAGCGAATTGGACACCACCTTTTGATGGAATTGGACCACCAAGGACCTGTGAAACGGCCAAAGCAGCTGTGGCTAATACGGAAGCAAGCATCGAGCGAGTGAGTGATTTCTGTTGTTGAAGATTCAAAAAGATGGAAAAGGAGCTCGTATTTGATGATATCTATAAATAACGGATGATTATAAATAGAAACAGTGGTACATATATATATGGAACCTGATAACGAGCAGTGTGATTCTATGATATGACTGAGTGAAATAGGCAAGCTGGTGGACCAAACGAAAGTGTTCTTTGTGTTAAAACCTCGAAATCTTTGACAATCTTGCAGGATTCGAAAGAAGAGTAACTGACTGCAAACTAAACGAGAAATACACATCCTTATATAACCTCCTGGTCGTTACAAGGCTCAGACACGCTTTGATTTAAAATAGGACTGCTGCCCTTACTGGAAATGTGTAAAGGCGCGATTATGTACAGAAAATTGCCGGATTCGGCCACATCTGGCGGATTTGGCGCAAGGTTCTGTCGAGGAATGCATGAGTGAACCTTAAAACCTGGGATTTGATCGATCTACACTCATGAGCATAATTTTGAACACCTTGCGTGGTGTCTAAACGAAAGGAAGTTGTTGCTATGAGAAGAGGTGGTCGATGATTGTGACCGACAGGAATATAGATAATAGAGAGTATATACTATATGGGCTCCCGTTTAGAACGGTTTCCTGTTTTGCTTCTTCGTAGCGCAGGGGTGGCAGGTCTGCGCATGTTCGTGAAGATGAACCAGCCTTTTTTCAATGTCAGATCACCACTTTATTGACAGATCACAAAACAGTGATCATGCTGGTAGTCACAACATGAACTACCCCAAACTTTTAGAGAAGTACGTCATGCTGACCACTCATTGGGTGTTCTTTTGGCTTCGACGACGTGTTCTATGCTTGTGGAAGCGTTAGAAAGTACTCATGACATCTAATTCCACCAGATCCTTGTATGGAAATAGAACCAACTGTTTTAAAGTCTATGAAGCTACCAAATTCTAATGTCATGGACAATGGTTATACGATTAATTAATTCTTATATAATATATATGTATACATTGCACAACCGAACTGAAATTGAAAGATCCTCTCATCGTACTCGTCATGTATGGTTTGCAAAAGGTAAGCTGCGAATTGCTAATTATAACTTCAAGATGCTCGGAGAAAAATATTAAACACAGAAACCAGATATAGGCCGCTGGTTAATTGCTTTGATTGATCATTGACCTAGCGTCTTGTACAGTCCAGTTCATATCGAAGCTAATTCAAGATCCAGCCTGACATGTTCGTGAAAACGAACTCTAGGCATACTTTGGCACGGTAGACCAAACGTGAAGTGGGATTATTTGGTTTTAGATCCAATGATATTCTACCGTAGAAAGATAGTCATACTTGTCTCTGTATAAAATCAATATAACCACTCAGGGAGTCGGAACTTCAGAAGCATTTGAGGTTAATGTGTTTTCAACTTTTCAACAATTTGCTATGGGTCAGGCGGCTTTTAGTTCTTGTTACTGAGGAAATGTGTCACTAATGATAGAAAATATGCACGGGTTTTGGTCTTGCGCTAATCATTGCAAAAATGACAGATGAAACTTTGGCGAAACAAGCTCGACACAAAGAGTTGGCAGGAAGTGAGCAACTCGTGCTGGTCATCAGCACATTGGACTATTGTCCATCTACATCACAAAATTAGCCAGCCGATCGGAATGTAGCGACAGTACTTTTGCGTGCCTGTAGCAAGGAACAATATTTGGTTCTATAATTAGGGTTGCCAAGGTTAGCTTAGTGTAATAAACAAACAAAGACTGTTTTGTTGTGGACAGTGGAGTTGAAATAATACCCTTGAGCTGAGACAGTAACATTCAGTGGTCTAAGTGTCATTTTCCTCAGATTTCAAAACATCTCTTCTGATAAAAGCATGTCCATTACCCACTTGCCTACTGTTTTTTCGTTTTTTTCACTGTCAGCTTTACAGTAGAATCGCCCAGTACTAGTAGCGAGTTAGATTTTAAAGTTTTATCCATTGTTTATACCCTACACTGTTACAGTCATTGTCAATTTGGAGTTTTTGTTTATTTACTAACAGTTCATCACTGGGGTGCCACAAATACACTCCTTGTAGATGACAACGAACAACTTGTTTCATTAAAATTGTGGGTATTCATTAAACCGTTTGATAACACATACCATATACCATACCAACATAAAGGAAAGATAGAACCATCCAAAGCTTCAGACGTGGAATGTGTTTGGGCTGATTGGTTCCAATCCGTACTCCTTCCTTTCTTCATTGTTTCTTAAACTCTTGAAAAACACTTCTGGAGGAGTACAGGTTCCCAAAGCTCTTCTAGCATGATTACTCAAGAATGTTAAACCAACAACATAACTGGCATTAACCCAGCCAAAACCTTCAGTTGCAACACCCTTGAAATCTGACCCCTGATTACCATATTCTGCATCAACTCTATGTGGATCTGTTGCTCTTGTGACATCATACTTTTCAACAACAATTCCATTATAATCAACAAAGGCCTTAGTCATTAAATATAACCATCTATATGCCAATCTTCTTGTGATTCCAGGATATCCATAATTAGCGAAACCAACCCATGCTAAGATCTGTTGTGGAGCCCAACCATAAGGATAATCCCATTGTCTACTTGGTCTATCTAATGAAATTTCACCTCTAGATTTTTCAGTACCTGATGCTAAACCACCAAGTTCTTCAAATAATGATAATGATTTAGTTAATTTCAAAGCTTGTTCTTGAGATGCATGACCTGCCCATAATGCCCAAAAGCAAGTTGCTGATTCATATTGTGATTGCAATTTCAACTTGATATTATAATCAAAGTATAATCCCCTTTCTTCATTCCATAAATACTTGTTGATTCTCGCTTTTCTCAATTCAGCTTTATCAAACCATGTTGTAGATGTTTCAAATGTGCCATCATGAGATTCAAATTCATCATTGAAATAATCTCTAATGATTCTTGCGATATCAATTTCATATTTGTATAACAATGAGTTCAAATCAATGGTGACAAGACTAGAACAGATACCTTCTAATCTATAACTGGTATCATGACCACTTTCACGAACAGCACGATCATGTGTGAAATAATCATCTAATGCTGGTTCCTTAATTTCTCCACTACTATAACGATCTCTGAATTCTTCAATTGAAACATCATACTTCAATGCATATGGTCCTAAAACACTATCAAAATGACTTGGTTCTGTTTCAGGTGGGATACCAACACCATCTGGATGATAACATGATAGCCCTGTAGTTTTATCAAATCTTGGATTGGCCATCCAAACGTTATAATATTCCTTAATGGCTGATTTAATGGCTCTTTTCAACAAATCAAAAGCTTCAGCATTTTTTTCACCACCCATTTGTTCAAAGACTTTAAAAGCCATATCTGTTAAAAAAGGTGGTTGAGATCTTGATAAATAATATGATCTGTTTGCATTCAAGATCTTACCATAATGATCAATCTCAAAAATGAAATGTTCAACCATACCTCTTGCCAATTCAACTTTATTATTAACCAATAAACCTAATGATTCCATGTATGAATCCCAACCATACAATTCATTGAATCTACCACCTGGAACAACATACGGGAAGCTCACTAATGTCTCTTCACCAGAGACAGGGTCATGAATATGTTCCATTGCCAATGCTAATAAACCAGGCTTGTGATTGATGGATTTGACATAATCAGGGGTTATATCTTGTGGTAAATATTCAACTTCCAGATGAGTGTCTGGTTGTTCTTGTGAAATCTTAACAAAGAATTCATATTGCTCTGGACAATCATATGGAATGTAAATTCTTGGGTTTGATACAATTTTGGTGTCTTGAGCAAATGTACCAATACTTGAAGAATCCAATTTTCTTGTTAAATTTTTCCAGAATTGAGTTGAAATCAATCTTGATAATCTATCAACTGGATTTTCATTCAATCTTGCTTCATCTAAAATCATTTGATTTCTACCAAATCTTTTGGCAATTGTTAATTCTTGTAGTAAGTTTGATAACATATAAGTACCTCTAATATCCTTTTGTTTATAACCATTGGAGTTCATGGTACCCAATTTCAAAACTTTTGGACCAGTGTCTTCAATTGTGATTTGGAAATTCCGATCGGTATCTTCACTTTCTAGTAGCTCCTTCAATGTTGAATCAATATCACTAATGAAGAATCTTTGACCTCTTGTATTTCCTGTATTCAACCCGGTTTCATCTTGTGATGCCCTTCTCTTGATGGCTGATTTGAACTCATTTCTGAACTCATTGTTCAACAGACTCTTATTGTCCACATAACTCATTGTTCTTGTCTTATTGAACTTAGAACCTTTTGGTAGTTTTGACGGATCTGTTTGAGGACCATAATAGACGTCTGCTTGACTAAACGGGTCGAACTCCTCCAATGATGAAGTACGGCGTCTGTGGCCCTTTCTGGACTGGTTCATTGTGAACTCTGTGGTTATTTCGTCAGTCATTTTTGATCAGGGTGACTGTGCTGCTGGAATTGATGTATGGACTAGAGGATTTGCCTTCGGGTGATCTTGACAGCAAGCTAGAAATAGATAAGATCTAGTAAGAAATGGGCCTTGTTCGTGACAATTGAGACTGGAATCTGCGGTCTCGAATCAGTGTTATAAAATGGAGAGTGAGTGCTGAAACAGCTGATGGAGTGAAAATTATCGTTGTTTTGATGATGGTATAAAAAGTTACAGAATTTCATAAAAGTGGAGAACAGCTGACAACTGATCATTCAGGGAAATAACTTTCAAGTCATGTGATAAACCAATACAACACGTGATTGATAGACGGAATACGAAATATTTACCGGATCTTATTTGTTTCGTGTTTTTCGTTTTGGAAATCGAAAAATTCCATGATTTCAAGAAACACTAAAATTGAAATTACACTAAATCAAGAGATCTATACATAATGTCTGAAGCAAAAGATACCAAACCAGTTGAATCTGTGAAAGAAGAAGTCACTGCCACTCTAGCAGCAGCTGCTAAACCACCAACCTCTGATGTTTTTGCTATGTTTGGTGGCGCATCCAAAAAGAAAGAAGAAGCTAAAGCTGAAAAGGATGAAGAAGAATCCAAGAAAGAAGACAAAAAAGCTAATGCTGATGATGAAGACAAAGCTGAAGAAGAAGAAGCTGATGTTCATTTTGAACCTTTAGTCAAATTAGACAAGGTTGATGTTAAAACCAACGAAGAAGAAGAAGAAGTTTTATTCAAAGTTAGAGCTAAATTATTTAAATTCCATGCCGACACCAAAGAATGGAAAGAAAGAGGTACTGGTGATGTCAAATTTTTACAGCATAAAGAAAACAAGAAGGTCAGACTTTTGATGAGAAGAGACAAGACCTTGAAAATCTGTGCAAACCATTTCATTGCTCCAGAATACGAATTGAAACCAAATGTCGGTTCTGACAGATCATGGGTTTACAACGTCACTGCTGATATCTCTGAAGGTGAACCAGAAGCTCAGACTTTAGCCATCAGATTCGGTAACAAAGAAAACGCTGATAAATTCAAGGAAGAATTCGAAAAGGCTCAAGAATTCAACAAGAAGAAGTAATTAGGCATTTAATCAACGAATAAAGTATAAATTTATTGTACAATGTATTTTGATATATGATGTGCGACGTAGTGTTACTCTCGTTGTTTCAGATGCATTTTGGTGGTAGTTAAGTTCTCTTTTTTCATATATCCTTCTTTTGCTCATTTGTCATACGATTTGACTGGTTGTAGCTATACTTGATCAATATCCAAGCCATATGATATGGCTTCAAGTCAGGCCATAGTGTATCCATTAGTTCAATCATCACATTCCTTGAGCACACTTGCCATAGTAAGAAATCACTCAACCTACTGACACCAGATGTTCTTATCAATAAATCCAATGGAGGTTGACCACCAGTCAATAAGTTATCTTCGATCATCTTTTCATTGATCTCACTTATGGAATCCAAATGGTCCACCTTTTTGACTATTCTCTTCAATGAATGCATTATCTCATATCTGGAAGTGTACGGGAAACAAACATTCAGTATAGCTCTCTTATTATTTTTAGTTATCTCTTCAACATCATGTAGCACTTTCAAAACATCCTTAGGCAAGAGTGACTTGTCACCCAGTATCTTGATCCTGATACCGTATTTCTCACACAGCTCTCCATTCTCCACCAACTGCATGAATCTCGTTTTAGCCAGTTCCATCAGCCAATCAATCTCTGATTTGTTTCTGTTGAAGTTCTCTATGCTGAAGGCGAACACTGTGGCAGACTGGACACCGCACTCATAGCAAATTTCCAGGATCTTGGCCATGCTCTCAAACCCGGCGTTGTGGCCCTCCTTCAGCTCGATGTGGTTCTTTTTAGCGTAACGTCTGTTCCCATCCATGATAAAAGCGACATGCTTAGGCACTTGACCTGTCTGGATTATGCGACCAAAGAGAGTCTTTGCAGTCGACAAAACACCATCATAGCCAGGAAAGTTCTCGATCCAGTTGAGCATGCTGGGTTCCTGAAATAGTGCCAGATGGAGGTACTTGAATCTACCAATTCTCGGTTTCAGCCAGCGAATTGAAATCAAAAATCATGCTGTCAGCAAGAAAAGAGATGATTTTTTTAATAGGCCTTTCCGAGACAACTTTTCGCTTTTGAACAATTACCTCAACAGCTTTGAAACGACACATCCCAAACCGTTTAAAAAGAACTCCAGTTTGTACCACCACTCACTCACTCACTCGTTGCTAATCCATGCTCAGACGAACAACAAGACACTCACTCAAGTTAGTACGGAGACAATCCCTGCAGAGAGCGGGCTCCTCGTGGGCCACTGCTATTGAGACTGCTGCCAGACTAGTGACACCTTCTGCCGTCCTTAAGGACCCAATCTCATTAGTCAGTCACGAAATGTCCCAACTGGCCAACAATATTGGTTCCTTGATTGGCTCAGGACACCCTACTTTGAACAGAATAAGTGCTTATTATTTCGAAAGTCAGGGTAAGAAGATTAGACCTCTAATCGTGCTACTTTTGAGTAGGGCATTGAGTGAAATCCCAATTGAACAGAGAAATAGGATCACTATTGATGATTTGGACATACCGGAACAACCAGTCTACGCAGGCACCAAATCGCTAAGTGCAGTCTTGAAAGACCCAGTCGGTCCTTTATCTCCATTGAAGATCCTCCATGGCATCAATCCAAAACTGATTTTAGACCCATTATCAAAACCTCATGAAGATTTACCAGAGTTTGACACCAAAAGAGGGATCTTACCAAAACAGAGACGATTAGCTGAAATCATAGAGATGATACACACTGCTTCATTGCTACATGATGATGTTATTGATAACTCCGATTCAAGACGTAATAGACCAAGTGGTAATGCTGCTTTCAATAACAAAATGGCCGTTTTAGCTGGTGATTTCCTGTTGGGTAGAGCTTCAGTTTCAATTTCTAGATTAAGAAACCCAGAAGTGATTGAACTTATTTCCACATCAATTGCTAATCTAGTTGAAGGTGAATTTATGCAATTGAAGAACACTGTCTTCCAACCAAATGAAGATTTCATTGAAGATGATACTAAGAGAATCCCAAATCCAACTGGTAAAGTCCCAACTGCTGTTCATGAATACAGTGTCCAAGAGCCACAGAGTTTCACTCATCAAGATAACGTTGATGCTGCCTTTGAATATTACACTCACAAGACCTATCTAAAGACTGCTGCATTATTATCAAAGTCTTGTCGTTCTGCAGCTATTTTGAGTGGTGCCCAAGAAAACGTCATAGAGAACTGTTATGAGTTTGGTAGAAACATCGGGCTTTGTTTCCAACTAGTTGATGATATTTTGGATTACACACAGACATCTGAACAATTGGGGAAACCGGGTATGGCTGATCTTCAGTTGGGTCTTGCTACTGCTCCAGTGTTGTTTGCTTGGAAGGAGAACCCAGCCTTAGGAAAGGTTATTGCACGTAAATTCAAGAATAAAGGTGATGTTGAGCTTGCAGTGAGCGAGGTTTACAAGCACAAGGGTCTTGAGCAGACCAAAGCTTTAGCAGAAGAATACTGTCAAAAGGCTTTAAATAACCTCAGAGACGTTCTTCCAGAAAGTGATAGCAGAAGTGCACTCGAATTCCTCACCAATGCCATCGTTACTCGTACCAAATAGGGCAACCAACTGTCAAACCGTCTCATTCGCGCTGATGATTGACACCCAGCATGGTCATTTTGGCTACACGCTTTCTCTATGAAGCACCATAGATATGTATAGATTTTTTAGCAATAATTATGCATTTGTATATAACCTGCAAGTATTCTGTCCGGTTCTAATAAATTCTATGGACTCGTAGGCGCCCGAACCGCAGATTTCCATATATGAGATTTTTATATATGAGGGGCACAAGACTCAATCCTCACAACAATGAATCCTGATATGCACATTCTTATCTCCAAAATAAACTAACTCCCTGGTTACTGGTATCTCCACACTTTAAAGTATTCGGCAGCCTTGTTAAGCGCAACACTTTTGTGGCCCGCAACGAAGGAGGAAAAAAAAAAGCCCAAAAACAAACAAAAAGCAGATAAAGAAGAATTCCCTTTATCAACAACCTTCACAACAACTCGCACTTCCACGCGTCACAGTCCAGCTTCACAACTCCACTCACTATGCAGCCGAAGTTTGACTCAGCCACTGCATCGTTCTCCGTGGAGGACGACGAGAGCAGCAGCATTGCCATCAACAGATCAGGCTCTCAAGCCAACGAAATCCTGGTTCCAAAACACCAACAGAAGCTCCTAAGACCTGTCGATGATGAAGATGACACATCCATCATGATGACTTTCCACAACACAAAGCCATCTCCATTGATTATTGTATTGACCATAATCTCCTCCATCTCTGGTTTCATGTTCGGTTATGACACTGGTTATATTTCATCCGCTTTAGTCGCCATTGGCACTGATTTAGATGGTTCTATTTTAAGTTATGGTCAAAAAGAAATGATTACTGCTGCCACTTCTTTAGGTGCTTTAATCACTGCCACTATGGCTGGTCTTTTGGCTGATGCTTTTGGTAGAAAACCAATTATCATGTTTTCGAATGTCTTGTTCTTGATTGGTACTGCTATGCAATGTGCAGCTAATACTTATTGGGTTATGGTTATTGGTAGATTGGTGATGGGTTTCGGTATTGGTATTGGCTCTTTAGTCTCACCTTTATTCATTTCAGAAATCTCTCCATCAAGATTCAGGGGCCGTTTAACCGTTATCAACTGTTTATGTATCACTGGTGGTCAATTAGTTGCCTATGGTTGCGGTGCTGGGTTAACGCATGTTAACAACGGTTGGAGAATCTTAGTCGGTTTATCATTAATTCCAGCTGGTACTCAATTTATTGTTTTCTTCTGGTTACCAGATACTCCAAGGTTTTACATCATGAAAGGTAAATTAGAAAGAGCAGAACAAGTCTTAGCAAGAACACATTTGGGAGCCACTGCTGATTTGATCCATGATAAAGTTGATGAATTATCAAGATTGAACAACTCTATTCCAGGTAAGAATGTCTTTGAAAGAACTTTCTATGCTATCAAGGAACTTCATGTTGTTCCATCCAACTTTAGAGCTTTAGTCATTGCTTGTGGTTTACAAGGTATTCAACAATTCACTGGTTTCAACTCGTTAATGTATTTCAGTTCTACTATCTTTGAAACAGTTGGTTTTGAAAATTCAACAGGTGTTTCAATTATTATTGCTGGAACTAATTTCGTTTTCACTGTTATTGCATTCTTCGCCATTGATAAAATCGGTAGAAGATTGATTTTATTATTAGCTATTCCAGGTATGATGATCTCATTAGTCTTATGTGCTATTGCCTTCCATTTCATGGGTATCAAATTCAACGGTAGTGATGCTGTCATTGCATCTACTGGTATTTCAGGTTGGGGTATTTTGATCATTGTTGGTATGATCTTATTTGTTGCTTCATACGCTGTTGGTATTGGTAACGTTCCATGGCAACAATCTGAATTGTTCCCTCAAAACGTTCGTGGTATTGGGACCTCATTTGCTACTGCTACTAACTGGGCCGGTTCATTAGTTATTTCATCCACTTTCTTAACTATGTTAGAGAATATTACCCCTCCAGGTACGTTTGGTTTATTCGCTGCTTTGACAGCTATTGCTTGGGTCTTTGTTTGGTTCTGCTACCCAGAACTTTCTGGTCTAGAGCTAGAGGAAACTCAACAGATCTTAACTGGTGGTTTCAACATCAAAGCTTCAAAGATTTTAGCTAAGAAGAGAAAACAACAACATCATCAATTCGATGTTGAAGCTCATGTTAAAGCATCACAAGAAATTATTGAACACAACAATGGCCAACCATCATCCAATTAATGTTTCCATCATATATTTATCGTTATATTAAACACTTCTGTTGTCATTATTGTGTTTTTATCATATAGATATAGAAGATTTAGTTACTAGTTTCGTCTAATTTATTTAATGTTATAAATGTTTTTATCATGTAGATATAGTCATAAGTCATGCATTAATCATTACACATTGACATCAACATCAGATATTGATTTTGTGTTTCTGGTGTGATTTTTGAAGTCATGATCACTCATCGATTTGTTTTTCTTTGTGAATATATTCGATATTGAATTGCTATGCCCATTCTTTCTCAGTTTAAAAAGCCAGTTGTTCTTACCATCTTTTTTCAGTCTAGCTTGGTTGCTGTTATTGGTCTGATAATACTCTGGCACCTCAAAGTCATCATTTGACACGTAGACAGAATACCTGAGTCGTTGATCGTTGATTTCCACTTCTTTCTGAAATTCATCCCCAGATTTCAAGGAGACAAAACTTTCATCTTGCGTCAATCCGATTGGGGATGATATTAGTTCGAAAGGCGTGTTATTCATGGATGGGTTTCTTGAATGCGTTGGCGTGTGATTCTTTAGTGACGTGAAGTAGGATGCAGGTATTGGCAGTGGTTGAGGAGTGTGTTTGGGCTGGTCCTGATTTTTTTTTTTCTTGACTGGGGTGGCCGACCTCCAGAGTTCTTCATCGATTCCTAGCGTTTCCAGTAGTTTTGGCTCGTACTCTTCCGCATCGTCGTTGTTCATACTGTGCGTCTCAATCACCATCATCAAAAAGTCTTCATGCAAATATTTCAGTAGTAAAATCTTATAAATTTCAGTAGGACGTAACTAAAATCAAAACAAATACACGATGACGAAATGGTAAAAATAAAACTACTAAACATGAAACTCACGTGACATTCGCGGGTCTAATATATTGTACTGATGACAACAATTACAAAATAAAACATCAGCCATTGTGGACACAATTCGCCATTGAACTCACAGTGCTTTCTCAATGGAGGGTCTCATACTGAACATTGTTGGATCCATTCCCAGATGCACGAGGATATGGACCGGATTGATCCTTCTGGCGTCCTTTTTAGTCAGTGCGAATGCCATAAACAGCGTGGATTTGGTGTTTGTCACCTCGTTCTATGTAAAGAGGGAATATTGGAGGATACTTACCTCGTTCATATACTTTGGGCCATTTGATATAAATCTACTGAATTGGTTGATTCACATCTCACAACATTCAAGTTCTGTGGAATCCTCATTTTTCAAAACGAAAGACTATCTATGGTTCATGTTCCTCAACATGGTGCTCATTTTGCTCTATTCACATTACATTGAGAGCTCTTATTTTCTTGGTCCCGAGTTGGTTGTCAGTACCATATACTACTGGTGTCGTAAGAACCCTGATATCACTATGAGTCTATATTTTGGTTTGATAAATTTCAAGGCCCAGAATTACCCAATATCAATCGTATTCTTTGGTTTGTTGAGAAAGGGGTTCTCCAAGAAGCTACTGACGGAACTTGGTGGATTATTTGCGGGTCATTTCATGTTCTATTTTGAGGATGTCTTCCCCAAACTATTTGGATTCAATCCACTTCTACCTCCATGGGAATATCTCGAGAATAGAAGACCACAGGTGAACTACGATGCTGAAACAAATGATGCTATTAATAATGATAATGATGCAAATGCTATAAATAATGCTGCCGATTGAATGCCTTGAATGCCTTGAATTAAGGTGACTCTTGCTTTACTGTTGTTGGTTCTGTTTCATAATCAATACCATACAGTTCATAGAATTCTTTGCCTGGGTCCTCTGTAGCACTTTCGGATTCCAAGACTCTGATCAGTTTCTTGTCTTCTTCTTTTAATTCACCAATTGCACTTCGCAGAAAATGAACTGTTTTTATATCCAGTTTACTCATATCCTTGAAGATCTTGAATTTCTGCAACTCTGTGACATGCTTTTCAATCTCTGGTTGAAATTGAACGAGGTTTGAATTCTCTAATATGGCCTTGCACCTCTCGATGTATTGTAGTGGGTTCTTGTCCGTCTTAGATTTGAAGCTGGGTCTTCTCATATAAGTGGGTTTAGATTTTTCAATAGACAGTTTTGCATTCTTAAGTAGTACTGTTTGGTTTGGACTGCATCGTTTCTTTTTGGGTATGCTCTGATACCTAGAGGTCACTGCTTGTCTTGAAGCTGCTGAGATGTTGATGATCGGGATGTCAACAGGCTCCGGTCCTCTGACCGCACGGGAACGGGTAATTCTCATTTCGAGCTGTGAGTTCTTGTGACTGGAGCGAAATAGCACTGAAATAGTAATACTGAGATTGATTCATAGCGAAAAAAAAGTTTATGCCATAGTGCCCGGACCAAAAACTTGACCATACAAAATGGCAGATATCGTTAACTTTCACCCAGAAATCTACAAGAACTGTATCATCAGGTTTGGCAATAGAAATCCATAATGTGGATGATCATAAAAATCAGCGTTCTCGTCAGACTCAGTCTCGAAAATTGAAATGATCAAGCGAGAGAAAACTGTTGTTGCCTGGCTATCCCAATTGATCCTTTCATTTGAGCACGCTGTAACAGAAACCATGTTCGCTTACTGTTTGAATATTGATCTAGAGTTAGACGTCTATACAGCTTTCCTGTTTACTTAATAGCGTGAAAAGCAATTCTAACAAAAAGAGAAAGCTGACAATAATGAACAGCCCGGAGGTATTTATGCACTGGAAGGCCATCTTCAATATTACCTTCCTGCTTCAAATATGTTGTCGATTTTACAACAATGGCAGACTACCTCATGTTCTACAAGGCGAAAACTTTACGCGATGAATCATTTGATATATAGTACATAATATATATTGAATAAATAGTAACGAGGCAGATCAGTTAGACAACAGGGAAAAGCCCAACAAAACAAAGAACGACATAATTTTTGAGCTTAAAGAAAAATGCAGGAAAAGACTAGAGTATAAGCCAGTCAAGTATCTATAATTCATTTCTAAGATCTTCAATTTTACCTTCATGTTTCGAGATATCAGAGTCTTTGATACCTCTGTAAATAGAAGAATGCCATCCTTTAGCTTTTTCGAACCCATTCTTGGCCGATTGATAGTTGTCGAAGACTTGATACATCTTTTCACGAGAAGTGGTGACAAATGGACCATGTTGGACAACTTGTTGATCAAGGACTGGACCACCAATTAAAACAAATCTTGAAGAACCGTATTGATCTTCAGGAACTTTACCAGCGACAGAATCACCGTCTCTGTTAAAGAATGTAACTTGAAATTCATCTAATTTGGTACCAGAAACCTCTAAACCACCTTCTAACAAATATAGGAAAACGTTGTAATTTTCTGGGAATTTTTGAGTGAACTCACCTCCTGCTTTGATTTCAAAATCATAATAATCGACAGCAACTTTAGCTAGATCTTGAGCGGACTTGACGCCATAACTTTCACCAGCAATGACCTTGACAGTGACTTTATCATTTGGCTTCGCCACTGGAATTTCAGCGCCTCTCAAGTCTCTATATTCAGGTTCAATCTCTTTCATATTCTCAGGTAAGTCAACCCACAATTGCATACCTGTGACAGGACGTTTATCTTCACTTTGAATTGGCATTTCAGCATGGACAATACCTTTACCAGCAGTCATGAATTGTAAATCACCAGGTCTCAAAACACCTTTTGAACCAGTAAAATCCTCATGGGCAACCATACCTTCTAGCAAGTATGTGACAGTGGAAAAACCGTGATGTGGATGATCTGGGAAACCAGCAGATTGATCAGCGCTGAAATGGTCCAACATTAGGAAAGGAGAGAAGTAACGTTGCTTCATAGTACCGATGGATCTTCTGACATGGGCACCGACGCCTTCTTCCTGTGCGATGGCAGTGAAGTACTTGAGGATGGTTCTTGGGGACACCATGTTGCTGGAGTTGATTGATTGGGTCAGTTTGAACTTGCTTAGTGTGTGTGTATACGAGTAGCGGGCCTGTAATAGGTATGGATACTCTTTGTGTCAGAAAAACAAGCTTTCGATCCAAGTTGCAGCAGATGCGCTTCTTTTATACCTGCCGTCAGCGACAGTCAGTAATACTTTAGTAATTTAGCTGTCATGATGACGTTTCCCATAGTAAAGAGCTTTCGCGATCATCTCCTCGGATTTATAATGTTTAGTCAAAGGAATTGCCATATGGAAATGGCAGAGACCGTTTGCTTTGTAATAAGAACAAACGAATCATCATTGATTCGTTTCTTTATAAATCTTAAGTCAGGATTAGCAGGTTCTTATATCAGAATTCTACATATGGAAAAGAACATTCCAGAAGGAAGAGCCTGATTTTGTGGAGCCGTTTGAATCACAAACGAATCAGAGCCTTGTTGTGCCACGCCAGAATATCATCACCAGTTGGATGTTGGATGGGACCGATCCTGTGGTTGCAACTTGCTAGTTGCTGAAGAAGAAAAGTGGGTCTCTTTGACATCAAAGGATCTCCTTGACAAACATGCTATACTATGGTCGCATCGGGGACAAAATTGAGCCACCTGGGACCCTTGACATGGTCAGGTTACGCACCGGTGGTGGTCCACTTATACATCGGATGAGCCAAAAATGCATATCGGGTGTTAAATTCAAGAAATTCACCTGCTGCTTTAATGATGAGTCAGTGCCAATATGCAACGTGAACTTACTGGTTACTACATCTGAATATATAAAAGGGTGTGTGTTATCCTTCTCATCAACCAACCCATTTAGCAATACAAATAGAAACGAATTCACCTCAGTCATGTCAGCATCACCTTATAGAGCCCTGACTAGAAACCTATCCACTTTCAAAAGATCTGTTTCCAAATCTGAACTCATTCAACTGCCTAATGGCCTAAAATATCTACAACCTACCGGTATCTTCATCAACAATGAGTTTTTCCAGACAGACAAGACAATTGAAGTTGAGAACCCATCAACTAATGATGTGATCACCAAGGTCTCAACTGCCAATTTTGATGACGTTGATTACGCAGTCGAATCAGCAGAAAAGGCATTTAATGATCATTGGGGTACTAGTGATCCAAGATATCGAGCAAAGTTATTGCATAAGATTGCTGATAAAATTGAAGAACAAAAAGACTTAATCACATCAATTGAATCTTTTGATAATGGTAAAACTTTAGCGTTAGCAGCAGCAGATGTTGGCCTAACCATTGATTATTTCAGATCTACTGCTGGATTTGCTGATAAATTGGATGGTAGAAGTTTATCTAATTTACATGATGATTATGTCAATTATACCTCAAGAGAACCAATTGGTGTTGTCGCTGGTTTGATCCCATGGAATTTCCCATTGTTAATGTTGAGTTGGAAATTAGCACCTGCTTTAGCTACTGGTAATACCACTATCTTGAAACCTGCAAGCGCTACTCCATTGAATGCGTTAATCTTTGCTCAAATTTGTAAAGATGTTGGTTTCCCTGATGGTGTTGTTAATATTCTTCCTGGTTCAGGATCTGTTTGTGGTGAAGCAATTCTAAAACATCCAAAAATCAGAAAGGTTGCCTTTACTGGCTCAACTGAAGTTGGTAAGAATGTTATGGTCAAAGCTGCTCAATCCAATCTGAAAAAAGTCAGTTTAGAATTAGGTGGTAAATCACCAAACATCGTGTTTGATGATTGTGATGTTTCAAAGACATTAAATAACTTGGTCAATGGTATATTTGCTAATGCTGGTCAAATTTGTTCATCAGGTTCAAGAATTTACGTTCAAGATACCATTTATGACAAGTTCATTCAACAATTCAAAGAACATATTGAGAACAATATCAAGATTGGTGATCCATTTAACTCGGAAAACTTTCAAGGTGCCATCACTAATAAACAACAGTTTGATACTATTTTGAAATATATTAATATCGGTAAGGAAAGTAGTGCTAAACTACTAACTGGTGGTAACAGGGTTGGTACAAAGGGTTATTTTATTGAACCTACTGTATTTTATGATGTCGATCAAGATGCGCAAATCTTGAAAGAAGAGATTTTTGGTCCAGTGGCTGTTATTTCCAAGTTCTCAACAATTGATGAAGTCGTTCAGAAGGCCAATAATTCAGAATATGGTTTGGGTGCTGGTATTCAAACTACGAACATTAACAATGCTTTGAAAGTTGCCAAAAGATTAAAGGCCGGTACTGTCTGGGTTAACACTTACAATGATTTCGATCCGAATGTTCCATTTGGTGGTTTCAAACAAAGTGGGTTCGGTAGAGAAATGGGACAGGAAGCTCTGGATAACTACACTCAAGTCAAATCAGTCAGAATCAAACTGGATTGAGTGTGGGTGTACTATATGTTTGATTTCTAGGATTCTTGTTTGATTTATGCATAGGTATCAGCAACGTATTGGAATAGTTTCGTAGCCAATGTCTTATCATTCGGAATACCGTATTCGATACCGGTTTTCAGTAATGTCAAATTTTCATCTTCTTTACCTTCGTATACTATTTCTTTGACGGTTTGGATATCGAGCCAAACGGCATCCTCCAACTCTAAATCATGTGTCAAATCTAAACTGGTATCATCGACAGTCGCAACACAGCCCACCATGATGTTTACAGGATATGGCCATGGCTGTGAACGAACAATATCAACATGAGATACCTGAAGGCCTGATTCTTCCCAAACTTCTCTCTTCACAGCATTTTCAATTGTTTCACCAGGTTCGATAAACCCAGCGATATGAGTGTACATACCTTTTGGAAATCTAGGCAATCTAGTAAGTAGAACTTTATCCTTACTTGAATTTATGACACATGAAATTAAGACAGGGTCCAATCTTGGAAACGATGCATTGGAAACTGGTGCTGATTTGACTGGACAGTTTTGTTCAGGCTTAGAAGTACATTGTAATTCAGAACCGGCATGGATTGGAATAGTTTTGGAACCACATCCTTTACAGTGTGATGTTGATTTTATCCAATCTAGGTACATTTTGGCTTGAGCAAATACATTTGATTCGTAGTAATTGAGATGTTTGTTTACCAGTTCTCTAGTTTCTAACGGTTTAATGTTTTCCTGGTTTAGGACTTTGGTCTGAAGTGTTTCGTGATTGGTTATTTCCATTGCATAATATGGGGTACCCGTATACTCTTTGTATTTAAAAGGTGAGTAATATCTTTGATCCAAACCTAGGAAATGAATGACTGGTGATTTGATCAATTCTTTGGAGTTGCAGTTATTGTGCTTTATCCAATCATCAATGAGATCTCTGTTTTGTGTACCGACAGTGGAGTAGTCTAGTGTAAATAGCTTATTCTCCTGAGTGTCAACAATCGGTTCTAGATTGTTGAAGAATATGAACTTTGAATGTGGTGATGTGATTGAGTTAGCAACGAATACCGGGTCTGTTCTTAAGAACGAGTGTCTGTTTAATGAGTTCGTGCCAAAGTAGATGTCGCTGTTTTTAGAACCCCGACTCAGGAACCGTCTCACTACCTGGAACTTATTCATCCTGGTGGGGTTGATAGGCAGAGTTTGCGGTTGGCAGGAACTGAACTGGAACGATTGAGGTGTGTTAAAGTATTTAATGCTGTGGAAATTTTCAAATTTGCGGAGAAGATCATACTAGGAAATTACATAAGGAGCGGTTCACATTTCACATTTCACATCCCGTCATTGATGTATGATGAGTCTTTTGGCTGTTATTGGGACCAAACGGAGTGATTTGTTACAAATTGGGCCTAGTCAGTAGTGCCGTGAATATCAATCTTTTTCGTGTTTTGATACTGGCGAGCTTGGTGATATACACACATAACTAAAGATCAATAACAACAAATGTCATCGAAGTCGATTGAAGATTCGGGATCCCGAGATGTGCCTTCACCTAATGCCATGCTGTATAGTTCTGTTTCAGAAAAAGATTGTGTGCTTTGTTTATATGAAGTACTGAGTAGCGTCTCGTCACGAGTAAGCCATCAATTTTCAATTTTTCACAACACGATGGATCTTTTGTTTCAGCGTAAAACTTTCAAAAGTTCACCAGTACCACACTTTTGAGTCACAACGTTGGAACCAAATAGGCAACCCTCATAACCGCCCAGCGTTTCGACTTTGCAGCCCCGGCTTTTCAGTAGTTCATCGCTGGAGTTTGGAAATAAGTCATAACTAGTATAGAGTCTCTCTCTACCTGTTTCGCAAGATTCAGTCTCCCCCTTGCGTAGCAGTTGTTCTTCGAAATCAAAGATTCAGTGCGGACTCGAAAACGTTGCAGATTAGTAGATAGTCTATGGAGCTGGTGTGGCCAAGGTTGCTCACAAGCGATGATTAGGTTCCAGGAACCCTAATCAATCCATGGAAATCATAACCAAAAGAAGTTTATTCCTTTGAAGTGTTGGCCTGACAATTCCTTAATCACTGTTGGCTGCCTCAAGAATCCTGCAGACAACTTTAATGAGCAGCGTAACTCCGAATAGTGCAGCAACTGGGACTCAGGATTCGGGATGCGCCCTGGTCATGGGTGACCTCCTGTTAGGGTTCTTGCCACGGGTTAAGATAAAGCCATCAACAGATTTTACACCGTACACTTACCACCACCTCCCTGCCGTTTTCCGTCAAAATCCCATTCCTTGGAATGTATGGACATTACCCAAACCGGAAATATGCCGATTAGGGTCATAAAAAGTCCCTGAAGCTTCGCGGAAAAAGGAAAGAACAGAAAAATTAAATTGAAAAAAAGAAATGAAAAAAAGGAATTCAAAAGAAAATCGTTAAGAGTAATTGAAAAGAACATCAACAAAATTTCAGAGCGATTTTTGAAAACGGAAGAAATTTCATTTTATTTTCGCTCTTACTTTCATATCATTTTCACCAACAACTAAAAATACCCATTTTATCCATTAAAAACTAATTAAACAATCACTTTCCTGCACATACTATATACTCATCCGCTCAGCTCTTTTACATCCACAACTTCCAGAGCTATCATTTGTTACTTTGTTTTTTTGCCTGTTTGTTTCATTTCGGTAATCGTTCTCAACGATCCTTGAAATAAATTAGTATAATATTGCCAGTTCAGTCTCATATCAACAAATCACACACAGGAGAAGAGTACATATTCTTTTTACATCGTCATGACTTCACAGTTCAACAACAAGTCTGAGAACAACGAACATATCTTTCAAGAAGAAAATCACCAGTTCAGACCAGTTTTTTTCGACACTTCCAAAAGAGTGATGTCACAATCCGCCACTAATACAAGTCAGGAGCCTCCACACATCAAGCGTGCCAGACTCGACTCAACTGCCGGTGCCACTGCAACCACATCCAATGACACTGTCCAGCCCCTTGATGTTGTTCCAGATGAGTCATCCAGTGCCGACATGGACGTTGCCTCCCCTTCCACTGATAACAGTGTTATAATGGATGTTGATTCTAATACCCTACCACCAGCCGTTAACCACGATGCTATGACCATCGATGCTGTTATTTCAGCTGTCGATAGTACAGAGAGCAACTACGAACAAACTTTCAAACATCAAAATCATCCAAGTTTTGTTTCAACTCCTGGCTGTTCCACTCCAAGCATACCAGAGGAGAAAAGATCATCAAACAAATCACAGCATCATCATACAAACACATTAAGAAAGTCCATCACAAAGGCCAGAGTTAGAAAAAATAGGTCTAAATCCTTGCCAAATATCATATTTGCATCGCAGACATCCGAACAGTTTTTCCTAAAATTGAATAAAGATGTTTCATATAAAAACAACAACAGATTTCAAACATCAGACTTATTACCAGTTCCATTACCACCAGTTAATATCCAATCATTGAGAGAGATTGATTTGGCCGAAATTTTGAAGAATCCACAATTAAGACACGATATTTTGTTTGATCCCCAATTACAATTCAGACCAAACCTTGATGGTGAAAGAGGTCGTAGAAAAAAGATCACTTATGAGAAATACTGGGATGGTGTGAAAGATGAAATTCAAGAGTTGTATTTGAATTCAAAGCCTTTCAATGAGTTTTCTTCAAGATTACCAATTCTATTCACTACATTAAGAGAGATTTTGTTAAGTTTATTGCCATCAAAGGATAAACAGACAGTTTATGATATTTTGGATGTTGAATTAATTAACCAACAGTTGAACAAGAAGTCACTGGAATTTGTATCATTAGCCAATTGGTTATCTGGAATTTTCAAATCACATTGTGCTCCAATGAGAGATTCATGGGTTGATGAAATGACGTCAAAGTTAACTGAAGCTGAATCAACTAAATCAGTTTCTAAATTGGTTGAAGGCTTAAGAATGATTTTCACCATCTTAGAAGCAATGAAATTAGACGTTGCTAATCATCAGATTAGAATCTTGAGACCTGTCTTGATTGAGACAGCAGTTGAATTTGAAAGAGACTACTTTATGCAAATGATTTCACGTTGTAAATTGGATATCTCAGATTCGGTTAACTGGTTCAGAGGTCATTTTGAAGAGTTACACAACAATGATTCATCAGTTACTCCACGTCAAGCAACCATTTCTGCTGTTTTGAGTTTATTATCATGTTCCAAAATGGTTTCAGAATTCCCATCATCATTGGCATTTGATCATTCAAGACTTATTGTTTTGAGAGCCAATGTTCGTCAATTAGTCTGCTTGCAAATCTGTTTAGTGTTATACCGTCAACTAGTAGCACAGAATAACACAGATAACCAAATTAAATCACAATTGCTATCTAAGAAATCATTAAACAATTTAAAGAGAGAGATCATGGCCATTGTTACTGATGACGATGGAAACGTCAAATGGACGAGGAATATTGGTGCCATTGCATTACAGATTGTTCGTCGCTCTTCGCTTGATGAATCATCGAGCCCTAAAGAGTCTCAAGTCAATTTTGCATTCAACTGGTTAATCAAACAAACGCAACCTTCATCCCAAGTCTATTCACTAATGGAGACCAAGACCTTCAGTACCATCCGTGAGAAGATTGAAGAATTGGAATCATCATCACCATCATCATCATCTTCATCAAACTCATCCATCCTCCTAAACGCTTCACCAGTCAGAGATTTAACCAATCTAATTCCAGTTGCTGGTTCAGAAAATGCCATAAGTTCAAAAACTATTGATTCCAATGTTTCTGAAGATGAAGATGATATCAGTGGTGTCAGTTCCAGAATTGCTTTATTATGCAGATTCCATTGGAATGTCTTTGGTTCATACTATGCATGATTTTCCCATCATCCCACACATATACACACACACAAAGTTGCTACACGATTATTACGATTACATTTTTCACCATTCTCAACCAATTTTTTATCCTATTTTCCTTATTCTTATCATTTTTCTTTTTGCTTATTCGGTGGTTTTTTACTTTTCTAATGTTCCTTATCGGTATTTGGTTTTATTCAGTTATTTGAGATTTAATGTAATTTGCATAAAGTTTTTTTTTTTTGGCTTTTTTCAATCATTGAAAATACATAAATTGTGGTTTTTGGTTTTGATATTCTGTTGTAGCTTTTTAATATACCCTCGAAATTCGCTGCACTGTGTGGTCGGAAATACTCCACTTTCGCGAAGTGTGGATAAAGTATTGGACGTTTTGTCGATTGATTGTTTATCGCCATTCTTTCTAAATTCTGTATTCCATTTTCTGTCCAACAACAACTGCAAAATGAGTGAATTGGGTGCTCAGTTCCTTAACTTCGTGAACAAATTGTGCGTGTGATTTGTTCGTCTTCTCCGTGATTCTATTTACTAACTAATTCCTCCGTACAGGCAAAGCCAATATTACACCACACCTTATGATGAGTTGGTTGCCTTAGGTTTATGGGGCCGTATCAAACTGTATGACTGGACCTTAGAGCTATATGGTGTTGGTATCATTGCCTTGTTGGCTGTCTTATTCGTTGCTGGTGCTCAAAGAAATCAACAATTGGTTAACTCATTCTTCAATGCTATCAAACCAGCCTTAGAAGAGAATTTTTACCAAGTTGGTGTTAAGAAGGATCAATTATACATTAAAGATTCTCCTCAACATTTCACTACTTATGCCACCGGTAGAATCAACATTGCTGGATTAACTGTTAAAGTTGATTTAGCTCCAAGACAGAACTTGTTCTTCCATATCGCTGAAACCATCTTATCTAATTTTTTTGAAAGCATTTCGCCTCCTGAAGATTTGGTTCATGTTATCATCACTCCTTCAAAAGACTCTAAAATTGGTAACTATGTCTTCTCAATTGTCAATAAGAATGGTATGAACAAGGAAAGAGATGCTCATTACTTTTTGTCATTAACTAAAACTACTGAGTCTTCCACTTTACCAACTGAATTTGTCTTCATGAGTGAATCATCTGAATTAAACTCGTCATTAGTCTCTGAACAGTTATCCAAAATCTTGGCTAAATCAGCTAAGATTTTGAAGTACTTAACTATTAGTGATTTACCAACTGAAAAACCTTTATCTGTTACTGAAGCTCAATCTCATCCACAATTAGCATTAGCTTTAAAATTATCAACAGTTTCCAATGATTTGAACACTGCTAGAGAATTAATTGAACAGCTCATTGAATTGGCTGATAAAGTTTCAACTTTCCAGTTGAAATTAGATCAACAAAAGAAAATTAATAATGTTAGAACTGCTGAAATCAATAAAATTGAAAAGGCTATTCAAGAACAAAAGAACGAGGAGTTAAAAGAACAAAAGTTTGAAGCTGAAAAAGAAGCAAGAAGAAATCTAGCTAAATTATCCCCAGAAGCTCAAGAAAAATTAGATAAGAAGATGAAAGAAAAGAGAGAACGTAGGGCTAAGAACAAACAAGTCAAGAGATATTAGGCTTTGTACACTACTGACCTGATATTCAAAAGAAAAAATAATGTATTAATTTCAACTGTGTTTATTTAGCCTTCGTAAGCTATTGGATCGCAAGAGGCGAAATGAGTGTATGAAGTAAGACCCAATTTTTTCCAAATCTTATTGATCCAACTCAACAGTGCCCAAAACGTTGTGATTATCTTCATTTCTCTTGAAGTTGACAGTTTTAGTTAACGGAATAAAACTTTGATGACCGTCTTAATAGAACTTGAGCTGTGGTATAACCGTGTTTTTGAGCAATTTCGACCAACGATGGATCATTTAATCTCTTACCTTGAGTTACTGGGCAATGAGCTTCCAATAAGAACTCATATTTCTTAGCATAGAGTTGAAAATCCTTTCGTTGTAACCACGTATGTAATTGCAATTGATTAACAACTGGTTTAACACTTTAAACCATAGCATTGGAATAATTCATCGACATGTCTGGCACCGTAGTTTGAGATGCTAATAGATTTGACTTTACCAGTTTCAATGGCTTATCGTGAAGCTTTAAAAGTGTCAAATCTCTTTTCTTTCTTGGAAGTTGGACAGTGGGCAATGGAATAATGATAAACCAATGTTCTCAATGGCGTTGATCGTTTCTAAAGCTTCTCGAATAGCTTTAGTCCTTTTCATAACCATGGCCTACATCTGAAATCTTGGTGATGAAAAAAAAAACATCTTCTCTTCTGGCTTGTGGGTTTCTTTCAAGAATCTAGCAATACCTTCAGCGACTTCTTGTTTATTTTGGTACATTTTAGCAGAATCAATGCGCCTGTAAACAACTTTCAATGCTTTCTAAGTTAACCCAGTAGGTGTTTGGTCCAAGCCGAGACCGGGAGACTGTAATGGCTCTGCCGTGTTGAATTTGTGAACAGAGTCCTTTTGTACCTTGGCCATTATTGAATTGAATCAGTTGAGTAAGTGAATTCTCTGTCACTTTATATACATTTTCTGGGAAGTACGTGGTGGTTAGAATTTATTACACCTACAATGTACTAAACTAGCGTGATTGCTTTTACGGCATTTCTGGTTTCAAAACACTCCACAATGCCCTCGCCAATTAGGAAATGTACACACCACTGCACCCTCAACCCCTTGAAATCCTTGAATCTAGCTTTGTTCTTGTTCCATTTGTCATCGAGCTCATCGGCACTGAGTTCTTTCCACTTCGTGGATTTCAAAAGCCTGGTAATGTACATCTGTGATGTCTGGAGCAATTTTAACATGAATCCAGCATTCGGAAGACTTAATCGCAGACTCTCTGTGGTTGATGGGATTAGTGCTAGGTAGCCCTTTGTCGTCAGTGTTGTTATTTCTTGTTCAGAGAATGTTCTTTCCAGTTCCGATCTCAATATGGTGCTGAAGTTATGTTCTTTGACATAGTCTGCGAACTTCCTGAGCATGGAATCAGTGGAATCGACACGATCAAGGTAGTCTTCCATCTTCATCACTAGAACACTGGGTTTGGCGACGTTTGTATGGATCTGTCTCAATGTACCCTCTTGACACAATTGTTGCAATTGCCGATCCACTGAAGAAGCATTGTTCGTTATAGAGTATAGCTGCGAGGTCGAAACCAGCGGAGGAACGACTTTCCTGAACTTGTGGATGTGATCTACAAACTCTGCGTTCAGTTGAGGTGCGATGGGTCCCCATTGTCCTGCTATAAGTGACTCAATAGCCTTTATTAGGTCCTCCTCTTCACCATCTTCGTCATCACACCAAATAGCGTTTGCTCTTTTCACTGGCAGTTTGTCTCGTTGTTTAGGCCTACTCTGTGGATCATGGGTCTTCTTCAATGGATTCACTGGGGGCCTCTTCATCGAACCGGGGTCGTCTCGTTCCAGGAATATCACGCTTTCAAGGTAAACCCCGTTGTTTATTTAATTTTTTTTGTGTCTAAGTTTTCAGCCTCGGCTATTTTGTCTCCGAGGAGCTCTCATCTCCACATTTGGCGGAAAAGTATAAAACTCCACCAAAAGCTTTCCTCTTTGTTTCCTTGTAGGCAACTATTGAAATTACCGATCCAACATGGCTGAAGGAAAAGACATACTCTACGAAGTGCGTGACAAAGTGGCAATCATCACGTTGAACTTGCCAAAGGACTTGAACGCATTGAACAATAATCAATACTTGCTGTTGGGGCTACTGGTGGAAAGAGCTGATAAAAACCCTGATACCATCATCACTTATATTCAATCCACCGGTCGCTATTTCTCCGCTGGTGCCAATGTCAAAGATTTGAACTTGGTTGACAAGACAGTCGATACTGACGAAATCAAAGAAACTGATTATTGGTTATCTAGATTCACTTCAAGAAATGCTTATTTGACGACTGTTTTCCATGATCACTCCAAAATTTTGGTAGCTGCTTTGAATGGTCCAGTTGTTGGCTTGAGTAGTGCACTAGTCGCAATGTGTGATTTCATTTATGCTATAAATTCCAAAGTGTTTCTATTGGCTCCTTTTGCCAACTTGGGTTTGGTCACTGAAGGAGCTACTGGTGCAACTTTAGTCAATAGATTAGGGTTAAGTACCGCTAATGAAGCATTGTTATTATCAAGACCTATCCCAGCTCAAAGATTATTTGAACTAGGTTTAGTTAACAAGGTTTATAATCTGAATGATACTGAGAAATTCAATGATTTGGTTTTAGAAGAATTATGGGCTAAAGTTAAAGATTTGGATTCTGATAGTATCAAAGATATCAAGAAGATTATCAGAAGTAATTTCATCAAGGACTTACAAAGTACGAATGCGCAAGAAATTATTGGTGGTTTGTACAAGTTTTTACAACATAAGCCTCAAAAGAAGTTCTTGCAAGTTGCAAAGAAGGAAAGAAATCACAAGTTATGATCTTACGTGAAATGAATATATAAATATGGTCTGATATATACATGTAGTGGCTATTTTCCTCATTTCTTTTTAAGTTCAAGGTCTAATGGATCTAATTCTGCCTCTTTCTCCTTTTCTTGTTCATCATCGCCATCTTCGTCATGATCTATTGTCTCAGGTTCAACTAATCTTAAAATAACTTGAGTAGGTTCTTCTTCTTTATTGATCTTCTTACTGATGGAAACACCACCCATAACAGAGAAAACCAAAACCAAAACAGCCATTAATCCGCTTCTTGTTGTATGCCATCTTAAACTTTCAATCTCCGTTTTTATATCACTATTGATATTTGTACTGATTTTATTATCCAATTCTTGAATCTTCATTTTGATCTTCTTTTGTAATAAGGTATTTTCACTAATTTGATCATTGATTGTAACTTGTGAATCATTTTTACTCATTATCAAATATTCATTCAGCTCATCACTTTCAACCTGTAATAATCTTTCCAATGTGTATTTATCCATTTCTAGATTTTTTAAATCAGATTCCCTTGAGGTTTGAGTTTCAACTTTTAATTCAGACTGTGCTGCTTCAAATAAGTAGGCTTCATTCTCCAATTCCATGTCTGTCAAAATCTTTGTTTGGAGTTTATCAAGATTGATTGTTAAATTTTCTTTGATCAATCCTAAAATCACATCACTTTGACCTTCTGAAAATCCAAGGTCTCCTATCCTTTCATACACATGCATTGTGTCCAGATACACAGTCTTATAATCTGTGACTATGTCTTCCATTTCATCCGTTATATCCAAAACTGTATGCTGTGAGGTAGTTTCATCTGAAGACTGGTTATTACTATCAATGATCTCAACTTTTTTTGCTTTATCATGGTAGAAATAAGAACTTCGGCTGAAATTTCGTATCTGTGTGATGCTTCTATGTGGTATCATTGGTGTTCTTGTGAACGGTCTGACCAGTCTGAACATTGGGCAGTCTGTGTTTGAGTCATTTAGTGTTGACACATGTACACGAAGATTCGAATTTTAATTTTGGCGCATTTATGACCTTTCTGGTTCGGGCCACTACAACTATAAATAAAGGAAATATCATAAAATTCGTAAAACACACTAAGCAAGGAATCCATAATCGTCATTGTTTCTCCAGAACTCCTCTACCGGGACATTCCAAAGATAATTAGCACCCTTTTTATTGTCAGAAGTAAAAGGCTTGTTGTTCTTTGGCGTTGTAGTATAATTAGTCTGGTCAAATAATGATGTTGTTATTGGTACACCACCGCTTTCTCCTGTCCAGACAGAAATGTTATTGATCATTTTGTTAGTACGACCATTGAAAAGACTAATTTCTGGCTGTTGTTGTTGCTGTTGTAAAGGTGGTGATACTGACATGTTGATTGAAGTTGGGTATTGGAAACTATTCAAATTGACGTCATCATATGAATCAACTAATTTCTGTCTTTTGGTTATTGGTTCTTCCAATTCATAATCAGGAACTGGAATTAATAGATGACTTAGACTCTGTGGGACGACATTCTTTTGTAATTGACCTTGTTTTCTTCTTCTTTCGGCTTGTTCAAGTTTATCTTCATTTGAACTAGTCTCTGCAAGACCAAACCCAGTAGAATCACCATTCAATTTTCTAACAACTGCTGGTGGCATACCTGGTTCATTTGAATAAATAATCTCAGATGAATCTGGACCACATCTTTCAATCAAATTGGTAACTGTTGCATTCATCAATTGGTCAAATGTATCTCTAAACATCAAGGCAAATTTAGAACGCTCAGTCATAACATAAAGACATATGGAACAAGCTCTTAAATCATTAAGCCCATTAAATAAACTCTTAGAAACTGTTGGTCTTGTATGTTTTGAATCATCCCCTAACTGCTTTCTCTTTAGATCATCTTTATTTCTTGTCAGCCATAAACAATAGATTAGTGTAACACCGGCACTGAAAACAGTATGAATAGCAGTGGTTGAATGACCGAAAACTGTCTTTTGATGAAAAACTTTAAATAATTGACAAATATGACCAGCAGCAGCTTGACACTCCATGAATAACTTGTCCATTGGATCCATTAGTTCCAAGAATGGCTGAATTAATAATCTAACAGACCTGTAATAATATAATCTTAATGTCTCATTTTCAATACCATGTGAGAAAACTTCACAATTACCTCTCCAAATTTCTAATTCTTGGAAATATTTCTCAACTTTTGGTAATGGTTCATCAATATTAGTTGGTTGATCAAAACTAGCAACGATATTTAATTCTTGAACAAACCTTGATTCAATTCTCCTTAATTTTATAGATTGATTGATGAAGTTGATATTATAAGGATGTTTTATTGATTTTGAGTGTTCAAATTCAAATAATGGTAAATCTGGATCAACTAATTTCTCATCTAAACTATGGGCTTTACCAACAGCAATACAAATCATTCTTTCCAGTAGATAATTACACCACCAAATTCTAATTCTCTTCGTACGATCTTTTGGCAACAAAGTCCAATAGGTTTGAGATCTATTCAAACCCAACTTTGTACAAAGTTCTAATGAATCTTTGATGATTTCATAAAGACATACTGAATCTCTATCTGTTCTAATCAAGTATAAGACTGTCAAAGTTAGTAATTCACACTTGTGCAAATCAGATAATAATCCACATTTAGTGACATGTCTAATAGCAGTACTAAAATATCTTTCAGGTTGAGGACCACGATATTTTCCTGTGGTCATTTGTAAACATGAACTAATAGCATAGACCATCCACATTCTCGCACAACAATAATGGAAATAACCAATATCTTTCATATAGAGTGTCAAATTATTATTTGTCACATAAGCATTATGGAATTCAAACACCTCCTCCTCATCTAACAAGGGATACTTGAATTGCAATCTTGTGAAATAGATATCTAAGAATGCTCTTGAATATTTCTCATCAACTTCAAAAACTGGATCATATTGAATGAATTCTGATAGATTATATTTAGCTAGGACTGAATTGGAATAATCAATGGATTCTAAAGATAATGATGATGTGTTGATTTTAGAGTCATTTGGAATCATGGGTAGTTTTCGACTTCCATTTAATTTATGGAAATTGTTCTGAGTAATTGTTGGTAGTGAATCTGTATCCGCTATGAAAGGTGAAAACTTCTTATACTTGAAATTCTTTTTAACGTTTGGATTACCATGTTCATCAACAGAGATATTATTAACATCCAAGATCTTTTCCAAAAATTTGACTTTTTTCTCCAACATTATAGTGTATTCATCTTTTGATGGGGCCTTAACAGCATATTTGGCCGGTTGAATGCATTTAACGCCGGCTTTAATACAAGTGGTACATGAAGGTAGTCTATGATCACATTTCTGTTTTCTCTTTTGACATAGTAAGCATGAGGTAGAACGCCCCTTCTTATCATGTGGATTTCTAAACCCAGAATCACCTTGCTTATTGATTTGTGAGTTTGGCGGAGTTAGACTCGTTATTGACGAGGCCGGTGAGTTATAGGCACCGGAAGGACCCGTGGAAGCCATGCTGGCAGGGGTCTGAAAGCTATCTGAAGAGTTCATTGGCAGAGGAAGCGATTGTCTGTTTAGAGAACGAAGCGTGAATTCTGAGAGAGTATTGTCTTGTTTTTATAACTTTTTTTTACTAGGTTTAAAAGTAAGCCCAAAAAGTAGTCAACGCAAGGAAATCTGCAGGCTCCTGCGGGATTCTGGAGTTGTTTTCACGGAGTTTCCAACTGGAACCCGGTCCAATTGTGCGAGCCGCAGTTGGAACTTGGGCCTGGCTAAAGCCAATGGGGAGCGAGGGTTATCAGGTGCAACAGGCTACAGCCAATCCGGTGTGCTTTCCCTGTTTGAAACTTGAATCCTGCCAATTGACTGGTCGTATGCGCTTCCCGGAGTTTACAGAATATACGTCTTTTTCCACCAGCCGGCTAAAGTCCGAGCATCTTAAACCGTCCAACCTTGTGCACAGAACAAATGTACCCTTCATTTGTTGGTGGTTTGGTGGGGAAAGTGCTGGCGGTCATATACACGCACTGGGGACACGGAACTGTATACAAACTGTTGTCTGGAGAGAGAGCAGAGTCGACAGTCCAGACTGCCAATCAGCGAGACTACAGCCGTATTATTAGCGCTTCTGATTCGAGGCGCCTACATCTAAATGTCCAAGAACTGAGCTGAAACACTCTGTATATAGATAATAGGACTCAGAACGATCACAGCCGTACAAGACGTTTCATCAAACAATAAACCATAAAACATGGATCAGGCGTTATACACTGAATGAAGTCGAATTCGAGAAATTCTCACAGTTTGATTCTAGTACCTATCAGGAAACAGGTTATAGTGGTCATTATCATATCAATGACTGTTGGTACCCCTCTACAGCTATCGCCGCAACCTAACAATAGTGTTGATGTTTTGGTGCAAGGGGATAGGCACCTTTAGATTTTCGGTCCTTAAAACTCGCACACGCCAGCCAAAGAGAATTGTCTGGGGGTTTCCCTTTGACTCAAACGGCGACTCATTCGCTTAAGTCCGGAAAATGATAAACAAATGAATTATACGCGGAGTATCAACTCAACAATTGACCCGGATGTCCTAAAATATTACGTCAATTTGTACAAATGATCAACTTATATTAGCCTCAATTGACTAGTCTTCTTAAGAATTTTTTGGTGGTTTCAACTTTGAATTTATTGCTCAAAGACTCATTATCATCACTTGATTGACCAACAATAATCTCATAGTCTCCTTGTTTAGAAACCCATTTGCCAATTTCTTGATCAAAATAGCTTGTAATCAAATCAACCTGTAATTTAAATTTGAATTCAACTTGTTTTCCAGCTTCAATCCACCTCTTATCAAAATCCTTCAACTCTTTAACTGGTCTGTTCTTAGAATTGGTACCAACATACAACTGAATAGTCGAATAACCGTTAATTTCGCCAATATTTTTAACATTAATTGAGACATTCAATGTATTATCAGTGATAGTATGTTTCAAATTGCTCAATTCAAATCTAGTATATGACAAACCAAATCCAAATGGGAATAAAACATTACGTTTCACTTTTTCAAAAAACCTATAACCAACAAAGATATCTTCACCATATAAAACTCTACCTTGTGATGTGGTGTTATTGATAAAGGAAGGCGTATCTTCAAATCTGACTGGAAATGTGATTGGTAATTTTCCAGAAGGGTTAGTATCCCCATAAATAACATCAGCTAATCCACTACCTGTCTCATTACCCCCAAAAGATGAATAAATCAAAGCATTTGCTTGGGATTCCCAAGGTAATTCAACTGGCGTACCTGATTGAATCACAACAACTGTTCTACTATTGACTTTCAACACTTCTTCAATTAACTTGTTACTCAAGCCAGGGATTTTCAAGTCTTCCCTATCAGCACCTTCAGATTCATAATCATGATTTAATCCAGTCACGATAACAACTTGATCAAACTTTTGTGCCTGTTCAACTGCTTGATTAATAGCAACTTCATCTTCAATCAAATGAATACCACCACATCTTAATCCACCACCGCCAAAGAAGGAACCATTCTTAGATAATTCACTGGTTGCACCAGATCCAAATTCAATTCTAAATGAATATTGTTGACCCTTTTGAACATTATATAGTGCTTTCAATTCAGGTGTACCAAACCCATAAAATGACTCACCAGGCAATTGATTAGTTGAATTATCAATTATTAACACATCATTAATGAATAGGTTTGCAGTACCAAAGACTGCAACACCAAATTCATAAGTACCATCATATGCTGGAATAAAAGTTGATGTTAAGGTTGCATAAAATATTGGTGATTTCAATTCAGGATGAACATAATCATTCATTCTAAAATAATTAATATCTTTGAAATCAATAACATCAAATGGCTTTCTACCTTTAACATCAGCTGGTTCATTGAAAATCTCAATCAAGGTACCATTATGATCGCCATTGAATAATTCATCTTTCAATGATGGTAAATATCTATGATTGTATGCACCAAGTTCATAACTAACGTTATCTTCAGCAATTTTGTCCTTTATGGCTTGAATTGGACTTATTTTATAATATGGAGTTGCTAGTGCCGAACCACCACCGGAATATGCAGCATACGTAGCATTAGGTCCAATAATTAAAGTCTTCTGTTTCTTCAAAGGTAGAATGTTATCTTCATTCTTCAATAAGACAACAGCTTCCCCTGCAATCTCTCTTAATAATTCACGATCTTCAGGTAAATTTCTTTCCTTCTCTTGCAAATTCTCACCAACTCCAGATTGATTAACTGATTTGACTAATTGCAGAACATTTCTAGCTCTTTCGTCTAACGTTTCCTCAGTAATTGTTTTGGCGAGTAATGAACGTAAAATAGTATCACCTCTAAATTTCCCAGGACCCGGCATTTCAATATCTAACCCAGCATTAATTGACGGAGCTGCAGAATAAACCCCAGTCCAATCAGACATAATCAATCCTTTCCAACCCCATTCTTTTCTTAATAGATCATTCAATAACTTTGGATCTTCACTGACATGGATACCATTAACTCTATTGTAAGAGGTCATGATCGCTTTTGGATTTGATTTTTCAATTGCAATTTCAAATGGTTTCAAATAAATCTCTCTTAATGCTCTTTCTGAAATTATGGAGTCTGATGAAAATCGTTCATTTTCTTGGTCATTACCAATGAAGTGTTTGATTGTAGCAGCTAAACCGTTTTCTTGATATCCATTGATATAATTAGCAGCTAGTTCACCAGATAATAACGGATCCTCAGAAAACGATTCAAATCCACGGCCACCATTAGGAATTCTTTGAATGTTCACAGTTGGGGCCAATAATACATGAACACCTTTTGCCCTTGATTCTTTATCCAGTAACTTACCAACTCTGAATAGCAATTGTTTATTCCAAGTAGATCCTAACGCTGTACCAACAGGTAGGGCCGCAGTTGGAGTACTATTAAAATGAAATTGACCCCTTACCCCATTTGGACCATCAGATGTTCTAATTGAGGGGACATTCAAACGATGAATAGCGAAAGTGTGCCAATAATCAATACCAGCAGTTAATGCGATCTTCTCTTTGATGGTTAATTGAGAAAGGACTTGCTCCACGTCAAAATCTTCCATTGTGTTTGGTATCTATAGTGCATTGTTCAGAAGGGCGAGCAGAGTGATATGTTCAAATTGTTTTATAAGCAGAAACATGGTAAAATGGTCGGTGGAACTGAAAGGCAAGGTGTGGCTCTGTGGGACAGATCCTGTGCGTACGGTGATTCCTGTTTTCAGTGGAGGGTCCAGGACTTCTGCTAACTCGATAGTCGAGCTATGCAAAGCAACCGCTTGTGGCGCTTAATTTCTCTAATATTTCCTTTTGTAGGTTCCTTGGCGGTTTACCTGGAAAGTGTGGCCAAATTAAAAACCGTTTTTTATAACTGGAACCCAAGAAGCATATTGAACTCCGCATATTATTATACTCGGAAGACTCAAAACTTATAACAGATACTTTGGATGATCACACCATGAATGATGATAGTACATCGGAGTAATTACTAATTGGAATGATGAATTAAGAAAGTCTGTTTCTGGAAACAGTTTGGTATTAGTCCCGTAATATAATGACTTACTTGCTTCCTACAATATGAGATGAAATAACCTTACTTAATGCGGTCAAGTTACGGATATCTTCAATAGTTCCAAACAAAGTACTTGCTTGATAGTTTAAATGGTTATAACATTCCATGCTTCGTTGCATTCTTGTGGTATTGCTCCAAATTTACCAGGTTTAGCTTGGGTTTGTGGTAACAAAAATGTTCCAAAGAGTGGGCATTTATTCATATCATTTGTTCCAGGTATTTTGATTGGTTTTTTTTCTAGTAAAGGCTTATATTGATTGGTGCTGGTACTTATTATTTGATGCAGATTTCTTCCTAAATTATGGATGACTGATTTAGCGGACTTTGAACACGATGTTGCTAATACATTTGTAAACCCAAAGGGGTCAGTCCATTGAAGGTATTGAATCAAGAGATTCTACAGAGTACGGTTCTTCAGTATTCGTTCTAGAGAAGAGAGGTGCTCAAAGGGTTATGACTCCTTCTGTCGGTTCATCTGAAGATTATGTTGTATTGCATATTTTGTTTTAATATATTAGTGTATTTTAAATTGCTGTTGTAGCGATTGGTTCTCTATTGCAAAAGAATTGTAGCAGTTTATCATTATTCTCTAAGCAATAAGTCTTGAAAGTACACAAGTCTTTAAATAGAACTGGAGATAATTCAGGGGTTCGCATCTAATCTACAACTCATTAACTCAAACTAGTGTTTCTTTCTAACCCAAGTATTTAGTTTCAGTACTTCCCTTTTGTTTAACTAATCTATCATACAATTCTGGACGACGATGTCTTGAGAAATCAAACATCTTTTGTTTACCATTGATGGTTTCATCTAGATCAATTTCTGCAATCAATAACTCATCATCCTCGGTTTTAGCTTGAGCAATAACTTGTCCATTTGGATTAACAATAATTGAACCAGCAATTAAACCCTGACCATCTTCAACACCACATTTACCAACAGAAACTGCAAAACATGAATTGAAATAGGCATTAGCAGTGGTGGCTAAATCACTATGGTATTGTCTAACTTCTTTGTTTTCATTAGCACCAAATAATGAAGTACCATTAGCAACAGTATTGTACCCATTCAAACATAAATCCATACCTTGTAAGGCATAAGATCTCCAAGCTTCAGGCCATCTTCTATCGTTACAGATCAACATACCAATAGTAGCATCGATCCATTCTGGATTGGATCTATAAGCTGGGAATCCAAGATCGCCGTATTCAAAGTATCTCTTTTCTAATTGTTGGAAAGGGATACCTTCAGTTGGTTCATCAAAACCTGGTAAGTGAGCCTTTCTGTATTTGGAAACTAATTGACCTTTATTATCCACTAGAATATAAGTGTTGAAATGATGGCCATCGTTAGTCAATTCAGCATAACCAAGAACAAATCCAATGTTGTGAGCCTTAGCAGTGTCGAACAACGGTTTGACTGTTTCGTTTTGAGTGATGTCACCCTTTTCAAAGAAGGAATCGACTTCTTCTTGAGTCTCAATGAACCACCTTGGGAAGAATGAAGTCAAGGCCAATTCTGGAAAGACTGCGAGTTTGGCTCCTTTCGATGCTGCTTCTTTCAATAGTTTTGATAATCTTTCGACGGTTTCAGCTTTTGGAGTTGCCTTTTGGATTGGGCCTAATTGGACACCAGCGATTGTGAATTTTCTAACGCTCATTGTTTGCAGATGCAGCACATGGTGGAATTCAGGCTCCTGTGTGGGATTTGAGTTTATTCTTATAGGCTTTGTAGAAGATAGGGATTCTAATATGCCGGAATTTCTTTACAGGTCTCCGGTGGTGGACAAAATGGAAATATTCCCCGATACAAAAGACTCCTACGTACTTGAATAAAACGTCAACAATGATGATGAAGCTCACCAACTGCCACGACTTCGCATGAGATGCAAAAATGGAGTCCTCAGACCTTGAGAAGGAGGACCATCGCCAGACTGCACTGGAGTTGATGGATGATGAGACTTTCTATGCTAGGTTCTCAAGCCATCGAAAGAGGTTAATTGTGTTCATTGTTTCATTTTCATGTTTCCTTTCACCACTGAGTTCTATGTCCTTCTTACCAGCAGTCCCCATCATTGCAGAACAATTCAACACCACCGGTACTGTGATCAACATTTCCAATGCTGTTTATTGTCTGGTTATGGCGTTATCGCCGTGTTTAATTGGACCCTTTGGAAGCATTTATGGGAGAAGGTTCACGTTCATACTTTGCCTGTCATTGTTCGTCGTGGCGAGTATATTCACTGCTGTATCACAGAACCTGGCCATGTTCTTTGTTTTCAGAGCGCTATCTGCTTTGTTTGGAACCCCATTCTTTTCTGTTGGGTCTAGTGCTATCGGTGATATTTATGAGCCTACTGATAGAGGTACTGCCATGGGATGGGTCTTGTCAGGATCACAAGTTGGACCAGCATTGGGACCTGTAATTGGTGGTGTTATTGTTACATATACATCATGGAGGGTCATCTTCTGGGTCCAGGTTGGTCTTGGTGCGTTTGTATTAGTTCTTTCAGTGGTTTTTTTCCCAGAAACTTCAAGAATAACAGAGCTAGCAAAGAAGAGAAGGGAAGGGAAGAAAGGTTACTTTATTCCATACAATCCTGTGAGAGTGCCGGTTTACATCATTCGTTATCCAAACTTGTTGCTGGCTGCTATTGTGAGTATGGCATTACATTTCAACATGTATTCGTTACTTACGCCAATTGGATATGTTGTGAATCCAAGGTTCAATCTAACTGAACCTGTTTATGCAGGGCTGTTTTATCTTGCTCCTGGTATCGGTTATATAACTGGGTCATTCTTTGGCGGTAAATGGGCAGATCATCATGTCAAGAAGTATATAAAGTTACACGGACGTCGTGTTCCAGAAGATAGATTACATAGTATGATATTTTCATATGGAGTGTTGATTTCCTCGTCCATTTTGATTTATGGCTGGTGCCTTGAGAAGGAGAAAGGTGGAATGGCAGTACCTATTATTATGATGTTTATTGGTGGATTTGCCCAAACCATTTGTTTCCCAAGTATCAATACGTATTGTGTTGAATCAATGCCTGAATTGAATGGTGATGCCGTTGCTGGTAATTATGTTGTGAGGTTTATTGCTGCTGCTTTTGGTACAGCGTTTGTGTTGGATGAAGTGAAGAGTATAGGGATTGGTTGGACATGTACCATTTCAGCTGGTTTCTTGTACTGTGGGTTTGTTTGTTGTCTGTTGCTGATAAAATATGGGGAACAATTGAGAAAGTAATGGTGATACATGTATGATGAAAATGGTGTTTATATAGTGGATATTATAGTATGGTGTATAGCATTGCTTGCTGTTTTGTTGTGATTGTGTAGCTGTGGTTGTGGGGCATGTGTCGCTTGTATAGTTGAACTCAATGTGAATGGCTGACTGTTGGGTGAGGACCAAGTCGTCGACGAATAAGCACATGTCTGACATGAATTAAGCGAACGAAGATTGGACTCTCTAGTATTGAGCTAGAGCTTGGCGGTCTAATATCGTAGTGGCTGTATCTAGGTTTTCTTGCATTGACACTACTGGTATTTGTGTTAGGGATAGGCGAACTATTAAAAGACCATTTAGTTACATATGTGGCCTTATGGTCCGGACTACTTGCTTTCCTATATTATCCTCTGATAACAAAGTTACTGCTAATAAAGACTTGATCAGGTGGACTTACTAGAGACCTGATATATTAGATCAGTATAAGTGAAAACGCAGTTTGTTTGTTATGAGGCCTCTTTGTATTGTTATTCTACAACAGTCTCGTCTGGGTCTCACTGAACTTTGGCACAATTAGGGCATGGTATGTATCTCTATGATAAGAATACCATGCGGCGTATACAGTAAATATAACATTATACATAAGTCTTAGTACTCAGTACTTCTGCCACTGGAGCCTGGGCCCTGGACTTCTTTTGAATTGACTTTAGTCAGAGAGAAAAGGCACTTGTATTTACAATTTCAACGGTATCAGTATCGGACTTTCATTTCCTGCATAATTCTGCATCAAATTGCACTTTTAGGCCAATTTCAGACTATATTCAAGTTTGTAATCACCACAAGTAAGTTCATAAATTTGCTCGTTATACTCGTTTGGTACTATCTATTAGTAATTAGCCTATAAATTTGAAGGCAAAGCTCAAACTAAAGGAACATTAATGGGCATCATGCTATACGAGCCCACGGACCAATAGTATTGATCTTGGTATTCAATGGGGGGTTTGGAATAATATATAAAGAGATGATATTGTCATGATTGAAGCAATTGAGTCAGTATCAAATCCTATACGAATCAAAAATCGAGATGGGCTTCTTTACGTCAGTGTACAAGATCAACCAAAATCTCAGATCGATTGTCCCTCTTAATAAAAGAAATAAACATTTCAGTTTCTTTATTGTGCTGGTTGCAACTTGTTTAGACAACTTTAGTCTTGCATCAGGTATCACTACCCTACTATCTACCCAACAGCACTTCAATACCACTTCAGTGATCGCTTCATGGACCTTATCATCATATACTTTGACGTTAGGTGCTTTCATTATGCTCGCTGGAAAACTGACTGATGTATTGGGGCCTGAACTTGTGTTCTTAGTTAGTATTTTTGGTACAGGTATTGCCTCGTTGATCAATGCCGTGATAGAAGATAAGATTATTGTGTTGATTATCTTTAGGGCTATCCAAGGTATATTTGCTGCGGCTTTGATTCCATCATCGTTTGCCATTGCAGGTGTTTATTATGAAGGAAAACAACTAGGTATGGCAGTGAATGCTTTAGTTGTCGCATTAACGGCAGTTTTTGGAATAGCCACGGTCCTAGGAGGTGCATTCTCATTAACAAACATTGGATACAAAGGTGCTTACTACTTTGTCTTTTCATTGGCCATGGTATTGTTTCTTGTGCTCTACTTTTTGATATATCCTGTACCTAGAACAGATGCCCATAAGCATTTGAGCTTAAGATATTTAGATTATCCAGCTGCAACTACATTGGTTATTGGAATTTTATTGATCATTCTTGGTCTGACTGAAGGTGGTGAATCATGGCATAAGCCTTCTTCTTATGTCCCGTTGGTTATTGGTGTTGTTATCACAATTTCTGGTATTCTGTTTGAAGTCATGTATCTAAGTAAGTACAAGGACAGAGTTGATGTGACTATCCAACAATTGAATGCTGTTAGACAAGGTGAAACAGACCTAGGTGAAAAGAAAGATCTTGACTCAACTAAGACAGAATGTCTACTGGATAATTCCTGGAAATATAAGGTCCAATTACTTCTACCGAAAGAAGCTTTCAAAATCCCAAGCATTTACCCTTATCTTATTGCAACGTTTTTACTGTTCATCAGTTTTATTGTTGGTATTGTTTCGATGGTTCAGTACTATCAGTTCGTCGTCAGAGATTCACCTCTCTTAGCGGGGCTGAAGAACTTACCTATCTCGATTGGGTTATGCTTTGGTGCCATGGTAAATCAGGAAGGTCCAGTTTATAAAGTCGGAATGAAATATTGCCTGTTACTATCGACGTTGATCTTGATTGGTTCAACAGTGTGGATGTCAAGACATGACTTTAGGGTTGAGAACAGCTACTGGAAGTATGATGCATTTAGTCAGTTCCTCTTTGGTTATGGATTCAACCTATACTTTAACATCTACATTAACGCTATCTTGAGAAGAGCCCCAGTACATTTACATGGTGTGGTCTCCGGATTGCTACAGACTATTTCACAAGTTTCAATGAGTTTGGGCAATAGTTTACTGTCTTCATTCCTTGGTGATTTAGAAATTAGTGAATCTATTGATTATAGAGTGAACTTGCAGTCCAAGTTTAGAAACGCACTCTATTTAGTCATGTCATGTGCTGCTGTGTCTTTTGTTTGCCTCTTATGTGTCAAAAACCAAACATCAGTGGAAAGTCCTTCTGATGCTGAAGATGTCAATATTGTCTCCACCGAAAGGGAGAATGACAATGGAGTCTAGGATTTCAAATATCAGTGAATCTCATCAATTTGTAAATAGTATTAAATCTTAAATGAGCTTATAACATATAGTGTAAAAACGTATAGTGCTGCAGTATTTACCAATTGACTATCGATATGAAATTCAGACACCTGCTTATAAATCATGTTGCCATGGACTACTCGCATTGTGTATCTTGCAGATTCTAGTTTTTTGTAACGTGGGGTGTTTTATAGGGTGGAGGGCCGAGGCAATGGGTTTCACCGTTTCAACTCTTGAGTAAACAGAGGGTCCATGGAGCCACAATGTGGAATCATCATAAATGTAAGCAGGAATCGGAAAAATGATAAATTTGTGATGCGCCATGGTGATGACACAAATCAGTCTTTCCGATATTTATTCCAAAAAAAAGCCATAGATGATACAACTGTTGGATTTGCACTTGCATATTGCAGGCAGCAGTTTTGAACTGTGTACCTCATTTGAATTTCAATTTTCAACTTTCAACTCTGTGGATTATCTAAAGTTTTATGGTGCACTTTGCCGATTTGGAATTCAGAAGCGCAGCGCGCTACCAAGTGAACTGTGCGAACTGTGGATTGTTGAACTGTGTGGATTGTTGAACTGTGTGAACTTTGTGGATTGTGTTCGTGATATATAAATGTTGATGAGGTACCCTTTCAGAATCCTTTAATTCAGAGTTTATAAACAGTAAAGTCTTCAACATGTCTTCCGAGAAAAATAGCATCCCAGAAGATGTCAGATCCATCAATTCGGATACAGCCTCTGAGTCCAAGTCTCCTCAGCCAGACAACCCAGAATACGAGAGAGTTAGTAATGCTCTAAAAACAACTGGTTTATATACCTATGAAGAAGAGGCCAGACTTTTAAGAAAAGTTGATCTTCGTCTATTACCTCTATTGATATTGTTGTACTTGTTCAAAAATTTGGACTCCAACAATATCAGTTACTTGCCTGCCATGAATGCAAACACTGAGCATAACATTCTTGTGGAGTTGAACATGACTAAAAATGACTGGGCGTGGACCGGAACATTATTCTTCATCCCCTTCGTTCTTTTTGAAATCCCATCCACCATCTTGTTGAAATATTCCACTCCCAGAGTTCATCAGTTTAGAATCTCTTTTATCTGGGGTATCATCACCGCTTGTCATGCTGCTGTTCAGAATAAACAAGGTCTTTACACTACAAGATTCTTGTTAGGTGTCTTCGAAGCAGGCTTATTTCCAGCAATGTTGGCCCAATTGACCTATTGGTACAGAACTGACGAAATCACTACAAGAATGGCTGTTTTGGGTGTTTTAGGTTCATTTGCTGATTTTTTGACTGCCTTTATTGCTTATGGATTTTCGTTTACTTCTGGTAAGGTTAATAATATTAGTGGTTGGAGATGGATTTACATCACAGAAGGTTCACTCACAGTTATTCTATCTTTCTTCATCTTGTTCTATCTACCTAATTTCCCTGATGATAGTAAATGGCTAACAGATGAAGAAAGGGCATTCCTAGTTGCAAGGTTACCAAAGAATTCTCCAAAAGTTACTGATAAAAACTTCAGTATTTCTGAAACCAAAAGAGGAATGAAACGTTCTTCAACTTGGTTGTTCAGTTTTTTGAAACTGTTCCAAATTTTGGGTACCAGTGGTATGACGTTCTGGTTACCAACTATTCTTCAAAATTGGGGTATTACTTCAGCTACACTCTCACCATTATTAAATGTTCCAGTTTCTGCTGTTTCAATGATTTCAGGTATTGCGTTTTCCATTCTTGTTGATAAAGCTGTGGTTAGACCTGGTGTTTTGGCGGTAGTTGCATTGGGCTTCACAGTGGTGGCCTTTATCGTATTAACTACCGTTACGGAAAAGGTCACTCTTTACGTCTTCATAATGTTGGCAACTTTGGCCTCCTCGGCTGATGGTTCGGTCTTAACCTCTTGGTTAGCTCAGCAATTGAATGGTACGAGTGAAGTTGAGTTCATTTTTGCGTTCTCAAATGGTCTTGCCCAAGTTGCTCGTATTATAAGTCCACAGATTTGGAGGGCACAATATGCGCCTCGTTATACAGTTCCGTTTGGTGTTTGTTTGGCTTTCATTGCTGCTTCTTTGATATTGGTTGTTATTATACATTTCAAAACCAGAGAGAAGACAAACCGTATCTTTGCTGAAAGAAAGAAGCGTCTTAGAGAAGGGAAGAAAGATCCAAAGGATAAACCTGTCTACAATGAAGAACTTGAGGATTCAGATTCTTCCTTGGAAGAGAAAGCGATTTCTGATTCAAATGAAAAGCAGGATTTGAAAAGGTAATTCCATGGTTATATTATCTATCGACATTCGAACTAAATCCAGCTGGTCATCAAGTATCTCATCTTTATTCTATAGAGTAATAATATTATTTATCACTTTCGTTAATTCAATAAACAAGACTGTATAACTAACAACATAGGTAGGGATTAATTCTTAAATAGTTTTCTGAGTTAATACAAACCATAGATATCCAAGTCACGTCGTGGTTGTTCACAGTTCCATTGAGTATATGGGGCACATAGTCATTTATCTTTAAAACAGGGATAATAAGATCTAGTATTAAGAAGAAGGATGTACGTTCCCTTTTTCACATACATGATACTATTATTTGGTCTATTAACTACCCTATTCCTCACTGACGTATCATTCCAAAAGGCAGTATTATCAGGTGCTATTATCGCGTTCATTCTTGCTGCGCAGGCCGCAGGGAGGATATATATGCAAGCGCATGTGGGAATACTTTGACAGATGTTGCCAAAAAACACAATTGTACTCAAGAAAATCTGACTGGCTGCTTGGTCGCGGGACCCGAGTGCTGCACTATCAATGTCTTGTTGGGCGGGAGCTGCAGTCCTGATATTTGGTACTGGTGCGGGTTGGTTCTATGATAATGTCTATACTTCTAGTGCCCGCCGTCAACATGATATATAACCTGTATTTATTAAATTTTAATATGATAGACCGGTATTGATTTCGTAAGTGGTCAGCGATAATTTACGATTGTGGTTATTCCTTGTGTCACATGGGTTTACTATCAGATCATTGGATTCCTCTTCCGAAGTATCGCTTGGTTTGGCTTAGTTGAGAGTCCAAGAGTCCATCATACAGTAGTGTACACAATATGATATTTTCTAATATTTTTCTCTACTATATTCACATGAATAGCCATTAGCCGCACTTTGAACTAGGAACAACTGGAATCAAAATAGCGCATCTTAGTCTGGTCTCAAGAAGGTTAATAAATCACACCATCCTTGTAATTCCCATGTTACATAGAAGCCTGGATAAGCACCGAGCCATCAGGATCTATTCACATTTCGTGTGTCATACTCACTAAATGGTTATGGAAGCGGAATTTTATGTCTCGACCCAAACTCCAGATGCTCCGTGATCCTATAAGATCAACTCTCAGATCAAACTTACCAAAAATCAAAACTTAGAAATCATATGGAGTCTAATAATATCATCTACTCAAAACTTCAAAAGCTGTTTACCTAGAATTACCGGATTTCTGTAAATAAATGACAGAATTAGATGCAATGGTGATCTGTAGGTATTACCTTTCGAGCTACATCAACTATGATGGGACCAAAAATAAATATACTTATATTGAAGTGATTGCAAAATACGGGCCCAGCCCAACAATTCGAAGAGAAAAAAATACATAAATTGAACAAAAAAGTTATAACTGGTATCTGAAACCGGTGTTCTCTTGATCGGTCAAATCCTTGAAACCATTGATCATGGCCATTTCTTCGGTTTCACCTTCGACCTTACCGTATAGTTTATCTCTTCTATTGTTTTCCCACATTAAACCTAATCTGTAGACAATACCAAGAACCATCATACCAGCGTAACAGACAACAAGACCAATGATACCACTAACATACTTTGGAGCTTGATTAGAGTAGAAAATGTTAGCACCAACAATATTACCGGCAGCATAGAAAGCAAACCAGATACCATTGCTGATTGTACGTTTGGTTTGACCAGCAACGTTAGCGTTCAAGAAAATCCATGATAAAATAACAGGTCCACCAATGATATATTGCAACCAAGTACAACCAACAAGGGCCCATCTATGTTCTAGAGGAATAACATGAATACCAATTAGACCAGCCAAGCCAGGTACACATAGTAAAACAAAGGTAATACAACGAGTATTCTTGACACTGTAAATGAAAATACCAGCACAAATAATAACAATCAATTCAATGGCACCAGTTGGTAATTGTAAAATTGTTGTACTAATACCTGAGAAACCAAACCCTTTCAATAAAGCCGATTGGAAATTAGATGAACCACCATTGATAACACCACAAGCTAAACCAATCAGAGCATAAATAAAGGTCTTGTAATCCAGTGCAGCCTCAAGAATTTGATAGTTCTTATACTTCTTGTTCTTGACACCCATATGATTGTGAGCAATTCTTTCAATAGCAATAACCTTTTCTCTTTGAGTCAGGAATTTAGCATCAGCAGGAGAATTTGGACAGAAGTAAAGGAAAATAATAGACCAAACAAAGTTAATCAAACCAATAGTCAAGAAAATCAATTGCCATGGCTTTAAAGACGATTCCGTAGCATGACCTAAGCCATAGGAAAGCAAGGCCCCAACCATTGTAGCAACACCATTGAATGATAGGAAAATACACATTCTCAATGGTTGTTCATCCTTAGTGTAGAAAGATGAGTTGATCAACATACAACTTGGAGAGATACAACTTTCCATTAATCCAAGCAAAAATCTCAAAACTAAAATACCTCCATAGTTAGTCGCACCGATTTGTCCTAATAGTAGAATAGCCCACATAAAAATCATACAACCTGTGAATTTAGCAACTGGATACCTCTGGATCAAATAATTGGCTGGAATAGCACCTGCCATGTAACCAAAGTTGAAAATAGCAGCAACCCAGTTATAATCACGACCAACAAGACCTAAATCTTCTTTGAACGAATAAGCAGCAGCATAATTCAATGATAATTTATCCAAGAATTGTAAGGTATAAGTTATACATAAAATGGGAATAATTCTCTTATCAATTTTTCTTATAACCCTTTTTCTGTTTTCTTCGATTTCTTCTTGTGTGAGATCTTGAGCTTCGTGGAAAAGATCGAACCCTGTAGCAGCCTTCTTTTCACTTTCATCAAAGCTCTCTAAATGATTTGAAGTCACTGAACGAATATTATTCAACTTCTCATCGTATGAAACAACACAGGCTTGGGCCTCTAGCTTTTCTTCTTCAGATGACATCTTGTATAGCTGCTATATTTGTTTTCAATTTGAGTGATTAGTTAAGATGGTTTACGTATTTGCTCAATAGTTCAATTAAATGTGGGAAATCAACCTCTATTTAACATCAATATCTGGCCAGTGATTAGCAAGAAAAAAACATGTCAGCAAACTTATCAATCGATGCCTGTAAAACCTAAACCGACCATTGGAGGATAAACATTTAAGATAGTCAAGTACATGTGATCTTATCAGTTTTAGCTGGACCAGTACTGTATTAATTTTGTTGTTAATTTTTTTGTTTAGCTTCCTAGACAAGTCGTCCGATTTCACCGATTATTATCCAAAGAGGAAATTACAAACACTTCAGTCTTCGTTTGCATGGAAATCCTTAGGTACTATAATCTATTGAAATATAAAGGGACTTACTAAACACAAAAAACATAAAAAGATCAACTTCGAGCTATTTCGTTATCTTGGCGAATTCCCAATCAGGAATTAAGAATTAACAATTGATTACTGGATTCGGAACTAACAGTTTTATGGTTCTTATCGCCAAATTAGGAATTACAAATTAAAACATGTAATCTTGAGCCGATCTTGAGCCGATCTATTATGTTACATTTATAAACCTATTACCTTTGTCCAGATAACGGTCGAGATGAATTCTGTAAAAGGATTTAAGAGATATATATTTGAAGGCCAGCCTACTTTAAACTGAGGTGCAAGTTTTGCAGGATATTCTATTCTACCCATTCCTTCCAACAATGACCTCTTCCACTTACTCACCATTAAAGATCAAATCAGATCGTTTGATCAACACCATTCATGAAACGTCAGATGCCTTTGGTGCTAAAGGTGTTTGGGGACCCCTCTCAACAGACACAGGTGTTTGCAGATTAGCATTAAGTGACGAAGATAAAGGTGTTAGAGATTGGTATGTTTCTGAGCTTAAATCATTAGGTTGCGAAGTTCGTATTGATGAGGTTGGAAGTATTTTTGGTATTTATCCAGGTAAGAATGAAGGTGCTCCAATAGCTATTGGCTCACATTTAGACACTCAACCAACTGGTGGTAGATATGATGGCATCTTGGGTGTTTTAGCTGGTCTTGAAGTTCTACGTACTTTCAAAGATAATAATTACGTTCCAAACTATCCTGTTGCATCTGTTTCATGGATGAATGAAGAAGGTGCTAGATTCCCATGCAGTATAATGGCTTCTTCTGTGTGGGCTGAAAATATGTCATTGGAAGAATGTTACAATTTCAAATCTATTACTGATAATGAACCAGTTACTGTTAAGGATGAATTGTTAAGAATTGGTTACTTAGGTAAGGCACCTGCATCTTATAAGGGGAACCCAATTGCTGCTCACTTTGAGTTACATATTGAACAAGGTCCAATTTTAGAAGATAATGATAAGGAAATTGGTATTGTGGAAGGTGTTCAGGCATATGTGTGGTATAACATTTGTGTCAAAGGGAAAGCTCAACATACAGGTACAACTCCTTTATCTGCTCGTAATGATGCTCTTCTGACTGCTTCAAAGATGATTGTCAAGGCCAATGATATTGCTCACAAATATGATGGTTTATGCTCCATTGGTACTTTAAAATTAGAACCAGCTTCTACCAACGTTATTCCAGATTATGTTCATTTCACGCTTGATGCTAGACACAAGTCAGATGAGGTGCTTTCAGAAATTATCCAAGAGTGTAAGGATGAATTCCAAGTAATTGCTGGTACTCCAAATGGCTCATCCACGAAGACTGGGTCTGTAAAGTTTGAACACATTTACACATCACCTGCTGTTCACTTCAACGAGACTTGTGTTGGTTGTGTAACAGATTCTGCGACTGAACTCTTTGGTGCTGATAAAGTCACAAGAATCATCAGTGGTGCTGGTCACGATTCCTGCAGTACTTCCACCCGTGTTCCAACATCAATGATTTTCATTCCTTGTAGAGATGGTGTCAGTCACAACTTTGAAGAGTATAGTACACCAGAACAAGTTGCTAATGGATTTAAAACTTTGTTGGGAGCAGTTGTTCGTTACGATGAAATGCGTGGTTCAGGTTCTGGCAGAGTTTGAATCACCAATTACTCGATGATCCCTTTATTCTTTAATATAGAGTTTTATAGCATTGCTCAGCTTGTTAAAAAAAATTAATTCTTTAATTTGAAGTTTTGTAGATATGTTCGTGTTAGATATTACAGTAAGCACTTTATTCCCAAGCAGAACTATTGTCTGTTGTGGATTAAATATCAAATGATCAAATCAATGATCATCAACTTCAAGATTAAACTGTTCTTTCTAAGGTCTTTATGTATCGGATATCCAACGTTTCATAATAGTACCATTACTTACTCCTTTGGTCAATGATTGTTCTGAGTGCACAAATCCGATGGTTAGATCCGATGGTTCAGGTCCAGGATCCTGACAATATCTCGATAACGTAAGATATTTATTTTTGATAAACAGAAAGTGAGCACAAACAAGCAATGATTCCTCTCACACTACAAACGGCTTCTGCAATGACAACGACAGCGACAGAACATGCACCAAATACATTAAAAAGAAAGTACGTCAGAAAAAGAGCACCGGGAACTTTTGAATTTGTGGGAGTAAGTGCTAGGTCACGTAATGGTTGCTTATCATGCCGAAAGAGATCGTGAGTTTAATGTTCAATCCTGCCTTATACATGTATACCAATATTGGAAATCAACAGTAAGAAATGTGATGAAAACAAACCAATTTGTGGTCTGTGTTCAACCAAACAACGGATATGTGAATGGCCGTCTGATACTAAAAATAACGTGAGAGTTGAAACAACGAGGGTTATGTCTCAGATAGCACCGGCACCTTCGATATCTTCAGCCTCATATACACCTAGGAACAACGGAAGAACA